>OY744515.1:105152521-105192521 GCA_963556195.1 Sepiola atlantica | reverse complement strand
TGTGGCAAATGCTTTACCAGTACCAAAAAACAAAATCAAAAACAAAATCTGTAAAAATCATTGTTGCATTGATTGTGTTAAATAACAAAACACAATTCATCGAAAACAAACATAAACTTTGAACTTTCCCATAAAATCACAAATAATTGATTTTCTTCTTTAGAAAATAACTTAATTGTCATAAAAAAAAACATATGACAAGTTTTTATCTTTAATCATTTTTTCATATTGAAAATCAGCCTCGTTTTGGTTTTGACACCGGTTCGTTTTGATTCGGCTTTTTCCACCTATTTGCGTATTTCAGCATCGGCAAAAGCCGGTTTTGTCTTGTTTAAAAGCTCTACCAATACGTTTTTTGCTATTTTCTTAGTAAATTATATATCGCGATTTTCAATTTTCTCATAGTATTCATCATGATCCAACTGTCAATCTGTCCATGTCATTAAACCTTATCCTCCAGCGTTTTTTGCCTTAATAAATGGTGGCCTGTTTGTAAAAAGACATCAACACTTACTGTTGACGGCTAAAGAGCAATCCGACTAATATTTTTCAACTAAAAGAGGTTTAATGCGATTAAAACTTTAACTGGTAGGGGGCATGGACTACTGCCAGTAAGGGTATCATGTGTGAGATTATATTAAAGGTTGTCAAGCGACGCTGCGTGTGCACAGGTGCCGAGCTGGTGCTACTCGCTGATTATGCGAAAGCTGAGCGAATTGGCAAACCACGCCATCTAGTTCATCGAGTACTACATCTTCGACATAACCATGATTAGCGTTCGGGTCGGGAGGTGACGCTGGTTAAGTGGATAACGACACGGACTGAAGACCTGGGTGTTCCAAGTTCGAATCCAGTCAGTTCTACAGTACCACTGTCACTTAGGAATGTTGGCAACCTTCTCGTGGTCCTTCCCGTAAGTACCCGATGTCTTTCCAGAAAGATTTCTAACTAGAAAAACATCGGGGAAACTAATGCCAACACCAGAATTATATGATTCACACGAAAGAAGAAGAAGAAGCATTTGGGTCGACTTATCGTATTCTTCAAATGAAAAAAAAAAGTGCACGGCTCAGTGCGCAAGCGCGATGCGACTGACATCGATTAACGTCGCCGCTTCTCTTCAACACTTCCGGCGCGGCTACTTCCTGTCTTGTTGACCGGCGTCCGCGTACTCGACAAATTTTCTTATCCGACAGTGATTCCGGTGACAATGTTGGGAAGATTCACTTTTTTCTCTCGTCTTATCTCCCCTCTCTCTCTCTCTCTCTCTCTCTCTACATCTTCCACTCGCTCTCTTTCTCCCTTTCCCCCCTCTCTCTGTTTCTTACAAAAACACACTCGCTCTTTGCCTTTCTATGTTTTTGTTTTTTACTACCTCTTTAATTCTCCCTCGCTCTTAGTTCAACTTCCTCTCTCACCACCTTCTCTCTTTCTCCTTCTCTCTGTCATATTGTCCCTGTCTTTCTAACTTACTACTTATCTCTCTCTTAGACAATCTCCCTCTGTCTATAGCTCTCTAAACTAGGTTTCTACATTTTTTTTCTTTCTCGTGTACTCCCTCGGTTATATTTCCGAATATCTTTTTTTTTCTTCGCCTACCTTATTTATATACACATCTATTTCTCACCCTCTATCTAACTTGCTCTCTGTCTGTAGGTATGTATGTATGTCCGTCTGTCTGTCTGTCTCTCTCTCATATATATATATATATATATATATATATATATATATATATATATATATATATATATAATATTTATTTAATATTTCACAATTCAAGTTAATGTCCTGTACTTTTTGTTGTGTTTGCGTTTTTATTATTAAAAAAAACTTTTATATACTTTTTGTATCTGTAAATTTTCCAGTGATTAGTCGGCTTATGCAAGTGCTATGTCTGCGATATTTTGGATTTAATTAGTATCCTTGGGAATTTAAACTGCATATTTTTTCTTTGTGTAAAATGACTCAAAGCTTCTTTAGACTGTATATATATATATATATATATATATATATATATATATATATATATATATTTATATAATTAAACAAGTTCAAATATAAAATGAACTTAAAACCAATATTTTTTAAAAGTGTTCTATATAGTGTAGAGCTTTATAAATATAGTTTTTATGAACATTTATAGTGGCTTACGCATATGCAATTATGTTTCAGTAAGCCGTATGTTAGTCAAGGCCGAAAGTTTATCATAGAAATAAAAAATCTTTCAATCCGCTCAAAAGAAGCAAAAGTAAGAGATTTGAGATCATCATTCTTTCCCAAACGGATATATATATATATATATATATATATATATATATATATATATATATATATATATGGGAAATTAAAAGGGAAAAACCAAGAGATATTTTTTATATATATTCATCAATGTTTCGTCTTTATTGTAAGACTTTCTCAGGATGATGATTTTAAGAACATGCAAGTACATCGAAATATTGGGTTGATATGATGGGTTGATGAGAAAAAGTAATAGTCTCTCTCTCTCTCTCTCTCTCTCTCTCTCTCTCTCTCTCCTTTTCCATTGTTGTGTATTTCTGTCTTTACTTCTTTTTCTTTCCATTATTTATTTTACCTATTTTCCACTTTTCCACGTTTCTTTTTTCTCCACTTTCGTCGTTTGCTCTATCTGTCTTTCTATTTCTTTCTATCCCTCTGAAACATTGTCTTCATTTCTCTTTCTCTCTCATATATATATATATATATATATATATATATATATATATATATATAATCTTCTCTCTCTCTTTCGTCTTCGAGCGCCCTCTTTGCGCTCTCTATCTTCCCAAGCATCTATCAATCTACTTTCTTTCCTGTTTAATCATTATCGAACTCTCTTATCTAGATGAAAATCTCGTAACATCACGCGTGGTGATGACGTCATGACATCCTCGTTAGCCTTAAAGATGCCCATGTTATGTGTCAGTGTTAACGTTATCGGGCCGATCTTCATTACCCATTTAACAAAAGATCCAGTTTCTTTGCGCCGTTCTATTCGGTTACCATTTTGGGTCACCATTTTGAATTGGAAACGGTCTTTGCTGAAATATATATCCACCACCGACAGGAGTTGGAGCGTTCGAGGAGGGAGGGGGCGGTCATTAAAACCCGTATGAACTTGATAACCCTTTTTCGAGGAAAAGAAAATGGCGTTTTTTTGTATCTATTTTTTACTTTAACAAGAAAAGGTCGTGATATTTCGGATCGAACTTTGGCTTCGTTACCACGAAAATTAATTTGAGGTTGTTTTTTTTTAAGTTGCGTCCAATCATCTCTATATGAAGTCGGTTCGTTGGTCTGTCGCGCTTACATTTAAATAGCGCTTTCATCGCTAAACAAGCAAATTATATCGACGCATCTTATTCTAGATGCGTCCACGTATCTAGATATACATTTTGTGACGTCATACACTGTGTACAGTTATCTTCATCTCTTCTTAAACGTATCACGTCATCCTTTAGTGACGTCATCCTTTATAGCCTAATTCTTATGTGACGTCATCTATTGTGCAGGGGTGGGGGTGGAAACAAACCAACATGACCCATAGTGTTTTAGTTATATCTATAGAGGAAGTCTAGAAAAATGGTTACGTAACTTCGGGATTATGTTCTATATGTGTCACTAATAAAAAAGGCTGCGATAATCATCAGTGCGGAAACGATTGATTTCCGAGTTAGATGACATTGAAACAAATACTCATCAACATCTATTATCGCATACATCTAACACGTACAATCTGTGTGACAGTGTACTCCTATTCTTATACAACTTCGACGTACAAAGAAGTATGCTCCGCCAGTGTTCGCACTAATCTACATATAAAACCATAGACTTACGTCAGTAATTTAAATATTTCAAATATACATTATCAGCAGGAAGACCCGACGTTGCTCGGGATTGAATGAGAATCACTACTATGTACTTTTTCACTATGCTCATAACGCCATATTACTTTCTTTGTTTTTTCTGCCACCACTCATCCTGCTTCGTCAGTTAATATAGTCGAAAGAAGCTGAACTGTTAGAAATCTCTCTGGATTAGTGCCGTATAAATATGTGTTTTATTTCATTAGAATAGGATATACGTACTTAAAGTTTTTAGGGGGTTCTATACTCATGTGTCACTTAGAGGTAAGGGCACGTATGTATTCGACACATAGACGGTAACACATACATTTGCGACCACTTCCATTGTCTTCTCCGTATAATTGCATACACATTATATAAATTTAATAAAAATAAGATATATTTAAGCTTCGGCCTCCATAGCCTTCTTAGGTTAGAAGGGCATTTAGAGATTCAGTCTTTGAAGGTTAATATATATGTGTATATATATATATATATATATATATATATATATATATATATATATATATATATATATATATATATATATATATATATATATATATATATAAGGTTCATATTATATTCCAATAACCATGGTTTTTATTATTTTTATTTTTTCACATTTCCAAAAAACATAACATTTATGTGACATATATTTTTACGGTCCGTTTCATTTGTCTTGTGCCAAATAACGTTTTTATGTCAATATCGTCTCTGCAACATTACAAAATCATCAGAAAAATTCACAAAAAGTAAAAAAGTTATTGGATTAAAGTGTCTTGAAAAAACCTACACTATACAGTGGTTCATTTTTGGGTGAAACCAAACAAAAAACAAAGAACGGAGCCAACTCACACGTGGGGTAACCCACTAATACGCCATTTTGAATTTTTCGTTCATAGCTAGTACATCCTAAAAGTTGTGTGGAGATTTATAAATTTTAATTCAGTAATATTTATGAACCTGACTTATATTTTCTCTGTTGTCATAAATTGACAATCATCGAACTTAATCTTTTAAGGAGACTGCAAAGTAAAAGGGCACTGATAGTATATGCTAATACATTAATAATTATATCTATATCTATATCTCTCTCTATATATATATATATCTTTATATATATATATATATATATATATATATATATATATATATATATGTATATATATATATATATAAAGAGAGAGGTAAATTTTTAAAATTATATTGTATTTATACTTTTATTATTGAATAAAATTCATCTACGATTATTGTGTTTCATAATATTTGGACATTTTAAAAAGTTTCATTTCAATGACGAAAACACCCGTAGAATTTCCACGGATCCCATTAGTTAAGGATTCTTTTTTTCTATAAGGCGAGCGTATCAGAAAATGAATGTAATGAGTGAATTAGAAATGGATCTACATCTAGAAGTGATGTTTAATCACGAGTGGATAAGAAACGTCGGGTAGGGGGTCTGCTAGGTACGAAATGTATCAGGGCAGTTTCTGAGGAGTGCCCCTATGAGGACGATATGATAGGTGCGAGGAGTAAGGGATTTGGTTGAACGTTGACCTTTTTGTGATTCCATGCCATCTCTTACACGCACTGGATGTTGCGGCTATCATTAAATACGAGGGAAAGTGTCAATAGCCGACGATTTGGCCAACGCTTTCGGCAGACGACTTCATACAACTCAAGCTTAAACCCTATTTTGTTTCGATTCTTGTTAACTACCAGACCCCTATCCAGCCCTGAACTACCCGTCGCTTTCTGTTCCCCTTCCTCCATGCCCTCCGGAGCATGTTGACATGGCCGGCTAAGGTGCAGGGCTTCGGCTGGATTCGCTGGCTGCAAATAAAAGGCGAGACACTAGAAGATGTGAATAAACAAAACACTTTTTAAAATGAAGATGGACAGAATTCAACTTGCTTCTCTTATCGGTTTTGGCTAGGTTGGAGATGCGAAAGGGGGCCATAGTATGTAGGGTGGTGCTCAGGGATGGGAGCATGGGGGCAATGCTTATTTCATTTTGTGAATGATGTCAAGGATATCTATGAACAAGGATTGGGATTGACTGGCGACGGGAGAGTGTAAAAATAAAACGAGTAGTAACGATGATGTTTGAGCGGGAAAAACTAGGGTATGGGAGGCGAAGAAACGGAAAATACCAAATTAAAACGATGTTGATGATGACGATGATGGATGAAGATACAATGAAGAGGATGAGGAAGGAAGAAGATGAGGGTTATGGAAAAATGATGGAGAGAAGAGGGTAGTGAAAATTTACAGGGTCGGCTTGTTGTGATAATGAGATGAAACAGGGGAATCAAAATAAAAGCCCAAAAGATAGCAAGAATAATAATGTTTAGCCTTCGGTTAGATGTAATTATGTTTCAGCCCCGAAACCATATCTGACCTCGGGGTCAACATCTGATGAAAAGAATTTTTCGTGGCATTAATTCGGCATGCCTGATAGTTATCATACGAATTCATACCTTTATCTAATCCACGTTTATAAGAGCTATTCGAACCATTGGACCAGTTTGAACAGTTATCTATACACTGATGATTCCGCAAGGATGAAACGCGTACGTATGTAATTAATAATTAAATATTTATTATTAAATAATAATTTACGCATGTAAAATAACAATTAAATATTTATTATTAAATAATAATTTACGTATGTAAATAATAATTAAATATATATTATTAAATAATAATTTACGTATGTAAAATAACAATTAAATATTTATTATTAAATAATAATTTACGTATGTAAATAATAATTAAATATTTATTATTAAATAATAATTTACGTATGTAAATAACAATTAAATATTTATTATTAAATAATAATTTACGTATGTAAATAATAATTAAATATATATTATTAAATAATAATTTACGTATGTAAATAATAATTAAATATTTATTATTAAATAATAATTTACGTATGTAAATAATAATTAAATATTTATTATTAAATAATAATTTGTAGCCCCTTTCGGCCATTTCTTCAATGCTAAATAATGCAAGCCTAATCTAAGCTATACATGCAATGTTTTTTTTCTGTTGAACACTGTTTTGACGGCTGACTATGGTTGTCCACCTGCTTGAGATAAATAGGATTTATTTCTGATCACGTCGTGTAACGGTTGGAAATGGTCTCATTAGTTAGAACGATCGGAATTGAGTTAAAAGTGACTCTTGTTCCAAGGTTCGCATCATTCGACCAGTTTGAACAGTTCTCTCTACACTGATGATTTTGCAAGGATCAAAAGTATACGTATCTAGATAATAATTAGATATTTAAAATCCATGAAGTACTCTGTATTGAAATAAATAAACTTGTGAAGTATTTACTTTACTTTTGCTTTATTATTTTATTCTTCCCTATAATAATTTGCTATTCTTAATATTGAGCATATTTCTATCACGCTAGTATCCAATATGAAATAATTATTTTGTAACACTTTAAGACATTGCCAAGGCTGCTACAAAGAAGGCGGGCTCCCTCTACCGTGCTAGTAAACCTCTCACACCTGACATTGTCCTATAGCTCTACTAAGCCACCATCTGCCAATGCATGGAGTATGGTTGCCACATCTTGCTGGTGCATCATCCACTAGTCTTTCCCTCTTAGACAAGGTCTAAAAAAAGTCGCTAACTTAATAGGTCTCTCACTATCCACCAAGCTCCAGCGCCTGTCCCACCGCCGCAATGTTGCTTTCTTGTGCCTGTTTTACAAGTACTTCAATGGATTGTGTTCTGGTGAAATGCTGCTCTGGTGCCCCCGACGTAAATTCACTAGACCAACCCGACAATCTGCCAAACCCCATCCATTCACTGTGGAGGTCCCCAGATGCCGAAGAGCTTTCTGCTCCAAAAGCTTATTTTCTCGTACTGCTTGACTCTGGAACTCTCTCCCTGCTCCCTGTTTTCCTGGCGTTACTGACATGCAGAAATGTAAAACTAATGTAAGCAGACATCTCGCGGCACACCTCCCAATTTAGGTTGAACCCCCCCCCCCTAAAAAAAAACAAACTTTCACCCTTTTCTCAGTAGCCCCTTACGTCTTCAGTGGTTGTCTGCCTTGTTTGGAGTGAACTATGATAAATAAATAAATATATATATATATATATATATATATTTATTTATTTATTTATATATAGTAATGAAAGGAAGTCAACGTCTTATAAGCACGGATTATAATGTATTAAAGTGAAATATTTTGAAAATCAAACAATCGTGCAATTTTAAATGAAAAATTCATTTATTTAATTTTTTTTCGCGAATTTTCGTTGTAAACACAACTTTCTCAAGCGAGACTGTCTTATAGTGGTTTTTTTTTCTTTTCTTCCTCCTCATATTGGTGGTATTAATCCTGAGGGGTCGAAAACACGTCACGATCTTACGACGTTATTTTTTTTTTTAGTCCTGGCGATGTTGTATACGCTGATTTGGCGCTGATTTGGCGCTGTTTGTACATGGAGTATTAGACTAAGGACTATGTTAAGAGAAACAATTTCAATATTTCGTCACCGAACTAGAGTTAAGAAATCTAATGAGATTTTCATTTATTTCTAAAAATTGTTTGGTTGAATTTTACTAAAAATGAAATCGAATTAAAACCACAGCTGTTTGTAAAGGATAAACTTATTGTTTAACTCCAAGATATAAATGGCACCATCTACGAGAGACTGGCAAAAATTTAATCATAAACTGTCATTACGTTTTCATTAATTTCCAACTGATATAAAAACAAACTTAAGCGACGTTGAGCCTGGTCAGTACTAGACGGGTGACCATTTGGGAATACCAGGTGCTGTATGTGCAGACCTCTCTATGGGCAACAAGTGTCGCCAACCCGCAGTACTTCACGTGGCGACAATGGCAAAAGAAACGTCGACTGACAGTCACCAATAATGTGGACGTAAACCATGGATGCGTTCCTCCTACAAGAGTGATCAGACACCCTCATTTTGACGGTGATAGTGATAAGAATTTTAATTTGGTTGGAGGAACAATGAAAAAATAATTTAACGGCCAGGTTGTTTTTTTCTTGTTAATACAAGTTAATATTTTTAACAAGAAGATTATACAAGTTAATATTCTTAACAAGAAGATTATACGAGTTAATATTTTAACAAGAAGATTATACAAGTTAATATTTTTAACAAGAAGATTATACAAGTTAATATTCTTAACAAGAAGATTATACAAGTTAATATTCTTAACAAGAATAGTATACAAGTTAATATTCTTAACAAGAAGAGTATACAAGTTAATATTCTTAACAAGAAGATTATACAAGTTAATATTTTTAACAAGAAGATTAACGACATTCCGAGGCAAATAAAACTTATCTTGAAATGTAAAAAATCGTTAACCAAACTCTTTCTTATTTTAAAGTGAAGAGAAATAATTCCTTAAGAAAACTCCGAACAAAAGGAAGCTTAGAATTTCGATTCTTTTAAAGGATTATCCGATAATCCTGGATGAGGGTGATTCTTGGTTATTTCGGGCGAAAGGAACAGAAAACAAATAAAAATGTTCTTTTAAACAGAACAAAAGCTCGACATCTTTTGCGCGCCAATATTTTTTCCAGTTGAAAATTATTGATTACATACCTTTTTTTCTGGAATTTCTTTTTAATAAATAAAACGTAAATCCCCATTTAATGCGAATTTTGCGAATTAAAAAGGGGACAAATAAAAGTTCAAAAAATGTTTTCTCTGTACATTCTTACCATTTTAATTGATTTTTTTCTAAATACCTCATAATACCACACATCCTTACCGATATATCGGATATTTCACCCCAACATCCACCATAGTAATTATTTAGAAAATATATATCTCTTTATCTTATATATATATATATATATATGGGGGGGTGTATGTGTATGTGTGAAATGTTGTATAATGTGCTAAGAGATGTGGTAAAAAACAAAACTTATTTTTTTACTTTAATTCCTGACCTATATTTACATATCTGAATACATGCATATATATATATATATATATATATATATATATATATATAGAGAGAGAGAGAGAGAGAGAGAGAGAGAGAGAGAGTGTTTGCTCGATTTATGCTCCACATTTTCAAAATAGAGCCGCAGTAACTCCAACTCCAACTCTTTTTTTTTTAAAGAGCAGTACTTTTTCTAGCGCTCCATCCTGAAAAATGTATATTTTTTCATAAGCGTTCTCTTTCGCCAATGATTTGTCAAAGTATAGGTATGAGTGTCGAAGGGTGCTGTCAATTTTGAGGTAGGGATGTCAATTTTAATAATAATAATAATAATAATAATAATAATAATAATAATAATAATAAAAATAATAACAATAATAATAACAATAAGAAGAAGAAGAAGAAGAAGAAAAAGAAAAAGAAGATCAATTTCAAGGAGACGGAAAACGAAGCAAATACATGGAACTTGTCAGAGAACTGAAAAGAATATGAAACATAAAGAAAGTCAAAATAATGCCAATAATCGTAGGAGAATTAGGAACAGTCCCAAAAAAACCTGAAGAAAAGACCTTGAGAAATTGGAATCAAAGGGATCACTGAGATCATACAAAGGACAGCGATGACTAAAACGGCTGCAATCCTGAGGAAAATCCTCGAATGCGGAAACCACCCAGCATGAGTTACACCAAGGGTAACCAACCACATGGAAGCTACAATAAGAAGAAAGCAGAACCACAGGATAAACACCAACGCAAGGAACAGGAACTGCAAGAAATCTCATGAACTCCCCCCCCCCAGAAAAAGGTAATGGCACCAGCCTCGGCTGATACAACACAAAATAGTCGTTAAGGGTCAAGGAGGATGGGAGGACTGAGGAGGGAGAACACTAACCAGACCTCCACCGGAAGAGTGCGGAGAGTATTAGGACCTTGGGTTTAGGGTTATTGCCACCCAAATCCTAGAAGAGACCAATGGTCGCCGCCAGCGACAAATCAATGGTAGATACCGCAAGACCATTTATGGTTGTTATCGAAAAGAGGTGGGGAACACTGGAAATCTGGGGAAGCTTGTTGTTACTCAGAAACCAGGGAAAACCACCTCTTGTTGTCGGTGAGCAATCACTGACTATGATCTGTGTGATAACTTCTGGTGAGTACAAATAATAATAATAATAATAATAATAATAATAATAATAATAATAATAATAATAATAATAATAATAATAATAATAATAATAATAATAATAATAATAATAATAATAATGGACAAAATTGTGTATGAAATATATTATCAATTAATTAATATCATTTTGTATATTTATTCATTCAGCAATGAAAAATAATTGTCATAAATGAAAATGCTTGAATCTCAAAGAAAAAAGTTTTCCACAGACTGTCTCTTCAAAGGCTTGACGCCTTTGAAGAGACTTCTCTTGTCTTTTAAGAAAAATCGCCAGTTCCAAATGTTTCACCTAGCTGACAAATGCTCGCTTTTATAAAAAATCTGAAAGTTCAAAATTTACGGATTTCATTTCTAATTCCCCCCCCTCTCTCTCTCTCTCTCTCTCTCTCTCTCTCTCTCTCTCTCTCTCTCTTTCTCTCTCTCATATACATTTAAGACAGTTATATAAAAAAAATCAGAGTTCAGCGAACACCTTTTTCCTTTTTTCTAGCTTAATGTTTTTTTCTTAAATAAGTAATACTAGAGCGAGACACGAGGAGCGCTAAAACCACTCTCTTTATACTTAAATGGAGTCGCTCCCGCTCCAATTACGTCGTCTTCGTTGCAAAAGCCGCGCTTTTTTGTGGAGGGCCCCATAAAGCCCCGCATAAATGGGTAGATTGATATATACAGATGGAGATAGATCGATACATAGGTCGATAGATTTGAACAGAACGAAATAGAGAAAAATATATAAATTTATCGAAAGAAAGAAAGATGGTGCAACTGTTCTTACCAGTCGGGGATCAGTTCGAAAGTGGTTTTGTTACTGTCGATCTAAGTATGCTCTGTTCAGTACTAGGAGGTCCACGCTTCTAGGCTTTACCTTTTCTTGGAGAAGGGGTTAGTTTATTGCTAATCGGATGAGGCGGTCTTATCGGGGAATATTAACGGGGCTGCTCAGACATTTTTTTAGGCCAGAGTCTGCTGGCTTTTCAATACCACACCTGAACTTGTGTATAAACTATTGGAGAGGAGGTAAATATGATACATCAATATTTCAACTACAATATTTCTGTCCAAAACCCTTCTTTGAAATTCATTTAATCAACGCTTATTATAAGATGAAGTTTTGAATCTCCCTCCCTCTTTCTCTCTCTCTCTCTCTTTTGTCTTTCACTTTCTCTCGCTCTCTTTCTTTCTATCGTTATTTCATTATATTTCTCTCTCCTTTTTTTCTCTCTTTCTCTAATAATATAATTTCTAAATCTTTCTCTCTTTCTTTCTCTCCTTCTTTATCACTCTGTCGTTTTCCTTTGTTCATTCTGTCTCTTTTTTCTTTCACTTTCTCATGTATTTCTCTTTCTCCATTTCTCTTTCTCTATCTCTCTCTCTCTCTCTGATTTTTCTCTTTCTCTTTCGCTCTCTTTTATCTATATTTATTATTCCACCCTATCTCTCTATCTCCCTCCCTTTACCCACATTCCCTTTAATTGTCATATTCATTAAATCAGTCGATATCTTCCTCTATATTTCCCCTAACCATCTCCAATAAGCTTATCTTTTGAGATAAGTAAATAGTGTTTTTTAAAAAAAGCTCGTAGCTATGGGGCCTATCTTAATTCTTTTTCTTGTTCAATTCGTCACTGTCTCTTTAATATTAAAGTGTGTTAATTCTTATCTATAAAATCGATCGGCAAGAAAATAATTCTTTTATTTCTTTACGTTTTTCAAAGAGATGTCATACTTTTGTTCCGTCGTTCTCGCCTTCCGAACCCCCGCCTCCTCACAGGAATTGCTTCCTTTTACGAACGATCTCTAAAAATACAGGAAATGGTTCTGCATTTTTGTTTAAGTTCATCGTAATCTTTCTGAACCCTTGATGACCTCGGCGCCCTTTTCCTTTTTTCTGATCCCAGAATGCAGCTTAAACATTTCGAGGATTCGCTTCGCGTTATTATTCAATGTTTCTCTCAACTGAAAACCTTTGTTTAATCCCGAATCAAACCAAACACAAAATTCCGGATTCGTTTGGTTAAATTTTATTTTTAATCGATAATATGGAGAAGAAACGAAAACGGGTATTCCCAACCAACGTTTATTCAAACTGTTACTAATTTAAGCGTGGCAGACCGACGGAAATCATATTTCAAATAGAAGCGTGACAGTCGACGAAAATAATATTTCAAATAGAAGCGTGACCGACAAACGAAAATAATATTTCAAATAGAAGTGTGACAGACAAACGAAAATAATATTTCTAATAAAAGTTTGGCAAACCAACGAAAATAATATTTCAAATAGAAGCGTGACAGTCGACGAAAATAATATTTCAAATAGAAGCGTGACCGACAAACGAAAATAATATTTCAAATAGAAGCGTGACCGACAAACGAAAATAATATTTCAAATAGAAGCGTGACCGACAAACGAAAATAATATTTCAAATAGAAGCGTGACAGACCAACGAAAATAATATTTCAAATAGAAGCGTGACAGACTGACGAAAATAATATTTCAAATAGAAGCGTGACAGACAAACGAAAATAATATTTCAAATAGAAGCGTGACAGACAAACGAAAATAATATTTCTAATAAAAGTTTGGCAAACCAACGAAAATAATATTTCAAATAGAAGCGTGACAGACCGACGAAAATAATATTTCAAATAGAAGCGTGACAGACAAACGAGAATAATATTTCAAATAGAAGCGTGACAGACAAACGAAAATAATATTTCTAATAAAAGTTTGGCAAACCAACGAAAATAATATTTCAAATAGAAGCGTGACAGACAAACGAAAATAATATTTCTAATAAATGTTTGGCAAACCAACGAAAATAATATTTCAAATAGAAGCGTGACAGACCGACGGAAATCATATTTCAAATAGAAGCGTGACAGACAAACGAAAATAATATTTCAAATAGAAGCGTGGCAGACAAACGAAAATAATATTTCTAATAGAAGCGTGACAGACAAACGAAAATAATATTTCAAATAGAAGCGTGACAGACAAACGAAAATAATATTTCTAATAAAAGTTTGGCAAACCAACGAAAATAATATTTCAAATAGAAGCGTGACACACAAACGAAAATACTATTTCAAATCGAAGCGTAACAGACAAACGAAAATAATATTTCTAATAAAAGTTTGGCAAACCAACGAAAATAATATTCTAAATAGAAGCGTGACAGACAAACGAAAATAATATTTCAAATAGAAGCGTGGCAGACAAACGAAAATAATATTTCAAATAGAAGCGTGACACACAAACGAAAATAATATTTCTAATAAAAGTTTGGCAAACAAACGAAAATAATATTTCAAATAGAAGCGTGACAGACAAACGAAAATAATATTTCAAATAGAAGCGTGGCAGACAAACGAAAATAATATTTAAAATAGAAGCGTGACAGACCAACGAAAATAATATTTCAAATAGAAGCGTGACAGACAAACGAAAATAATATTTCAAATAGAAGCGTGGCAGACAAACGAAAATAATATTTAAAATTGAAGCTTGGCGGACATACGAAAATAATATTTCTAATAAAAGCTTGGTAGAGCAACGGAAATCATATTTAAAAAAGAAACGTGACAGACGAAAGAAAGCGCTATATAAAACATTATCGTCAGACCAATATAGATGCTATTTTAAACAGAAGCGTGGCAGACTCAAGAGACCGCTATTAAAAACGTTAGCGTGACAGACCAACAATATTTAAAATTTAATCATCCGACCGACGAAAATGCTATTTCAAAGTTAAGCGTAATAAACCTCAAAAAATTATATTTCAAACAGAAACGTGACAGACTGACGAAAATGCTACTTTAAAAAATAACTCTTAAAGAGATGATTGGACGCATCTAAAATAAGATGCGTCCATTTAATCTGCGCGTTTTGCGATGAAAATAGCATTTAAAAAGTAATCGAGACAGACGGACGAAAATGATCTTTCAGACCGACGGATCGACTGGTGGAGCATCGTGGAGATATTTGGATGCAATGAATATGCCGTCCGTCCATTCAATATAATCGTTTGCAAATGAAAATGCTATTTCAAGTTAAAACGTGACAGTTGAACCGACCGAAAAAAAATCAATATATGGACGCATCTAAAACGTCTTTAATAATCGCCGAAGAAAAAACTCAATAAAATATTCCATTTTATTTTTATAATCCGTTCTAATTGCCAGATTTGAGACACAAATCCGCCCTCGACCCGGGAATCTTCAGCCATTTTTTCTTCTTCTTCTTAAAAACCGACCAGATATTTTCTTTTTTCTTTTTTTAATCTTCCCCCCCCCCCCCAAAAAAAAAACTCAATCCAATGTTTGATAAACGCCCACTTTTAATTACCAGTTTTGAAGACGATTCCTGTTTTCAGCTGTAAACTTTCCCAACCATTAAGTGCGTTACAAAGATACGATCCATTTTTTTTTCATCCTTAATTATTATTGGAATTTCAAAATCAATTTAAAACCTATCATTATTCTTTCATTTGTCTTAATATAGTCATCCGACGGTGAAATTCTTTTGCTGTCTTTGTCTGCAAATTAAATTTATACAGAAAAAATTGTGTTTACTTATTTTGATAATTTTATTTTTGTTAATGTTAGTTTTCATCGAAAAGTTTGAAATCCGAAAACAAAACGTTGAAAGTTACAAAAAAAAATGTAATTATTAGTACGAAAACTCCTCAAAGCGTTTCGTATACTTCGATAATTATTGCGATAGTAAAAGTTTCATCGTTACTTTTGATTGGTTGATTAACGAAATTTTTGTAATTCCGAAGAAAATACTTCAATCGGAAAACCGGGTTAAAAATAGCTGAGAAGATTTGTCCTACGCTTAGCAACGTCGATTCCACTATATAAATATGTTTAAATACAAACATTTACCAATTAAAGCAAAGTAACAACTCGGAAACAATGAACTATACTAAATAGTATCTTGGTCTTTTGGACACTGACACTGAAGAACCCTATGTTCCCCCAACACTCGATCTTCCTGAGCTTACTGAGAAAAAAAACTTCCAGAGACACTTGTGAAATTGTGGAAAAAGCACATATCACCATTATGTATTAGGGTCGCAACGTCTCTATCTATCCTACTGATGAGGTTCGACCGACGTTTGCCAGCATTGTGTCCCCTATATAAACAAGTCTAAATACAAGCATTTACCAATGAAAACAAGGTAAAAATTAGGAAACAATGAAGTATACAAATAAAAACGATAGGGGTTCGCTTTGTAATTGTGTCAATCATAATGAGTACAAAAAAATCTGAGAAAGATGTGTTCAAGTGCGTGTGTTAGTTGAAGGAACGTCTTACATACCGTGTAATGTTTTTGTGTCGAGCGCACACGTGCTAGTAGTGTGTGTTCAAAATCCATACACGATGAAAAACAGACGGCGGTTTTGTTATCAAGGATGGTAGCGCACTTTACACGTCACTAAAGGGGAGATAGGTCGGATCTTGAACGCCCCCTGGTGAGTGTATGTAAAAATGTGTTGCGAAGCGGCAGGTAATGCTTCATGCAACGCTTCTATCAAACTTTACCCGTTTTAATGGTCTTCTAAATGTGGTATTTATATATATCACGATCCTAGTCTGAATTGGATATTTTCGTGTAACTTCAGACATTTGTGTACGTACCAATGAGTGACTACTTTTCAAGGCCCAAATGTCACCCGAGGATAATGGTTAATTACTGCCTGGAGGACGGCGACACAACACAGCATGGATTGATAACGATGGTTGAGACTGGGAAGAATTTCATTATTTAAGAAGACAGCTGAACAATATTTTTTTAACATTGGACTTGCAAACGACAATGCTGTAGTCAGCTGGAAGCAGCCCCGTTATATCGTGTTCCACAGATGGACAATTTTTGTAAAGAATCTTTGCTCGTTGAAGCTTAGTGTTGGATACACAGAAAGATTAATGGGAATTATTGACAATGGTTGTATCTAGACAAGTTTTCTTGTGGGTGTTCTGCAAGGGGGTATGATTGGAGCTCAGTCAAGCCCCTGTCATGAAAATAACGATAGAGTGAAGCTATCGCGTGTGAGAAAGAGGCTGTAGAAAAGAGTGAATATTTACGTTGATTATGACCTGAAACTGGTTAGGACAAAATTACTGAATGTTAGACAATGTGAAGTATCTCCTTAGTCAGGTCGATTCTGAACTGCGATGGTAGTACATCTCGGGGTCCTATTTATGGATTAAGAAGAATCTAGTGTTTAAAGAATATGCATTTTAAAATGATATGTCCACAAAACATATTTATTGCAAACAACTCGTATACAAAATATACCCTCGGTTTCGATACAAAATTGCATAACAGGAGGTGACATAGCATGAAATCCAACAACAAACAAACACAACAAAAGAATTTCACCGCGCTGGTTCAAGAAACGGCAACAACAAAAAAAAAATTTTGACATGCCGTTTTGAAATAAAACGACCAACAAAAATGTGAAGTGAACCGTATTTGAAATGCACGGTTGATGAAAAACATATTCCCGCCAATCATGCGCAGTGTGCGCACCCATCCATGGCCGATTTTTTTAGTCATGTCAAGACATGAGTCAGATTAGGGTTCGAGATATGCTGTGCAAAATGCAGAATAAACGCCACTGTAGGACGCTCCACCACTCAAGCGCAGTGCGCGCACACATCTTTAATCTGAACAATATCGGTAAGGAGAAGTTCACTTCGGAAATTGCGCAACTCTTGATGCATTATAAACTTTTATTTCAGAGGGTGTCCATTGTTTCCCGAAGAAGTCCAATAGAAAATCTATTTTAATATTTTTAACTCATCTTTTTTGTAATTGACTATATTGGCTAAAAACATCTGTTAGTGGAAAAAGAGCTCCATTTTTTTTCAAACATAAAGAATTTTTTGTTCTGTTTTGTCTCTCATAATTAATCGCCTCCTCTCATAACAAAATAAGGGGCTTCGATCTCTTAACAAATTGCATGGAGACGGATCCCTTTTTTGTTCGACATGACGCGTCTTTGATGACAGTTCAAAAAGAAAGAAACCAATAAAACCAGCACAAAAGCATGAAAGAGGAAAAACAAAAAAAAAGGGTCGTTTGCAAATTCTAATTTCGTCTCGATTAAAATTTATCACCAAAATGAAAATGTCTTCCATTTTGAAAAGAAAAATTATATTTATTTTATTTCTAATTTTTTGTTATTGTATTTGTTTTGTTCGTGATTATTCCATAGTTATTCTAAGCCTATGGTGAATGTCATCTTTTAACCCGCCATTTAAAAAATATTTTTGCTCCCACTCTGCATCTGTCTCTATCTCCTCCCACCCCTCCTTATCTTTCTCTTGAATTTTAATTGTTTATCTTAAATGTGTTCTCCTTTTTATGTCTAAATTATGTTATAGTTATTCAAAGCCTTTGTTTAATGTGATGCTCTAACTCCTTCATTATTTTCATCTTTCCCTGTGTATTTATCTATCTATCTATCTATCTATCTATCTATCTATCTATCTATCTATCTGCGTGACTGTATCTATACATTTGTATCCCTATCTTTATCTATATACTAGCATGCACACCCGACGTTGCCCTGAAATGAATGAGGAACTTTGCAGATCCCTTCATCTATCCCTAAATGCATTTTTATTATTGGTTTTTAATTTCTCTAATTTCCCCCTTATCCATCCACTTCTCTCGCTCTCTCTCTCTCCCCCTCTCTCTTTCTCTCTTTCTCTCTCTCTCTCTATCATGCTAACCCTCTCTTTGTCTCGTCTTCTGTCTATCTCGTTGTATTTTTCGTTTTCTCTATCTTTCCCCTTTCTATCCATCCCTATCCCTATTCTCTCTCTCTCTCCCTCTCCCTCTCTTTCTCTCTCTCTCTCTTTCCATTTCCCTCTTTATTGTTCTTTCTCACTTTCCCTCTTTCTGGCACGCTTTTCAATCTACCCATCTCTTTTCTCTCTCTCTCTCTCTCTCTTTCTCTTTTTCCCTCTCTCTTTCTCTCTCTCTTTCTCTTTTTCACTTTCTCTTTCTCTCTCTCTCTTTCTCTCTCTCTTTCTCTTCTTTTGTTCCACACTATCTTTCTCTCCATCCTCCATCTCTCTTCTCTCCTATTCTCCGCTTGTCTCGTTCACTTTCTCTCTCCCTTCTTTTTTCTTCATCCCCCTCTATCAATCCCACTTAATATCCCTCCTTTCTATCTGACCCTTTTCTTCCAGCCCTCTCTTTCCTTTTCTCTACCCGACCCATTAGCTATCCACTACTAACTACTACCCTTCCTGTCTAATTCTTCTCTTTTTCTCTCTCTTCTCTCCTAATCTCTTTCGTTCTCTCATCCATTGTTCCATCCGCCATATTGTTTTCATTTTTCATGTTTCTTTTTCTTCTTCATCGCAAACTTCTAATTGAAGAATGTCGATCTGGCCACAACCGATCGTCGCATCAAACCTCGTCACCCAATAACGTCGTCAAACAATGGCTCGACATTATTATTGTCTCCTGCCAATACAATCTGCCTGCAACTCAAAGAGCTTTATTCGAAGATAAGCACTAGCATGAAAATAGCATTCTTGTGCAGAGGGCGAAGAGATGAGTGAAGAATCACAGACGATGCAAGAACGAGAAAACGAAACAAAGAAAGGAATGGAGATTGGCTGCGGGAATAATGGCCAATGAAGTTTAGGATGAAAATGTGAAAATGCTTAAAACCAAATTAAAAAAAGACGAAGAAAAGACCGAAGTGCGCCAATATGGCTGAAAAGAAGCGAGCGCGGGAAAAATGAAAAATAAAGTTGTTCAATAGACCATGATTGGCTGAATAGATGATTCAGAAATAGATTACTTGTTTGCTGGAGAATGAATTCTGATATTAAAAGCATTTGCCCTTTTTTTAATTGAATAAACACTGTGTTAATATAATAATCGATACAATCGATTAACTAGACAGATCTAATATATAAAGTAAAGAAAGTGTCCCTCCGTACATTGGTGCACGAGAGCTTCCGTAACAAAAGCTAGATACATAACTCTTTTCATTTAGTGATTTCTGATATATATTGGTATAGGATGTTAGAAATTAAAACTTTAGTTTAACTTGCATTTTTCGATTTTGATATTTAATCCTGGTCAATATTTTTAATTGGTAATACATACACAAAATCGGTAGAGTTTTATCTCTCATAACCAGGTCTACCACCACTTACACCATCCTACACCGGAAAGACTTACTTGTTACAAATAAACGAAAAATATAACTTCAAAATTAGTTTAACCCCGTGTATCGGTTGATGATAGATTTTGTAACAAAAGCCGGATACATAAACATACATAATTCTTTTTTCAGTTAGTGGTTTCTGCCACATACGTTGTTCGAAAAAATAGTTTAGCTCTCTTTATTTGATTTTAATATTTAGTCCTACTCTATATGTTTTAATTGGTCATACTTACCAAAAGTCGAGAATATTTTCACTCATACTCAGGTTTACAAACACTGTCTTGAAGACTTGTAATTAATAAACGAAAAATATAATTGCACAATCAGTTTTACCTCGTACATTGGTTCACGGTAGCTTCAGTAACAAAAGTCACATACATAAATCTCTTTAGTTAGTGAGTTCGACTTGGTCTATATTGTTAGAAAACAAAATTCGCTTCGCTCGCTTTCTTAGATTTTTATATGTAATTCTACTACATATATTTTATTGGTCATATATACAGAAAGTCGGAGAATTTTTCACTCTCACAGTCAGATCATCTACCACTGCCACCCATGTACACCGGGAATATTTTCATTGTTATAAAATAAGAAAAAAATGTAACGGTGCCGTTTACGTCTATGATCTGAGAAGTTGATTGAAAATCATAAAAAATGTATTTATAGAAGGAGAATAGAAGAGTGTAGTGCGCCAATATGGCTGAAAAAAAGCGAGCGCGGTTAAAATAAATAAAATGTCGTCCATTAAATCATCAATGACTTGCTGAATATACATTTGCTTATTTCTGTTTATTTCAACACCGCTTTAGCTTGTTATGTACGTATCATGAATCTATTTTTGGTATGATATCTACATTTACATTGCTATCTACGTCTCATGAATCTTCTTGGTTATGTGATCTACACCTCACATTACAATCACCACGGTACAAGAGTCAGATAAACAGTCTCTTAATATGTTGGAAAGAATGTGTGGTTAGAGAGCCTGGAAACCTAACCCTAATCATAACCCTAACACTTAACCTTAACCTTAAGGTTCAAAGAAGAGACCGAACGACACTTCATGAAATTATTCAACGAGAAGTCGCTAAAGTCTCAGTGATCTTTTAAACCGACTCATTTTTCTGTAAATCATCAGCAAAATTTCGTTGATCTAAACACCGGCTCAGATGCACAAGGAATTAAAAGATCGTGTATTTACGCGAAGATTCGTATATTAAAAAAGAGGCATATGCTGTAGATATTTTTTCCTTGCAGATATCAAGCCAAAGTAGTACCGATAATTTCTAACCATTGCACCTGGGAATCTTAAATGGTTGCTAAAAACCGACCGGATCAATCAATGGAATTACAGTAAAGAATGGCCGCCAACTCTTGGCTGTCAAAATTTCTAAATTGTGTTTGATAAAAAAATTTAGGGTACGAATTGATTGCTGTAATTTCGATACAATTTGACGACTGCGCAAAAGAAGATCTTCGAATTGGTTCTCCGAAGCAACAATTGGTTCTTCACCAATACGAAATGAAATAAAGATAAAAATGTCTCTTTACAGCGATAATGGAAAAAGGCAGATAAAAGAAAAAGAAAAGCATCTGAAAAGTGAAATAGAATTTGGTGTGAAAATAATAAATAATTGAGAGCGAACACGGCGACAATACTTCTTATAAGGGTTTACGAAAAAACGGTTGGACCGAATGAGAGGAATAAGAAGTTGATGATGACGTAACAAAGGTGTGAAGAAATAAGCGGGAAAGAATATTATCAAGACACGTCCATTTAAATTGCGCGCTTAGCGATGTAAATGCTATTTCAAACTTTTACCGGACAGACGAATCGACGGGCAAAGCCTTTTATGAAGCCATATGGACGCATCTAAAAATGTTACGTAAAGCGTGACCGACTAACGTCTATGCTATTTCAATTTCAGACGTATCGATAAACAGAACCTCTTTGAGCCATGTATGGGCACATCTCAAAATGTTATTTTAAACATAAGGTTGAAAGTTGAAAGACTGGCGGACCAATGAAAAGACCCATATATAGATTTTTGGACGTATCTGAATATAAAAATACGTTTAGCGATAGAATTATTATTTTATACTTGGCCAAGTGGTTAACGCCACGAACTGAGGACCTGGGTGTGCCTGGTTCGAATCCAGTTCGTTCCACAGAAACGCTTTCATCAAAACCCACACATGACTTTGTGTATAACCACCTGTAGAGGAGGTAAATACAATACTTACTTGTGACTGATTGACGGACAGACAGATAGAGTTTTTAATAGATATGTGATTCGACACATTATAAAAAAGGGGGAAGAAAAGACACGAGAGGGCGGATGGAGAGAAGTTAAAGATTGGGATTTGTGTTATGTAAGTAATTTAGAAAAAAAGGTAAAAGTTTAAAGAATGATATTAAAGGAATGGAAGAAGAAGAAGAAGAAGAAGAAGAAGAAGAAGAAGAAGAAGAAGAAGAAGAAGAAGAAGAAGAAGAAGAAAAATAAGAAAAATAAGAAAGTGGAGGAGATGGAAGATAGACATTCGAGGAGGACGATGAAGAAAAATAAAAGGAACGAGAAAGAAAAAAGAAGGCGAAGAGTTAGAGATGAAAGAAGTGGTGATCAAGAGGAGGGAGATAGTGATAAAGAAGTTGAAAAGAAAAGGAGGAAGTAGAGGTAGCTGTAAGAGGAGAAAGGAAAGAGGAGGAGGAAGAATAAGAAGAAGGAATAGAAGAATACAAGGGGAAGAGATGGAAGTGAAACATTGAGGGAGGTGGAAAAAGTAAGTGATAAATTGGTCAGGAGGAGGAGGATAATGATAAAAATGTTAGAGAGAAAAGGAGGAAGTCAAATAAGCAATGAGAGAGGAAGGGGATAAGAGGAAAGGGAGGAGAAGAAATAGAAGAAGAAAAAGAAGAGTAGGGGAGCAGATGGTAGGAAGAATTTGGAAGAGGAGGGTGAAGAAAGAAAGTGAATAAATCGAGGTTGATAAGTGGTCACGAGGAGGGAAGAAAATGGAGGATGGATAAAGAAAGTGGAGCTAGTAGGGGGAGGTGAAATAGACAGTAGGGGGACAAGTAAGAGAAAGACAGTGTGAAAGAATAAGAAATAACAGGAAATATAACATCTGAGGATGAAACCGGATGTTCGCATAGTAATAAGCGGTTGGTTAAGGCAGAAAGTAGGAGATACAAAAAGAAAGACTGGAAGAAGAGAAGAAAGAAAGAAGGAAAAAAAGAAAGAAGGTAAGAATAGGATAAAGAAAAATGCTGAAAGAAATAAAAGAAAGTTAGGAAAGAAAGGGGAGATAAAAAAAGAAAAACGTGATATTGAAAGAAGAGAAGAAAGAAATAATAAAACATGAAAAGAGAGAGAGAGAAACAATGATTAAATCAAAGAAAGAAAGAAAGAAAGAAGGAGTTAAATAAAAATACTGAAACAAGGAAAGAAAGAAAGAAAAAAAAAGAGTTAGAGTAAAAAAGCAGAAATGAAAAGAAAATAAAATAAAATAAAACAATGTTTCCAAAAACAGAAGAAAAAAAGAAAATTATTCGAGAAAGAGAAAAAGAATGAAAATAGTAATTACATAAAGAAAGAAAGAGAAAAAATGAAAAGAAAAAGAAAAGGAAGAAGTCTTGTCAGCTCATCAAGACAGACATGTCACATAAATATTGATTGTGCCTAGAGCGACACCTAGCGTATCCAAGATGAAGCTTGGTTCGCAATTACTGCAACTATTACTCTACCCCCCCCCCCCGCCTACCGCGTCCATCCCGCCGTCATCCCATCCTTCAGTTCCGTATCTATTGAAGGTGTTTGCATGGGAAGCTGCAGCGTCTTCCACGCCAACCTCATCGTCGCTTTTCATAGTTGATGTTATTGTTGTAAGTGGCACAATTGGTGAACAAAAGGAGGATTACTCGCCGAAATATGGCGAATGCTTTTGTCATTCGCTTTGGCGCCGAAAAGAATGGAGCCGCTCAGAGCGCGTTTCTCTAGAAATGGACGCCATCTTTTTTTTTCTCTCCTTCGACCCCATCTTTCTCGATTATAGTCGAAACCGGCTACAGCTGGTCATGACAAAATATAGATAAATAGACATCAAAATATGAATAAATGTAATCATATATAAGTTCGCACAGCAACTTGTATGTAGACATGTTAGAATCTGAAACCTATTAAGCTTTTTAATTAAGTTAGTTCATAGACAGGTTCAGCTAGACGTGTTGTGCTCCTTTCTTTCTAATATAGCAACATTTATCAAGGCCAAAAGCTTCTCGAAGATACGGGTTAATGAGATCGAACGATAAAAAACCTTATGAGAGGATTGAGAATGATTGAAATGAGATTCTACGGCCTTTTCTAAACAGTAAAAGGTTGATATCTGTCAATGAAACCATGGTACGTTGGCGAACTATGTAACGTATAATTTGTATTTTAGCTTTCACATTCTTGCGATTGATCACTTTATTGATTTCTTTTCAAGATACCTGACGAAGTATATATATATATATATATATATATATATATATATATATATATATATATATATATATAGTCAGAATATATAAAATTCTACAAATTAGCCACCATCATTTCAAAAATTCCGAAACATATTAATATATATATATATATATATATATATATATATATATATATACGGAATTTTTTAACTGATGGTGTAGAATTTGTAGAATTTTGTATATTCTGACTACTGTTCTCGTCTTGGATTTTTATCACAACGTTTCGGCCGATGTAACCTCCGACCTTCTTTAGGTATAATTTATCGAACTCGGGAATCTTTCTGTCGAACTCGGGAATCAGAACGGAATTTCGAACGGAACCTTTTATTAAATCCATGGGGGTAGCATGCTCTCGTTCTATCTGCCATGACTTGGAAGAAGTCTTCAGTAATTCACAATTGAATTCGCAATTCTTCGTATCGCTCGCCTTCAACTGAATTGTACTTAGTACTATATCCACTGTGCCACGGGTCCTTGCGGACAATTCTAGCATGAATTTTGGGAGCTTTAAATCTATTCTTGTTTTTTTTATCTAACTACGTATCACTATAGATCACTACTTATCTATTATTTATAATTATATGTTCCCATATTGTATTGAATTCTATACTAGGTCTGCTTAGTAAGTCATTGTCGCCTAACATATGAGCTGCTTCTTTGAGTCGTCTTACTCTCCACCGTTCTTCTATAGCTATAATTTTTACTTCATCATATATGGGATGAAGTAAAATGGAAACCATCTACCCATAAGGGTAGATGGTTTCCATTTTCTTTTCATATGTGGTAAACCATACCAAACTTTGCGATTTCTCCACGTATTAAGGCTTTCTGGTGTTCTTCTAGCCTTACCTTTAGTGGGCGACATGTCTCACCTGTGTATACTTTTCCACACTTACATGGAATCGCATTGACACAGTTCTTAGTCATGACTTTTTCCGTAGGGGATTTGACTCTCACAAGATGCTTTCGGAGAGTTGAGTCGCTCCTGAATACTATTTTGATGTCAGATGGATGACATATTCTTTGCTTTTTTTCCGACAAGCCCCTCATATATGCTATACAAACTGTGGTGAGTTCTCGGGTGATGTCCATTGGTGTTGCGTTTAGATTTGTTGGAGTTGATGTCATGCTTTCTGGATAGTTGTTTCGGTGGAGGGTTTTACTTAAACTATCCATTTCCTCTTGATATGTATCATTGTTACTACATATTGTCTTTGCTTGCCGTTGTAAGCATCGGACAATTCCTTTCTTTACATTATATGGATGGTGGGAGTTGAAATTTAGATATTGTCCAGTGAAAGTTGGATTTCGATACACAGATGACCTAAACCCGTGGTCAGTGCGAGTTATAGAAAGGAGAATTAGTTGTTATGTTCCTTTTCCATCGTGAACTGTATAGATGGACGGAGAGAGTTCACATGGTCCTGTAATATTTGAACGTCCTCCTGGTGAGGCCAGAGTATGAATGTGTCATCCACATATCGCAGTTACATTGTTGGTTGTAGTGATGTTGATTGTAACGCCATTTCTTCGAAGTATTTCATGTATACATTGGCCAGTACTAGGGGCAATAGTGAGCCCATAGTTAGACCTTATTCCTTCCGGTATATATAAGATTTCATCACGAAGTATGTAATTTTTATGCAGAAGGTCAACATCTCCATTAAATTATCAATTGGGATACAAGTGCGTGCTTCCAATGAAGCATCTGAAGTCAACCTATCTTGTACCACCGTCAGGGTCTCACCAGTGGGTACTTTTGTGAACAGACTCACTACATCTAGACTAACCATCTGGTTGGAATGGATGGGAGCCATGTTTATTTCTTCTACAAAATGAACCGAATTCTTGACATACGATGGAGATTTGCCTGTGAGTGGAGTGATTATATCTACCAGGAATCGGCTCATTGGATAGCATGCTGAACCTCGGGCGCTGATAATGGGCCTTCATGGAATACCGTCTTTGTGAATCTTAGGAAGGCCGTATAGGTGTATTAGCTTTCTGTAATGTTGAACCAGCTGTCTGTATTTTGCAGGTGGAATTAAGTCCTTGTTTTTACTAAGGATCTGTGACAGATTCCTCTCTGTTTTCAAAGTCGTTTTTGGTTTAACTTTAAAGTAACCCCCTTATCCCACTAGATATGCCAATTTCTTAGAATATTCCGCTCTATCCATTAACACTGTAGCATTGCCTTTGTCTGCTGGTAGTATTATGATATCATCATAACTGCGTAGTCACCTGATAGCCAATACTTCTTCCTTTGAGATGTTAAGTTTTGGAGGCTTAGAATTCTCGAGTGCTTGTCTTATGAATCCTGATGGGGGAGTGGTTCAACTTAAATACACTCAAAAAGAATGAAAAATAAAGAACCTAATAAAATGCTAAGGCCTTCCGAATCTTTTCTGCATGTAGACCGTCTACTGTCTTCCGGATTGTTTTAAATCTGAAAACTAGCATGTCCATCTCTAAGTGGGAGCGGGATTTAAGGTAGGCGTACAAATATAACAAGGATTAAGTTAGGGAACGCTTCTTCAAGTGTTAATTGAAAAGGCCTGCAACCTTGCCGGTCTAACGAATAGCTACATTCAACGAGAAGAACTTCATGCAGACCCGACTATCCTGAAGCACGATTGTCATGCTGAAGTTTGATTCGCTTAACGAGAAAAACAATGTGTGTAAACGATTTGAAGCATAAAAATATGTGTGTTTGTCTGTGTAGCAGATTTACTGAGTAGTCCGAGACCGTGTTGCAGAATCTCGTATCTTTAGACGTCAGAGTTATCTCTACTTCCAACGAGAAGACTCAAATGTGATTTTCAACGAATACAGACGCACACAACACGAGACCTTTTATTTTCACCGAGAATCTTTCACAACAAAACCAAACAAAACGATAGCTATCCAATTTCGTGATCATTTTTAAGGTTTGTTTTATGTTAATATTTAAATTTACAGACCAACGTTGCAACAATGTTGCCCTCGGATGAAACAATACGAAGAAAAGACCTTTTTAGGACATATAATTAAAAACTCAGTGAAGCAACGACATTGAAAAAGAATCCCATGCAAAAATGTAAGGATTCGATTTCAATCTTTAAAAACGAAATAGAAAAAAATCGAATAATTTATAAAGGGAAATAACCGGTACTTTTTTCAGCTTTATTTAAATGTTATCGCAGTGCGCATGCTCCAAGGCTAATTATGACCCTTTGAAAAAATCCGGTTCTTGTAAAGGAATTTTCTTTGTTTTAAATTATCGCACGGAATTGACGTTTCGAAATAAGGTTTTTCAATTTAAAAAGAAAATGATATTCGAGATAATGCAGCCTGCCAATTTCTACGAAATCGAATCCGTTCTCGTGTTTTCCCAATGTCAAATTTATCAAAATTACCTAAGATTTTCTGAATTGCTCAAACGAATCTTTTGGGGGCCTTCAAATTCGGTGGGATACTTTTTTTTAGTTCTGATATTTCAAGGACTAAAACGAACTGGGTTAGGGTTAGGGTTAGGGTTAGGGTTTGGCCAATCGTAAAAAAATGGAGATTTTGATATCTTTGCTAACAAAAGGTTTCAGCAATAAAGGATGACTGCGTGTGTTGGGAGAAAAACATTCGATGGAATTATACGTTTGAAATATCGTGTTCAGAGAAGATCCAAGAATGGTACGGGGGTAAAAACAATTGTCCAACTACTTTTTTTAATCCAGACACAATAACAAAGGGACTCAATAATCCAATTTCCGCCGAACTAGTTTACTGAGTGGCAAACATATAGCTCAATGTGTAACGTTCCATTGATTTGTTGGTATACACTGCACCTACTGGTGGTAGTCCCCCGTTATTTTAAGATTATATCTTATTTTGTTAGTAGCTATTAAATGTAAGCATTAATAAGTACATTCATTTCATTTATTAACTTGCATTTAATGCTTTTTAAGTTTCTACCAATTCCTGGTGGTTTGAATACATTGTAGGTGTATAATTTGGGCCTCTCTCTCTCTCTCGTGCGCTATATATATATATATATATATATATATATATATATATATATATATATATATATATATATATCATTATTTATTCTCATTCTATTTTTATATTCAGAATATTTTAATTCTCATTTCACATTTGATTATATATATTTATTCTCATTATATTTTTATTTTTATTTTCAGTATATATTTACTCTCATTATGCATTATATATATATATATATATATATATATATATATATATATATATATATATATATATATATATATATATATATATACTACTTGTGTTTACATTTAAAATACAAGATGTATTTTTGTCGCATATCAAAGCGTGATCGTCACGATGGTCTTGTGGTAAGAAGTTCGGGGTTATAATACTTGGATTCGGTGCTCGAATCGTCCGATCGGCGGTACGGTTTCGTCATTCTTTATTGACGAGTATAAGGATTACGATACATATATATGTCTATGGATATTATAAAGACGTATATATATATATATATATATATATATATATATATATATATATATATATATATATATATATATCACTCAAGTAAATTGAAAAAAAAATTAATATAAATATACTTAATAGATTATAACATAATCAGTATTCACGTGCAAGTCATATTATCCAACTAAGTTCTAACAATCTCTATGCTTACATCTGATGTTTCCTATGTCGATACCCGCTCTGTAATATAGCGAAGGCTGTGTTTGAGTGGCACCTTATACGTCAGAGGTGACCTCAAAACGGATGCCGATGATACCACATGACTCTCGAGTGTCTGTTTTTAGCTGACAACTTATACAAGCGGAAACATAACGTGGATTCCCGGTTGCCTACAATATAGCTAGGTGGAACAAAGCAAGCGATTTATCTGTCTATCTATCTGTCTGGCTTTTCTCTCTCTCTCTCTTTCCATCTTTCTCATCCTCTCTTCCTCTCTCACGCGTACACAAGTGGACTACCGCAGTGATGTTTTATGTGACTCGCTCTCTTTTTTAATAAACTTTTCTTATAAACTAACATTGGCGTCCGAGTGTTTTGCCAACAAACGACCAAAGACTTGTGTCTACGGCGGCGACACGGGTGTATAAACGATTTATACACACATAATTGAGTCAGGATATAACAGTTCCCAATATATACGACTTTTCTATATTTAATATTTATTTTCTCTACTTCTGAAAATGTTATTATATATAGGTCATTTATTTCTGTGTATATCTATATATATATGAGTGTATATATATATGCATAATATCCAAATCACATACTGTTAAAAATATTAGAAATTATTGTATATTTTAATTTAATCCTCAAATGGGAAATGCATTTCCCAACAGCTAAATGCATTGACGCCATCAAAGCACTGCCGCCGCTGTCGTTCGTTTTTAATGGCATCGGATGAATACAATTAGGAACTCACTGCTTTCTGTCTCTATCTGTTTTATTATTATATAAAGAGAATGTCATTAAAATTATATTCTTGTCATTTATATGAGAGACTTGAAAGAATTCCAATCGGTCTTCGTCTCGGGTGTTGCCGTTGTATTTATGTCACTTTAAACGCACAGACGTTAATGTTACTAACTTGAAGTCACGAACGAGTAATTGTTCTTGTCATTGGTATGGCTCGTTATTTCTTGCGCCTTCCAATTCGAGAGGAGTCCGCTGTAAATCTATATAGAAAGGGGAATAAATGACCGTAACCGTTTTTTTCTGAGTAATCGGACTTTAGAGTATTCGATCCTCTCGAGCGCTTGCTTTTCAAATCCCACATTCATGACGTTGTGTTTAATCTTCCCGCTGTTTTAGATTATACAGTCTGACGTAGGTAACCCCTAAGGGAACAGTGATTGTATTTATCTTTTGGCCAATTCACGTGACCCTTAAATGCACAAGTGACCACAATTACATTGACCAATGTATATGTCCGAACAGCAAAACAAGACTAATAGAGCTGGAAACTGGACACTTTACAAATTTAATTTTGACTGTGATGATTGTATATATATATATATATATATATATATATATATATATATATATATATATATGCATATTTAAATGTTGAATTAAATTAAAGATAATGGAATTATCGTTAAATAATAATCTATCGTGATAATATAAACTCAATAGAGTAATAAATTCTAGACATAAAAGACGAGAATAAAAAATTGTAAAGATACAATATTTATTAGAACATCAGAAGTTCAAAGCAAGGAGCTTCATATCCTTAATCTATGGATTTTCAAAGATAACCTCTTTTCATCAGAGGATAGGGAACAGCCGACAATATATGCATATATTAATAACAATAATTAAATGTTGTAATAATTTCAACTATACTTTTAAATATATTGGCCTAATTATGTATGCATACAACTTAAATTTATAGAGAAAAGTTAGATGTGTATGTATAGATATTAGTTTATAAAACCTGAAATTTCTGCACAATTTTTGTAACACCTTTTGTAAAATTACCTTCAATTACCTTACGATGCAAGAGAGATGACTCTGATGTGTTTGCTAATATGAAAAAAAAAAGATTATCTCCCTTTGATTTGTTTTGATTGATAGCCGCGTATATAATCGCAAGTAGTTGTTTTGTTGTCTTTGTTTTTTGTGGTGGATTTCCCAAGAAAAGATAACTCTGTGGGAAATATACTAAGGGTAAAAATGGCGGACTATGAATTGTATTCGCCGGGGGTTTCGACGAAAAGTATGGACGTTTTAACATTGTATATTTCGGTAGAATTATTATTTTCTGTATTGCTTTTACTGGTTGGATTTGTTTGTGTTACGGCATATCAATAGTTTTCGGGTTATTCAATACCAGATAAAGTCATTTTCTTGAAAGATTCATGTGTCAAATTCTTAATATGTGTTAAATATACGATCACCGAAGGTAAGCAACGGGGAACCTGGCGAGTATTATTATAATTAAGTGAATTGTGTCATGAATTTTGTTGTGAAATTTGATAACGATTCCATCGGTTGAAATTCGGTGCTCTTTCAATATGGTATCTACAGAATGGTTTCTAATCTAATATGTGATCTATCGAGTTGTTAGGATTAGGGTTAGGGTTAGGGTTAGGGTTAATGGGTAGATCACATATTAGAATGGAAAAACTCGGTTTATTACATATTTTATTCGAAACTATTCGGTAGATCACAACCCTAACCCTAACCTTAACCCTAACCCTAACCCTAACTAACTATAACCCTTACAACTCGGTTAATCGCATATTTGGTTAGAAATTATTCGGCAGATCACATATTCGAAGTGCACCCGAAATTCTTTAGAGCCACTCTTTAATATAGCCAAAATCTGCTTTAAAATAAGTTGTGTCTTTAAAATATACCAGATATTTATTAACGAGAGGACAATTTCGAAAGTAGCCATTTTCATGTCGGACAAGCGAACATGTCGGCATAGAAATGCTGTCCTATATCCCGACATTCTATTAGTCCGGCTATCAAGTTCTTCTCGTTATTGGCGTGGAGGAGGTCGAGATAAAAACTAAAAATGATGTTGTCAAATAAGATTATATAAATTAGTAACAAGGCCAATGGAATCTCGTCAGCTAAATTATACAGTCTTGATACTTCGATGTATAGGGGTGGGAGTCTAGGTAGCAGCTCCCATCACCCGCCCCGCTACAGCAAAATAGCGGTAACATGACAAGACTGATATTTGACATCGTTTTCTTCTGATGCGCTTACCTGACCATTTCAATCATTAAAAATTGATGTGGAATTTTGCAGTTGTCAGTCTTACTCATTGGGAGTCGGAGTGTCGTTTTGAGGTTATGTTGGAAGTAGGTAGAGGTAACATGAAAATTGAGAAGAGACGGATTTTTATTTTTATTTATTCGTTTTTTGATTGAGTAAAAAGACCGGATGCTAAAGGAAATGCTCGAAGATGAGAGAGAGAAAGAGAGAGAGAGAGAGAGAGATGGAGAAAGAAGAGAGAGAAGGGATGGAAGAAAGAAAGACAGAGAGTAAAATAGAAAAAGAAAAATAGAGAGAAATAAGAATAAAGAAAGGACGGTTGAAAGGGAAAGGGAAAACGTACAAAGTGGAAAAAAGAAAGAGTGAACGAAAGAGAGAGAGAGAAAAGAGACATATATAGAGAGAAAATATAAGAAAGAAATGAAATGTGACAGAAATAGCAAGAAAATGGAAGTGAGAAAGCTTTAGAGTTTTATGTATTCGTTTTTGGGATTGAGTTAAAAAGGGGGAGGCAACAAAGGAATGTTAAAAGAAATGCTGGGGGAGAGAAAGGGAGGGTTTGAAGAAGTAAGGGAGGGGAGAAAAGGAGAGGAAGAGAACGAGAAAGAGAGGGAGAGGGGGAGAACGAGAGAGAGAGAGACAGAGAGAGAAAATAGAAGGAAGAAAAAAAACAAAGAGACACATTGGCCTACCTAAATTCGAAATAGCGTTTTTGTTCGTATGTAACGTTTAAGTGTGCAATAGTATGTTTATTTGTCTGTCAGGGTTACGTTTAAAATAGCATTTTCGTCGGTCTGTCACGCTAAAATTTGAAATGGCATTTTAAATCGCGCAATTGAATCGGTGAATCCTAAGACTATCCGTTTCTTTCTTCGTTTCTTTTCTTTCTGAATCTTCATTATTTCCTCTTTCCTCCCCGGTTTCTACCTTTTCCTTCTACGTAATAATTGACGCATTTCAACCGCTCTTTCTCCATCCATTTTTTTTTCATCTCCCATCTCGCCCTGCCTGCCTCCCTATCTGGCCCTCAAACCCTTCTCTTTTGACACATCTCATATTCCATCCCCCAAAATGAATTTCGCGGGCCAACATGTCTGATTACCCCCATTGCAATATGAGATGTGGTCTGTCAATGCGGTTTTCGGAAAATTGCCTCTCTCACACTTCCCGGGACAATTATATAAAAACTCGCCCCAGGGAAGAATAATATTAAGTACAAATAAGAATATGTAGAGAGTACCAAGATTACAGCAACTCTCTTCCTATTCCGTTCTCCATCTTCCGACTGTAATTTGGAAAAACGCGCGCTGTTGTGTGGGTCGTCCGGGCGTCATCGAATTATCTAGAGCGTAAGGAAGTGGCAGCAAGCGGTGGCCTTATTGAAGCTAGGACAACCGTGCGAAACGGTTGACTACATTAAGGAACTTAAAGCATATCCTTTTGTCTGTTATGTAAATTTCCAGCAGGGTAATCGATTTCCTGATTAATTATCCGAAAGTTCAACATCATAAGAAATAAACAAAAACACAAAACAAAAATATAATCGCGCCTTATATCCCCCCTCCCACAGCGATAAGATGTGACACAAGGTCGGGAAAGTGGGATTTGAAAAGCCAGCGCCCTCGAGAAAGAAGAGCGCTTTGGCCGTCAAAAATGCCTAGGCAGCCCCGTCGGCATTCCCCGGTAGGAGCGCCTCAGGCGATCAGCAATGAACTAACTCCTTCTCAAAGGGTGAGAAAGCAAAGCCTGAAAGGGTGGACCTCCTAGAACTGCACAGGACAATCCCTATTTAGACATAGGTATCCAGAAATTTTCAGTCGTGACGTAAGCAGTTCTGACTATAGTAAAACTGTCTTGTACAGCAGATAGGCAAGGCGAAGTAACCCTTGGTCTTTTATAAAATCCTCCAAACTAAAGTAAATTAGAAAACGCTAGAGTGAATATGTCAACAAGTCTACAGGAAAAGCTATTTTCTTTTTTTTCTGAACTAGCAGGGCTACCCAGCGTTGCCCGGGGAAAATATGTAACCTATTTTTATTAAAACTTCTTTCTCTTTACCTCTCTCTAGTCGTATCTCTATCTTTCTTTGTTTCCCCCTCCTTCATACCTCCTCCCTTTCATCACGTCCCTCCTTCTCCTTCGCCCAGCCCATTCCTCTCTGGGCATACACATACATTCACAAGACAACTCTCCATTTATATAGATTTACTAGATGAAATGGCTGAAAAACCGGCCCTTCTGGCGAAATATGCGTCAGTTTAGGGTCAAAGAATGAATATGTTTTTCTAAATTTTCGATAGTATTCCTTAGGGTAACGCTGATCAAGAATTTATCAACTTTGTTGGTGTTTGTTTTGTAGTTTGTTTTTTTTTAACTTTTAGCTGAACATACACACATACACACACATACACACACATACACACACATACATGCAAACAACTACCCTTCATATAATAGATGAGTAACCGCTTATCGAGGCCAAAAGCCATTCAATGATAAAGTTTAATGAAGTAAAAAGATCATTAGTCGAATGATGAAGAAAGTTCGGAGAATATTGAATCTGATGATAGAAATGCATAACATTTTAGTATTATGTTTCGGAATTTTTTAGATGAGGATAAAAAATTGGTATTATTTTTAATATTCCAACTACTGTTCTCATATTGGGTGTTATTATCACAACGTTTCGGTCGATTTAACCTCCGACATTCTTCAGGTGAATCTTGTCGAAATTCGAAGGTTATATCGACCGAAATGTTGCAAGAATAATATCCAAGGTGAGAACAGAAGTCGGAATAATCCAAATAAATAAAAATTGTATTACTTGACTTGCCCACCAAGTTTCCGTAATGGATTCCCCACATTCTTGTATTTAATGCCGTTTAATAATAATCAAAGAAAAGTGACAGTGAATAAGTGGTAAATGACACGGACTGACGACCTGGGTGTGGCAAGTTCAATTCCAGTTCGTTCCACAGAAACACTTTCACTTTCGATGTATGCAACCTTCACGTCGCCCATCCCGAAATGAATGAATGATTTACTTAGGAAGACGGTTTATGGCAATAATTAGTTGACATTTTATTTGAATACGACCATGGTGTAGGCTGTAGGACAGCAGTCACGTGGTAATGTGTTTTTACAGATAAGCAGTTGTTGGAAAGACACTGATCATCGAAGCTTCGAAAGAAAGGAAAGCTACTTGCAGTTGTGGTAGCAATCTCTCTCTATATATATAAAGTTATGTATGTGTGTATGTTTATATATTGGCATGTATAAGACTCCAACGACGACAGGGGAATTGGGAATTAACTCCCTATTAAGTGTTCGTAATTTATTAATAAAATATAATTTGTACAAGAAACGCATATGATAAGAAAGTGTATAGCATGGGGTTTTATTAAAAAATTCGATATAGGTGCCAGCAATCGCCACCACCTTCTAAAACTGCCTGGACACCGCATCCACTGATTTAGCAAGAAACCTTTTTTCTATTTTCTTTTTCTTACTAATGAATCAACATTCGAGATTAGGGCCAACAAAATGGATAGATTGACAGATGAATTGTGATGAATACTATAAGAGAGTATTGAAAACAGCAGCCGACCCAGAAAACAGCATTTTCCTCCCATTATCAGAAACATCGCACGTGGAATGTGAGGACTAAAGCAAAAAATAACTCATAATTAATAACTCTTGCCCCCCCCCCCATTTATTTCTTGTAAGAATTATATTTCGGTAATGATTTACAAGTACTTTCCAATCAGCCTGTATATAATCTTCAACCACAGTAATATATCAAACTAGGAGAATACTAGTATAATAGAAGAGATTTATTCCCCTTTTATGTCCCATTACAAAAATTAAAATCAATATATAATGCTACTACACCTTATGTCTAGAATCCTCATCCCCATTGTGATCAAAACACATTACACTATTTTGATTATAGAAAAGTGTCTAACATTAAGGGCTTAAGCTTAAGGAGTTTTTAGTAAAAAATGAGGGAAGCTTGCGTATTCAATGCAAATCTGATATATTTGACGTTTCAAATGGAAGGTTGTGTCCATATCATGCAGCTTAAAGACCCTTAAAATACCAAAAAGTATGAAAATTGAGAAATATTTATCGATTGATGTCTAATACATATTGCTTAAATTTCACACCAATCGAAGGGCTTCCACACCCTTTAAACTTTTCTACTTTGAATAAAAATTAATTAAACTAAATATAACTCACATTACAACCCTTTATAAAAAAACATCTGTGTTACAAATTTCATAATTATTAGTTAATTAGTTTAGGGGTGAATCCTGTACACACACATATATAGTTATTTAATAATAAATATTTAATTATCTACAGGCGTATACGTTTCAGCTTTGCGGAATCATCAGTGCAGAGATAACTTCACACCAGTCGCACGATTCCAACCCCGGAACAAGAATCACTTTTAACTCTAAATCCCGACATCCTAACAAGTGAGGCTAATCTTGATAGTTATACGAAGTGATGAGAAATAAATCTTGTTATGCCAACTAGGCGAGAAACGATAGTCAGTCGTCATAATCATAATATAACATTAATTTATAGCTATGACTTGACTGCTTGTATTACTTCTAATTAGAGCGACCGGCCGAAAAGAGACTACAAATAATTATTCAAAAATAAATATGTAATTATCTACAGGCGTATACGTTAGATCCTTGCGGAATATATATATATATATATATATATATATATATATATATATATATATATGTGTATGTGTGTGTGTGTGTGTGTGTGTATATATATATATATACATACATATGTATATCGACATATATGTATATATCAACATATACGTATATATATATATATATATATATATATCAACATATATGCATATATATACATATATATATTATATATGTATATATATATGTATATATATATACATAGATATATATATTAGGTTTTTATAAAGAAAAAATATGTTTTCAATATTATATTTCTTTACAACATCTAAACATTTCTAAATAAAAGCTCAATGAAGATGTATTACAAAATTCAGAGCATATATATTATATTATATTATATTATATTATATTGTATTATATTATATTATATTATATTATATTATATTATATTATATTATATTATATTAATCCAAAGACCATGTAAAAAGCAATCCAAATATATGATTTACATCAGTTCCTGCAATTCTTTATTTCCGCACTTCAGTGGAGAGTTATCAATTACATTTTATGTTTTACATACAAACACATCATTTGTCCATGTTAATCTATTTGTACTCCTACACGTGTTTCTTGGCGGATAGAACTAAAATTACAGTTCTGAAAGTCTATCCGTCAGTCATCAGGGAATAATAGAAATAGATACGAGAGGTTTTAGATGATCGATAAACTTTTATTTATTGATATGAACTGCAGCCATTTAAAGTAAGAAAGTTATAGCGTAATCATTTAAATATAAACATTGCACATTTGAAGTTTATTTTAGTATCACACATTTTTAGTCTGATGTTTCTCTCCGTTTCTTTGAAATTCGTTTTTGAATTTTTGGCTTCAGTGAATTTATCGCAAGAGGGAAAGCCGTGTTTATTTCAAGTCGAGACCAGTGCTTAGTTGTAGTTGCTGTCACAGATGAAAATGCTTTTGCGCATAAATATGTCATTGGAAATGGAATCAAAATGTTCATTGCTTTTTCATTAAGTGATGTGTATTCATTTTTTTATAGAGACGACAAAAAGGATTACTTGAATTTACCTTTGAGACTGTCTTCGCGAGATCGATCCGTAAAAAGGTTTTCTTTTTCAGTGATGCTTAATTTTCTCTCTTCAATGTTTCATGCAAATGGATCAATTATCTGCATATTTTCGACGCCGAGAATCAACTTCCTAATAGATTTTGTCGGTTCAATTGAAATAATGTCCCATATTTTTGGGCGGATATACAAAGATTGAGAACAAAGGAGTTTACATAGCAAGGGGAACCCTTATATACAAATGGACAGCCTCCATAAAAATGATGGAAAAACTATTCTTTCGCAATGTTCGCGCGTATATTCATATCCATATGAAATAACATCTGGATCATTGTAGTTAAAAAAGTAAAGAAAAAAGAATTGAAGCAAATGTCTCCAACGGAAAAGTTTAATAAAAACGTATAAATCGGTAAAGAAATAAAAAAAAAACATAAAGAAAACGTCTTATTATAGAAATAGATTGAATGCGGGTATTGTCAGACTTGCTATTCGCTTTTTTAATTCCCTTAAATACTTTTATTCGCTAACTTTTGTGTGACGCGCAATATATATATATATATATATATATATATATATATATATATATATATATATGTGTGTGTGTGTGTGTGGCTGTGTGTGTGTGGGGGGGGGGGGTGTTTGTGTGTGTGTATGTGTGTGTAAGTAGATTTCGAGTACAACAAAATGGTAAGATAAATTTCAGATTAAACCTTTTAAATTAATAAAACGGGCGGATAGTAAAAAAAGAAAATTGCTAAAATTTTCCTGAAGGCCTTATCGTCTGACCCTCTAATAATAAATTAAAAACTAGGAACATCGAATGAGAAATGAGGGGTATATATATATATATATATATATATATATATATATATATATATATATATATATATATATATATATATATAAGTGCAGGTTAGTAGTCCGAGGCTGTAGCAATGCGATGTAGTTGTGGGAAGGTGGAAAGGGTGAACAGAAATAAACGAGAAGAGAAAATGAATCTCAATTCAATGGTTTGATTCCGGTTTTTTCCGTTTTTTCGACCCTCTCGGTCTTTTATTGTTGTCTTTTGATAATGAAAGTTTTTCTTTCGAAATTTAAGATTACCTTTTGCCGAACTTTTTATTTACCTGTCAGTATTTACTATCCTGGTACTTAATCAGTTTTTCGTGAAATATTAATAAATCGTTTTGAGATTCGTTTTCTCTTCTCATTTGTTTCTTTTCACCCTTTCCACCTTCCGGCAACTACATCGCATTGCTACAGCCTCGGACTACTAACCTGCACTTATATTTACCAGCAATGCTTCAAGCAAACTACAATCTCCTTTTATATATATATATATATATATATATATATATATATATATATATATATATATATATTAGTTTAGATGAATAAAATTTGAACATTGTTCCAAGAATTTAAAACCAACTATATATATATATATATATATATATATATATATATATATATATATATATATATATATATATATATATATATATATATATATATGGAGAAGGAGAGAGTGGGAGAGAGATTTAGAGAAGGAGAGAAAGAGACGGGAAAACCTCCTAACTTGTACAACCCTAATTGGAACAATTTTCACTTGAGTCATATTTTTGATACCCCACTCTATAATCAGACATCTATTCTGAATGTGTACACCTACCGAAAACTGTATGAAATCGTCCCCAAATACGTACGAACCATCAAATTACAATATTATCTGATATATGATTTATTTTTTT
>OY744515.1:105135021-105147521 GCA_963556195.1 Sepiola atlantica | reverse complement strand
ACAGACTAACATTTATACAATTTACCAAAACATTAGTTATAATTGGCGCTACACGTTCCGATGGTTCAATTTCATTGTTTACAGCCCGACCATCTGTCATTTTAAGCATCAAGTTCTTCATTTAAGCTTCTTTTTCTTGTATAAAATCAAAGTTACTATTTAGTTGGACACAATTTCGGTTTTTAATGAGGATAACATCCAGCTCTTCAAAAAGTTGCACTCTGGATTGTGACAAAAATCAAAAAAAATTCTACACTGACGGAGAATGGAAAAGATGAAATGGAGCATCAGAACATATATTGCTCGTTGCTAAAAATGCAAAGTCAGTCTGTTCATATTGAGTTATCGCCCATACTATACACAAAACAACTCCAGAATTCGAAATTAAAATTCAGAATTCGAATATATATATATATATATATATATATATATATATATATATATATATATATATATATATATATATATATATTATTTACCTTATCATATTATATATATATATCATTATTTACCTACCAGAATAGAGAATAAATATATACTTTTACAACAACGAACTTCTCCTAAAAAGCCACCCACTTCAGCATAGATCAAATATGGTTGGAGAAAGCCAATGAACGGTTCATAATTATAATTACAACTCCGAAAACCCCAGTATTTTATTCGCCTGGCTCTCCAAGATAGAAACATACGGTTCAGTGTTTCTTTGAACTTCTGTAATATTAGATATATATCTATCTATATATATATATATATATATATATATATATATATATAGCAGCCAACTTATATATCTCTATTTCTCCTCTGATGATAAGATTTCGATCTTTGAAAAGCCTTGGCTTAAGAAAAGAATAATAAACACTAGTTTATTACAGAATACACCTTGCATTGAACAATCGAAATTTGAAATAAATTTGGACATTCGTTACATGTTTATCACTCTTTTTTCTTCTCTTTCTCTCTCTCTCTCTCTCTCTCTCTCTCTCTCTGTATATATATATATATATATATATATATATATATATATATATATTTCTCCTCTCTTACTCCCTCACTATCTCACTCTCAATCTCTGTCTCACTATCTCTCTCTAACTATCTTTTCATCTCGTGCTCGTATTCTTATGAATTCTTTCAGTTCAGTTCTATGACAAACGCAAAACAACTATTTTGGCGGGAACAAGATGACAAAGTGTCGCGCGAAACGCATTTCGCTGTTTGTAAAGCAAACGACAAGAGATTCGTCAGAGAGACGCGACAATTGCACAACGCGATCGTTCGGCGGAGGCGGAAACAGCGGCCATCTTGAACAGGGAGCGATTTTATCACGTCCTTTTTTACGCTTTTTACTCTTTTTATTTCTTTTTCCGTGCCCTTCCCCGGTTTCCCTCCACTTTTCCTCGCCTCCCCCATTTTCTTTACTGTTTTTTTTTTATTTTTGTATTTTTGCTTATGTTTTTTTCAATAATGACAGATGATATCAGTATTCGCATTGCATACGTTCGAGCCATTCTTTCTTTTTTCTTTTTTTTTACCTTTTTTTACCTTTTTTGTTCATTCTCTTTAATTATGTCTGTTGAAATACGATTTTTGTTACAAACCGTATAAACATACGTGTACGCATATACGCACACTTATACACAAACAAATGCACACACTCTCACACACACATAAATGCATATAAATAATACTAGCTGGCTTCACCGACTCACTATCGATTCGCCCAGTTTTTTACTTTTGATGCTTGAAATATTAATTAATAATAATAATAAACATTTCATTCTTAAGTGTGTTGTAAACACGAAACAAAATCTTTCACACTTCGTCATAAAGATAGATAAACATTAACATTATAGAAGTTTTGATACACATTTATTTATCTTTTTAATGTAACCGTAAAGTAAGGAAAAGAAAGAAGAAATCAATTAGCCTTTTCACGTGAAATTTATAAATCGAATTAAACTTGTTGAAGATAAACTCTGTTCCCATAAAGAAGGAAAGATTGTAACACAAATGCGAAACAGAACTATTTTTAGATTAAAATCAAAAGGATCATTGAATTAAAAAACAAAACAATAACAAGTTATATTTAATTAATAAAATGCGCTTTTTCGGAATCAATATCCAAATTAGTTAGCCTTACGACTGCTATCAGATATACATAAGCACTATATAAAAAAAAGATGGCGCGTCTATTGTGTAAAATTGGATTTACTTGTAATAGGACGTTTTGACTTTACTGTTCTATTTGCTTTCTGCGTATGTGTCTCTCTTTTGGGGGATAATATTGAAAACAGAGCCCTATACAAAGATTGTATTAGTGTTTTGCAATAGGTTTGAAAAAGAAGTTGCGTCGGTATTTCAGCATAATATTTAAATAATAAGTGCGACGTTCTGTCATGCTTAAGTTTAGAATACCTTTTAGTATATCTGGAATGTTATAGTTTGAAATAGCATTTCTGTCGTCTGACATGCTTAAGAATTAAATAGAGTTTTGGTAATACTGTCGTGATATTTGCGTGGACGTCGACCAGCCAAAAACAATAATAATGACGTTCTACGGTATTTTGGGAATTCAAAAAATAATATGTGACTCAGGGCTGGGAGCAGTACACAAGGATCATCTACACGGTGTTGCAACAAAAATTGCCACTTGACAAAAAGAAAACGAAATAGTTAATAAAAACAAAAGTTGTATATGCAGAGACCCGACATTTTGTTTAGTAACAGTTAGAGTTAAATACTACACATTTTTAAAGTAACCGCCGCCGGCGAAGACAGCCATCTCAAGGCGGGCGCGAAATGAGTCACACGCTTTCGCGACTATGTCCTTGTCTGTAGCAATGAATGCCTCCTCAATAGCAGCAGTCATAGAGTTGACCGTGTTGTGGGAGTGCTTGTTAATCTTGTCCTGGATCACACCCGAAAAGAAATAGTCATAGGGTGTGCAGTTGGGTAAGGTAAGCGGCTAAAATATCTGACGATCAGTGATAAGAGACAGTGTTGAGGAGCCACGCCTAGGTCGTCTTGGCCTTTTGTGCAGAAGCGCAGTCCTTCTGGAAAGCCGTTAAGGGTTCCATTGGGGATGTCGTCCATCAACAGCTCCTTAGCACCATCTGGTATTTCGTTTACTTTTAACGCTTAATTAATTATATATATATATATATATATATATATATATATATATATATATATACTAGCAAAAATATGCGACCAGAGGATGTATACTTTTGCAAGGGTTTAAAGTAAATGTTATTTTAATTGTGGAATTAGGCATTTTAGAAAGCCTCACGGGTCTTATATGGGTCGTGGGCCGAAGTGACGAGTATAAAACCAAAAACCAAAAACGACTAGGCTCTTATTATTCCTGTCTGCCTGAAAGTGGTGGTGGATCTTGTAGGAGGTAGATGGGGGTGGGGACCCACTCGAAAACAAAGGGGCAACAAAGAAGTTTTAATTAATTAACGTCTTAAAAACAAAGGAATTCATGTTATTTCTGTTTCTATTTCTACGGAAGTTTTTTTTTCACGATCATCAACTCTGGAGAAAATTGACAAACATTTTTTTGCGGATGAGTGAGTGGTGGAAGGAGGGATGTCGGTGTTCTTTGCTCCCCTCCATCACCCTGCCGCGGACACCTTATATTCCTTCCCACCCTTCGACCCCTTGCTCTTTTTTTCGATTGCGTCACTCCTTTTGTTAGTTTTATTTTAGAAGCGTATTCACATCTCAATCAGAGATTTTTGTTCTTTTGTACCCCAGTCTGTCACGTCGGTCGATCTGTCACACTATAATTTGAAATAGCATTTTCGTAAGGTTGTCACGCTGGAATAAAAAATAACATTTTCTTTGGTCTCTGACGCTAAACTTTGAAATAGCATTTTCGTAAGGTTGTCACGCTTGCATTAAAAATAACATTTTTTTTGGTCTCTGACGCTAAACTTTGAAATAGCATTTTCGTAAGGTTGTCACGCTTGAATTAAAAATAACATTTTCTTTGCTCTCTGACGGTAAACATTGAAATAGCATTTTCGTAAGGTTGTCACGCTTGAATAAAAAATAAAATTTTCTTTGGTCTCTGACGCTAAACTTTGAAATAGCATTTTCGTTAGGTTGTCACGCTTGAATAAAAAATAACATTTTCTTTGATCTCTGATGCTAAACTTTGAAATAGCATTTCCGTTAGGTTGTAAACTTTAACTTTTAAATAACATTTTACTTGGTCTGCTATGCTTTGAAATAGTATTTTCGTTGATCTGTCAAATTAAAGTTTGAAATAGCAATTTCGACAGTCTGCTACGCTCAAATTTTAAAAAGCATTTCAGTCAGTCTGTCATTCCTAAGTTTGAAATAGCATTTTTGTTAAACTGCCACAGTTATGTTCGAAACAGCTTATTCGTCGATCTTTTTATTAAGATAAATAGGGTGTATCTGTTTATTTTCCTTCTGCATCTATTTCTCTCTGTTGGGGCCACACGAAACTGACAACGTATATTGCGAACCGGTGTTAATAAATAAAATCCCCATTCATATTTTATCCTGCCTTTTTTATTTTGGAAAATAAGAATTTGTTTTCAACAATTTGTTCAATTATTAACAGATAATAAAATCAAACTTTTTTATAATTGATTTTTTTGTTGCAAATAATCAAATCAAACGATTTTTATAATTGAAATGTTTCCTTTTATTTTGTAAACATTTTATAAAATAGTTTAATTATTAATTATTAACATAATAATATAATTATATTGGGAAATAACGCAATTATTAACAAATAATAAATTGAAACTGTTTTTATAAATAATAAAAATTAACATTTCGCCAAAAGTTATGTAGCCTAATATAAATGGGGACTTTTTTTTTATTAACATCGGTTCGCACTTTTCTTATTTCAGATATGGCGGCCATGATTAAATGGATATTTTCTATTTTACCAAAATGTTTATATACGTCACTTACACAGAGAAAAAAAACGTTCATCTCCACATTTCTAACTTGGGATGGGGTTAAAGATCTTACTGCTTCTTCTCCAGACGGATTAGCGTAAAGTGGAAACTGTCAGTCTTCAAACTTGCCTCATTGAGGCCCCTTTTTTCTGCGTCTGAAGTGTCTGTCGCACCTGCAACCCCTTATACCACTTTCTAATTTCTATTCACCTAACCGTAACCCTAACCCTAACCTCTTGACTATAATATTGAAAATGAGGAGGAAAAGGGTCAGTATTAATTGAGTTTAGTTCAATTCATGACACGAAGACAGAGTATCTAACTTTTCTAAAATAAATTTAAAATCAAAATACGAGTTGCAATTCTTAAGACTCGTCTATTAAGTCGAGGCGTTTGGCAATGAAAACGGCGATTGTCCAGATTAAAAAAGAAAATTGCACAAAAACTCTATCATGTACGTTAGGTTAAAAACTGTATCATGTACGTAACTGTTAGGTTAAAAAAAATACAGTATACGAAAATGCACGCAAATTCATCCAGTATTTTTGTTTAAAAAAAATAAATTCAAGTTGTATCGGTGCCGGCATTATTGCGATGATTACGTAAGAAAGTTAAGAAGAGATAATTAAAAGGGAGTTAACCAGTGACAATTTTAAAATTTCTCAACAAAATGGCCGCCAACAGCTTTCACCGATAATTGATTTTTTTAATAAAATTCTCGATGAATTTGCATAATTTTTGGTGAACTGTATTTTTTAACCTAACAGGTAAGTACATAATAAAGTTTTTTGTGCTATTTTCTTTTTTTTCAGTATTGCGTATAAGGGTTACTCACCATGGAAACATAATTTCATTCTAAAAGATGAAAGACGTAACTAACTAACGGAATGACTCTAACCCTAGCCCTAACTCTAACCCTTACTCTAATCGTAACCCTAACCATAACCCCATAACCCCATAACCCCTAACCATAACACTAACACTAACACTAACACTAAACAACAACCTTAAACCCTAACCCTAACAATAACCCTAACCCTAAACTCTAACCTTAAAATCTAACCCTAAACCCTAACCTTAAACCCTATCCCTAACCATAACCTTAAACCCTAACCCTAACCTAACCCTAACCTGGTTGGAGCATGTATACACTAAACACTATAACATTCTATTTAAAAGTAAACGTTATGAACGAGCAGACAGACACAATGCTATTTTAACAGTAACCTTTGCAGACAGATTTTCGGGTCGAGTGATAAACGAACATAGCTTCTTATAGTGATCCTGGAGGTGTGACACGATTAGTTTTTTTACTGGTGCGATACTAGATAAAATGTAAGTTCCACTTACTCATGGACACCATATCTGAAAGCGAAAATTTCGAAACGGTGTAAATCAACAAAAAAACACATAATATTTTAGGCATATAATTTGTTAAAAATAATTCCAAAATTAAAATTAAAATGTCCAATTATTAAAAAAAACAAACACTTTTATTTGTTAATAATTAATCAAATTGTTGAAAACAAATTATAATTTGCAAAAATAAAATCCAGCATAAATTATAATGTGAGATTTAAAAAAAAATTAAAACCGGTTCGAAATTTCCGATTTCAGATATGACGGCCATGAGTAAGTGGATAGTTTCTGGTTTACTCGATATTAATTGGCTAATTAAGTTAAATTAATTATGTAATAATTCAATGAAAGATGGATTAGCACTTTTTGGGGCGATAAGTATCGCCAATGATTATTTTCGCTTGATACGAACGTTTATTTGGATTATTTGAAGTAGTGGTCTCATCTTGGGTGTTATTCTTACAAGGTTTCGGCCGATTAAACCTCCGACCTTCTTTAGTTGCGTTTTGTCAAAGTCAAGTTTGTTCATGTCGAACTCGAGTATCTGGACGGAATTTTGAACGGAACCCTTTATTCACCGTGGTTACTTGCTCTCATTCCGTCAGCCATGATCGGGTAGAAATCTTAAGTAATTCGTAATTGCATTCTCAGTATCGCCCGCACTGAGGATTGAACCTTCAACCTCCAGAAGACTGTCACTTAGCACTTATATCCGTTGCGCAACTGCTTGTTACGGACAAGGTTCCCGAGTTCGACACAAGATTCCCGAGTTATATTATTTTAGATACAAAGTGATCGACTGAGCTCCAATCTGTTGTTCCTCTTTATAAAACATACTCAGCATAAACTTATCTTTCTACCACAAATAACGTTTTGTCTTCCTTTATGTTCCTAAAACGAAATTCCCATGAACAGAGTTTCTTACCAAGAATTTTCAAACCTTTGGAACACGGTGGCACAGAACTGTTTCCCTGTAGACTACCACCTGGTCGTCTGTAAGTTCAATGTCTACTAATACTTGCGAAGCTGTCGTCTTAAATAATCAAATCCATTTACTGTTTTAAAGCTTCTCATAGTATTGTTTATTGTCTAAATGATGAACTTATTAATTTTTATCTTTGAGTGGCGTTTACGTGAGGATTCATTATTATATGAGAAAAATGTTTTGAATTTTTATATGTTATGTTATCCCTCCACCTAAGGCAACACCAGATAGCCTTGCCAGTAAAAAAGAATACATTTAAAAAAAAGAAAAAAGATAAAACACGCAATGGAAATCAAACGCACGTCACGAGCGATAGTCTCGCGAGATTTGCTTATTAAGTATCGCCCTGACATCCGGGCATTCGCATACCAGGAGGAAAAGGACAGAAGGCATTCCAGAGAGAATGCCATTGTTAGGAGAAACGGCGAAAAAGGATATTCTTTGAAAGGAAAAGCAAAAACACATTCCTAAAAAATAGACGCTGTACTTTAGAGGAAATGCAAGATGGATCTATTTTCCTGACAACGAAAAATATGTATGGCAAAACTTTGATGTTCGGCTCGTAATAACTTGCTAGTAGACGAATCAAATATCGCTAATGGCGAATTTGACAAGAAAGGTGAGTCCTACAAGGGGGCGGGTCGGGTTATGATAAAAAAAGACGAAAATGCAGCATGTCAATAAGCGCATTTAGCGAGGCAAATACCTTTTTTTTTTAAACCTAAGCGTGACAGACAAACGAAAATGCTATTCCGTACTGAAACAGTCGTGTTCAAACTAAAACGTGACAGAACGAAAAAGTTCCATATTAAAATAAATCATGGCCGACCGACGAATATGCTATTCCAAACTTAAGCGTGACAGACCAGCGAACATGTTTACAAACTTATCACAAACCAACGTGACAAGCCGATCAGGGCAGAGTTTCTCATATATATATATATATATATATATATATATATATATATATATATATATATGTATATATATATATATATGTATATATATATATATATATATATATATATATATATGTATATATATATATATATATATATATATATATATATATATATATATATATATATATATATATATATATATAGGTAAGATAATAATATCTGTCATGTAGGACAGAAGAAAAAGGTTATATTTTGGGGAGAATATTTTTTTTCATTTTATATATTTTTTTTTTATTTTTTAAATTCAATTCAATCATTCTGGAGAGCACATAATAGTAAATGGTGGGGTAGTTAGATTGGAGATGTGGGTGGACTAATAATATAGATATATGTTAATGAAACAACAACCCCAGCATGAAAAGAGTCAATAATGAGACCTGAAGCAACAAAATATGTATAATAGCATAGAGAAAAACAATTTTGCCAAGATCTTTGTAAAACGCAAAACAATGTAGACATAAACACAGCATAAAACTAAACTGATTACAAAAGTGGTTAAAAAGGGGGAAAAATTAAAAGAATAAAAGTATACCAATTTTTTAGAGTTTTCGTAGTATGAATTAGTAGTGAGGGCAGTATATATATATATTATATATATATATATATATATATATATATGTGGTTCGATCCCTGGCGTGCAATGAGTGCTGGTTTAGCTGCATTTAAGAGTTGTAATACAGCGAAATAGTCTGTCTCATGATGACTATATATATGCCTCTTTCTCGGGTTGAGCAATGTCGTTAGTGATATTGCATGATACTATTTACGTAATGCAAAACTATTTTTAAATAAACAAATAGAGCCCTGTGAACGACAACATATATATATATATATATATATATATATATATATATATATATATATATATTTATATATATATATATATATATATATATACTCTTTCAAATTTAAATCAATTTAAATCAATTGAAAAGCTTTTCTCTGAATAAACTACAAAGATCAATCATCAAAACTTGCAAACACCACAGTTCGATATTGAGTTTGATAGAACTGAGTATGTATAATACATGTGTTTTGAAAGATTAAAATTATGTTTCAATCACATTCTAAATATTCGTATGTAACCAGAAATAAGAGATATTTAACAATGGATGTATTCTTGTGATGTAGTTTTCTTTTAATGGAAAATGAACTTTATTTTCGGTCATTGTCGTTGTTTTTTTATAAGTAGATACGAAATCCGATTTTGTTTTAAAAATATTTATGTTACATTGTATGACTAAAAATAAACATCGTATTTAAAGAGCTGTAAACAATAGTTATACCTTTTCGTATACTTACATATTTTAAGTATGATTTCTAAATAATTTAAATCGTTTAAAATACGCAGATATATATTCTGTATTCCTCCTTCCCACAATATATATATATATATATATATATATATATATATATATATATATATATATATATATATATATATATATATGTTTAATAAATGTTTAATAAATATTTATTTATAAATATTATTATTTATCAGCCCCCCTCCAATAAAGGCAGGGCACTCTCGAGTGACTTTAATAACAAGCAGTGCAAATAGCTACATGCACGATCCGAACGCCGTTCGTAGATCACTCTAAACTGTTTGGGTAAACCTAGCCGCCGACTCGCTATTTACATTTAAATTCCTCGCTATTTACTAACTAATTGGCTATGGCCGATGGAATAAGACCCTCGTCTACGAATCAGTGGCGATTTGTGATCGGGGTTCTCGCTCACAGACCATTGAGAATTAGTTCCTACACTGAAGATTGTCCGACCGGATTGGATCACAAAAAAAACGTTCTGCCTGATGAGACCTCAGCTCTTGATAGCTGTAGATCGATAACATCGACAAGCCAGTGTAGCAGACTCTGTACATGTTTGAATAAAAAAACATTCATAATACAGCTCTATATTTTTATTGAGCACTTTTTTTATAAGCCCGGTTTGATTCCCTTTGGATTTCTACCCTGTGGATGTTTATACTACCTGGATTACTATATATATATATATATATATATATATATATATATATATATATATATATATATATACATATATATATTCTTAACAGACTCGGATCTTATTTTAGATGTGTCAAAGGACCCCACACATATACAGACACACACATACACACACACACACACACACACATATATATATATATATATATTATATATATATATATATATATGTGTGTGTGTGTGTGTATGGGTGTGTACGTTATAACACAACTAAAAACGATGTGTCCGTTTAATCTGAGTGTGAAGCAATTAAAATGCTATTTATAACTGAAGCGTGACACAGAGAGCGACGTACAATATTTTTTCTCCGCGAGGTGCACGGACGTAACTAACAATCGAGGCGCCGTCGTCAACGTGAAATAATAAGGTGTCATAATTGAAATAAGTTGGGATTTTAGACGGTGATAATTACAACTGGGCCAAGAAATGGTGGGAAGTTGGAAGCGTTTGTCAACCCAAGAAGAAGAAGTAGAAGATAAAAAACGAGAAAAATGAATAAAGATGAGGCGCGAAACTAACAAGGACGAACGGACGGTCGACAAGATGAAAGGCGGGAAATCACTCTTCGGAGAAATCGAACATAAAAATGAATAGTTGTTTATTTTTTTTTATGCTGGTTGTAGTGGATGTGTCGGGTGGGATTGAGATGTCTTTGTGGTATATGGATTTTTTTTTATATATAACGAAATATTTCTTTTAAAAAGTCAGAAATTTACTGTGTATAAATGTGTGATGTTGGTGAACAAGAAGGAAGAAGAGTGGGGGAGTGAGAGAAGGACAAAGGAGACGATATAGGATAGAAAGGATTGAAGAAGTATGAGGAGAATGAGAAGGAGGAGGAGGAAGAGGAGGGTGATAAGAGGACAAACGATGGTTGTATGAGAGAAAAAAGCTGAAAATGTATGAGGGGGAGGAAGAGGAGAAGAAGAAGAAGAAGAAGAAGAAGAAGAAGAAGAAGGTATAAGTTGGGGAAGAAGGAAAGGGTATGAGGAGGTATGAGAATAGAAAAAGTACAAGAAAAAGAAGAAAAAGAATGAATGAGAAAGACGGGAAGAGGAGATGGAGAGGAGGGTGTAGGAGAAGGATGGTGAGATGAAGAAATACAAGAAGATAAAGAAGAAGAGAGAAAGGGAGAGACCGAAGAAGAAGATGAAGGGAGTGAAGAGAAAAAGAAAAAGAAAAAATAATAACAATAAGAATAATAAAAAGAAAGAAGAAAAAGAAATAATAATAATAATAATAATAATAATAATAATAATAATAATAATAATAAGAAGAAGAAGAAGAAGAAGAAGAAGAAGAAGAAGAAGAAGAAGAAGAAGAAGAAGAAGAAGAAGAAGAAGAGGCACGGGAATGGCGGAAAATTACCAGAGAACAAAAGTAACATCAAGATGAAGAACAGGGAGAAACGAGAATAAGATAAACTCTTGGAGAGAAAAGAACGCGTGGTTATAATGACTTATTGACCAAATAACAATTGAAGAACAATAAAAACGACGAAGCTTTATAGAAAAACTGAAAGAAAAAAAGAAAGAAAGACTAAAAGAAAGAAAAGAAGACGAGATAAAGAAATCCAAATCGAAAAAAAAATAATAATAAAAGGAAAAACTTTAAGTGGAAAAAAAAACGACATGAAAAAAAATGAAAATGCAAAAAGTGATTCGATTCTAAGTAAAACGAAGTGAAAGCGTAAAATCATTAAAAACGCAAACATCAAGTCTTGCAAATGACATTAACTTGTTTGTTCAATCGATCTCATTAATGGCGTCTATAAATGCGTGTTTTCAGTTGAGAAGTTTTAAAGATATGAACCATTCGCCAATTCTTTTAAGACGAAACTAAAATTCGGACAATGGAATTAAACTAAGTCCAATTTTTTTATTCTATTTTATTTTTCTGCTTTTTCTATGAATTAAAATGAAATGTCTTGTCTCACTCAATAACTTATATATATATATATATATATATATATATATATATATATATATATATATATATATATATATATATATATATATATATACATATATATATTTAAGTTATCGATCTGTTATCGAGTGAGACAAGACATCAAGATGAGACAAGTGAGACAAGACATCAAGATGAGAAAATAAAAAAAAAGAATATATATATATATATATATATATATATATATATATATATATATATATATATATATATATATATTGCTGGGGATGGCGCATCCAATCGGATGTGAGACA
>OY744515.1:105100021-105130021 GCA_963556195.1 Sepiola atlantica | reverse complement strand
TAAGGATAATTTGTTCCTTCCTTGTTTTTGAGCTTCTGATGATTTAATAAATATTGACATTGTACAACATTTTTTTCAAAATTAATTTTCTGTCTCTCTCTCTCTCTCTCTCTCTCTCTCTCTCTATATATATATATATATATATATATATATATATATATATATATATATATACAGGTAAACTTCTATATCTCGAACTTTATGGGACTGAAAATAAACTTCGAGATATCCGAAGGTTCGAGAAATCGAAGTTTGAAATTGACACCAATAAACGGTCGGGATCGCCAACAGACTTCGAGATTTGCGTTGTATTCGAGACATCGGTGTTCGAGATACCGAAGTTTACCTGTATATATATATATATATATATATATATATATATATATATATATATATATATATATATATATGTGTGTGTGTGTGTGTGTGTGTGTGTGTGTGTGTATATGCCAATCGTTAGTGTGTGTATTACATTATGATATATGTCCTCCTTTCTCAGCCCCTTATTTATATACCACCTACTTACCTCACACCGCGTCTTAATTATGACATCTAGCATCTTAATCTGTAATCTAGCTACCCAGACAATTCTAAATTATGTGACACTTATCTAACCTTGACAATAGGTTAGCTTGTGTTGCCCCAACAGATAAATACACAAACGATTTATTTTTTTAAATATTTTAATTTTTTATCATATGATCTTTCTAGTCTTGAATCTGAAGATTTTTTCCTTTTTCTTTCATCAATATAAACAACTAAAAAACAGACATGTTTTTTTAGCCAGATGAGATCGTAGCCTTTTAGAACAAATGATCGAAACATTTCCATGGAGGTGTCGCGTTTGTACATGTTTGTATGAATAAAAACATTAATATATATATATATATATATATATATATATATATGAGTGTACACCTTCCGTCAAAAGTGATAGAAAGTATTACACTTCGCTAGTGTTCGCATTCATATATTCATACCCATATAAAATAACGCCCCAATCGCTGAAATGAAAAAGAAAAAGAAAAAAAAGAAAAGATTTCTAACTGGAAAGTTTTAAAAAGACAGAAAAAAGTATCAATCGGCTCAGATCGAAAAAAAGGAAAGAAAGAAAACGTCTCATTATGGAAATAGAATAACTTATTTCTTTTCGAATTAATTCTCTTAAATACTTGAAATTTTTTCGTCTGCCTGTATTTTACTCGCTTAATTTGGTGTGACAGTACGGATATATATATATATATATATATATATATATATATATATATATATATATATATATATATTAGTTTCATTTTACTTCAGTCGAATTCTCAGAAATCAAGGTGCCGCTTTCCTAGGGCTAACACGTTGAGTTAGTAAATAATTTATCAACATTAATTTCCTTCTCCCTAATTGACCAGTTAACTACGTCTAGTATATGTTTTTTTGTGGTCTCTGTGTGCTACCGGATTCCTGGAATATAATTAATCTAGTCTGGTGGAATATCCAGCTAAGTGATGTTACTTAAAGTAACATGACTTGGAGAAGGTGCACTATTGCTTGTATGAACGGCGTCAAGGATATCTTGTTTGGAAATCGAATGCTATGTTATTTTTAATATTTGGTCAGGGTTTACTTGTAGGGTGAAGTGTCTTCATATCAGGTGATCCTGACAAACCCTTGTACAGAGAGACCGAGGACATTCGACGATGGTGTTTAGCAGGTAATTCAGATATATATATATATATATATATATATATATATATATATATATATATATATATATATATATATATATATATATATATATAAATATGTGTATGTGTGTGTGTGTGTTTGTACGGGTAAAATGTGCTCCTTGCCTATTAGTGTCGTAGTTTTCCCTACGCGTGCTTCTTTCGAATCACACCGATCGATTATATGCGTGCGCCCTTCCCGCCGCCACCGCTTGACGCGTTCTTCCCGCTACTGCTGCCGCCCAACCACCGCCCGTGTCTTTCTGCCGGTCGACGTGCGTCTCTTCGCTGTGTTTTGGTGACAATCCGAACGGTAGGAAAAGCACTGCGTCTCTGTGTACACAACGCTTAATTGTCGTTAAAGCACGACAAGCGACACCAGACATTGTCCACTGATTGCGACAGCGAGACCAACCAAAAGATGTCGTCGATAGCGAGCAACAAAACGAAGAAGAAGAAGAAGAAGAAGAAGAAGAAGAAGAAGAAGAAGAAGAAGAAGAAGAAGAAGAAGAAGAAGAAGAAGAAGAAGAAGAAGAAGAAGAAGATAAAATAGAAAAAGAAGAAAAAAAGAAGAAGGAGATAAAATAGAAAAAGAGAAAAAAGAAGAAGAAAAATAAGAAGAGGAAAAAGAATGAAAAGAAGTAGAAGAAAAACAAGAAGTAGAATAAGAAGAAGAAAAAAAGAAGAAGAAGAAGAAGAATAGGAAAACAGAAGTAGAAAAAGAAGAAAAACAAAAAGAAGAAAAAAAAGAAAAGGAAAAGCAGAAGTAGAAAGACACGATTAAAGAAGAAGAAAAAGAAGATAACATAAAAAAGCGGCGGAAAAAAAGGAAAAATAAAGAATGAATGAATGAGAAGAAAAGAAAAAGTAGAAAAAATGATAAGGAAAAGAAGAAGAAATAGATATAAAAAGAAGGTGGAAAAGAAGAAAAATAAGAAAGAAAGAAGATTAACCAAAAGAATAAAATGAAGGACATGAAAAATAAAATTAAAATGAAAGGAAATAAGGAGACAAATGACCAGAAGAAGAAATCTAAAAAGAGAGGACGAAAAGAAGAAGAAAAAGAAAAAGAAGGAAAAGCAAAAAAGTAGAGGAACAATAAAAAGAAGAAATTGACAGAAGAGAAAAGAGGTGGAAACGATGAAAAGAAAGGCAAATGAAATAAAGAAAAAGAAATAGAAGTAGAATGATCATAATAATTATAAGAAGAAGAAAAGGAAAAAGAGAAGAAGAAGAAGAAGAAAAAAGAAGAAGAAGAAGGGAATAAAAAAGAGGTAGGGGATTCTTTTTTAGAGAACGAAGACGAGCAAGACGAAAACGCCAGCAAGATTCGGGACACAGAGTGTACATGACGTTTCGACAAAATCGTTACCATCTCTGCTCTCCCTTTTTCTTCCTTGTTCTCTTTTTTGTTTCTCCCCTTGCTCTCCCTCCTAACTTCATTCCAATCTTTTGGGAAGACTAGCCGTCCCTCAGGTTCGAACACAAGAACTACGTTCCTTTTCGGAGTGAGTCGGATGTTGGTAGGGAGCTAAAACGGTTAAGATGTGTGGAGAGAAAAAGGAAAGGGAGATGAGGGGAATAGTCGAAGAGTAGACTGGGTGGGGGCAGTCAATAAAATCGAAACAGACGAATTACAAGGAAAGAGATGTGAAGTGAACTCAAGCGTGTAAAACACACACATGCACACACACACATGCATATACACATGCACACACATGCACACGCACACATGCACACACTCGCATACAAACACAAAGATTCGTACGTAAACGAATCTCCTGGCGCATAAGAAAAGATAGATATGTGTTCAATAATGGATATTTGAACACATGCCATACACATGCAGAGAGATTATTGGACAACATCAATTATAACGAAACAGAATAAACGAATATCTATATAGATAGATAGATAGAGAGATAGATAGATAGATAGATACATGTAAATAAGTGCATATTAATGGAAACCGACACACACGTATCCCTCTCTCTCTCTCTTTCTCTCTCTCTCTCTCTCTCTCTCTCTATATATATATATATATATATATATATATAATATTTATAAATCGATGTTTCATGCTTACGCAATCGGTCGACGTGCGCGAACTCCGACCTTATTTTTGTCTCCTTCAACATTTGTAAAAACATTTTCAAAAATTGTTTCTCATATTATCCCATGATTTTATAATTTTATACTTTTAAAACGCGTTTCAAGCATCTAAGCTATCTTCAGATATTGTATATATATATATATATATATATATATATATATTAATAAGTGCGGTACATAAGAGGGTTCAATTCGTTCGACCGGCCGTTAAGTTATATAAGGCACACCGGTGATTGTTAATAAACGTGATATATATATATATATATATATATATATATATATATATATATATATATATATATATGTGTGTGTGTGTGTGTGTGTGTGTGTGTGTGTGTGTGTGTGTGTGTGGCTAATAAATATGTATTTAAAAATTCAGATATTTCCGATTTGGAGAAATTTTTGCAATAGGTATTAGACATCAATTAATAAATATTCCCAAAATTTCAGTTTCTCAGGGACGATAATAATGGCACACTCTCTCATTTTAAGATTCAAACATTTCTGCTCGATTCTACGACTCATTAGTGTGGATAGAGTTAGGGATATTCGAAAGCAGAACAAGTGACTGTGTACGGCGCCTTATCACCTACTAATTGTTGTGGGAGCAATTGCTTTGGATTATAAATGATGTTTTTTTATTAATTCATATTCTTCTATTCACAATATTATATATATATATATATATATATATATATATATATATATATATATATATATATATATATATATATATATATATATTCGTGTGTTTTATTATTTTTATTTACAATGTTTTCTATAAAAATATAAATGCTATAACATAAAATAGTTATAATAGCTCAATAGTGTAAGGCCAGAGCTATGCTATATTCAATATTTTTACAAAATGTTATACTATTTCAATGTTATAAAGGACTGATTCACGCCATTTCATGAAACTTATTTTTTATTCAATTGTTTCGGCAAACACCAATATATTGATAAAATTCTTGTGTTCATTTAGTTCTTGGTGTGGCTATCTTCAGTGATATTTTTACAAAACAAAGGAAAAACGCAAAAAGATTTTTTAAACAATATATATATATATATATATATATATATATATATATATATATAGAGAGAGAGAGAGAGAGAGAGAGAGAGAGAGAGAGAGAGAGAGAAAGAGAGAGATTGATGAGGGGGGAGAGAGTGACGGGGAGATAATTGCATCAAATTATCAGCTTTTACTCATGTGTAGATGCACCAACTTCAAATGAGAAATCTGATACACATATTCCCTATTATCCTTAAAGCACTTATTTCACACACCAAAAAAACGTATCTTTCAAATTTGCTGCTTCCATTGTCAATGCACTTAATTTAGCGATGAATATTAATAACCCCATACGAAGGACTCGGTTCGCTGTAAACCTTTTTTATACAAACGTCTGATAATAATTGTATTAGGACGAGGGAGAAGTTTGTTCGTCCTTTTAAAATGATGATTTATTATACAAGAATGTGTTCAAAAACAAAAGCTTGTTTTCAGTACATCAAAACAAAAATATTTTTCAGTACACCAAAACAAAAACTTGTTTCAGTACACCAAAACAAAAACTTGTTTACAGTACACCAAAACAAAAACTTGTTTTCAGTACACCAAAACAAACACTTGTTTTCAGTACACCAAAACCAGGAAAACAAACGACGTATACAACTAACAAACTGACCGTTTCACTTTCGAGCCTTGTAAGGTCTGTATGTACAATGTGATTTCGCACTTTAAACATAAGCTTTAAGTAAAAATCAGATGTGATAGAAGGTGATTACACTCTGTAGTGTATAATGTGATGCTATCTAATGGTGTTTCTCACCATCCTAGCCGTAGCTTGACTAGTAGTGTAAACCTCACGTTTTGACATATGGAGTGGGGGAATCACCTTTTAACTACGATCTTATTTCGCACTTTAAACATCAGCGTGAAGTTAAAATCAGATGTGATAGAAGGTGATTTTACTCTGTACTATTTAAAAGGGGGTGGGTACACACTGATCGCTTATGTATGTTTAAACGGACTAAGTTTGAGTAGGTTTTCCCTGCGTAGGCATGATGAACGTCGATCTGAGTTCTTATCAAACCCCATCCTAGTTAGCAAAGTCTCTTAGCTACTGGGACAAATGAGTCCTGCTTCCATTCTTTTTCTTTACTTTCGGTATTAGAGATTTTCGGGTATATGTTACGACGCTCAGCAGAGGCGCGAACGGGGTCCAAAAAAAGAACGAGAAAGGGTTTAAAAACATAAATTTGCAACAAGTGAAGTTGATCTACGACGAGAATAGATATTTTCCTACTTACCTATGTAATTTGTTTTTATTTTTACGTATTATAAATGGGTTTTCATTAGATGTAAAAAAAAAATTTCTTGTTTTTTTCCCACCGTTTTCACAAAAATCAATATGGTCGCTCCTAGTGCATTCGTTAGTAATCCCCCCCAATTCGGCCATGTTTTTTCCCCAACTTGCGGTGACAAAACTATTGATTTCTAATAAATAGCACTTCAAACGGGTTTAAAATACAAACAAATAGCACATGCAAGTTTGAAACTAACTTTTACAGCTTACAGTTACTTTTATTTGTTGTAAATTTGTTTTTTTAGCGTTTTTACTCTGCTGAGTCTCGTAAAAGATGCCCGAGATTTTCCAAGATGCCCACTCCCCATTTTAATTTTGTCCCTATCTCGCCTCTAAAAAATGATACCTATCTTGAAAAGCACCACACAATCCATGCCATTGAATCACATCAAACTTTTCTCTTTTCATCACACAATAATCCTTTTTTACTCCCCACTTAGAAACTTTTGTGCTTGTTTTCGGCTCTTAAAACAACCCGGAAAACACTGAGCAGCTTATACTTCGATAGATTTGGGAGGGTCCTACTAACGACCACACTTAGCATTTTATCTTTTAGCAATCTCTGTGGGTTTTTTTTAGCACACCCCACTCACAATCGATGAATTTGTACATATATTTTTTGTAAATAAAAAAACGTCAAACCATTGGGGATAATGATACGTAGATTATATCCATAGAGTGAATGTGGTATATTGATGACTGAAACTAGTTTAGAGAATATACCACATCTTATTTTATGAAGAAAATTTACTATACCGGGAACGGTTTTCTAAATTTTTAAATATAAATAAAATCTCAGTCGAAACGCCAGATTTCCTCGGTCCCGATATTTCACGTTTCATAAATGGATAAAAGCCGTTTGTATGAACCGAGAGATTGACTTGATGTTCTAACGCTTCTCCCTAGCTATCACCCGAGACATTGCTATGTTTATTATATCCTCCCACAACGTCTAAGACTTCTTGCCCGTATTTATTGTTTCTACGTGACGTACAGATTTTTATTTGGATTTATTTTTATTTTTTATTATTATTAGAATTATGGGCTCTACAGGCCAAAATAATTGTACATATATAATATATAATTGTTCTAAACGCCAATAGGCAGTTAAAGCCAAATGTTCTGGGACTATTAAAATAATTTCCAACGCTATTGATAATGTTTACCCATTAATTTATTTTTTATTGTCGCTTATGTTTAAATTCATGTTTTGAAACATGACGTAAATCATAAATATATAACGTCTCGCTAAAGCCATGATTGTTTTGTTAAGGTAATGTTTTAAGCTCTATTTATAAGAAATTCCAGATAGCTCAGTTTGTTGAAACTAAGACTAAAGGTCACAAAGTGGCGGTTTCGATTTCCGGTCATGCCACTGCTTTATTATAATAAGTGGTTCCGTTAAGGTAAAAACAAAAGTGTCATGGTGTCATTAGTCTGGAGATCAATGGTCCAGCAGGTCTTTTTATTGTCATTCACTTTCCTAGTTAATCTTTCCCGGTGGTCCCGGTTGTGAGGGGGCAGTTTATAGAATTACATTAGAAGCTTTCGAATTTCATCAAAGTACAAATCATTCCACTTTAAAGCGGGAAATTCTTGACAGGCTCCTTTATCTTCGTCGAACTGCTCAATTCGGCAACTTTTCATGAAGTTCTGTGTTTATCGGTATAGATGTTTGGGTTATAGGCAAGATGTGAATTCAGCAATGTTTGTTCCTAAGGCTATTTTCTATACGTTTCTAGCTTTAAAAGTATGTTAAATATAATTTAGTTCTGGGATTGAGCTGTTTCAAATTAATTTATTTGAATCGTTAAAATTAACCGTAATTAATAATAAACTAAACAGGTCACTCTATCTTTTGGGTATTTATATATTTCTCTCGCATCTCTCTATGTTGATGTAACCACTCACTAATATTTCTTTATGTCTCTATGAGCATTTAAAGAAAAGTAATATATATATATATATATATATATATATATATATATATATATATATATATAATTAGTTTACATTCGTATCTAATTAAGATGGTAAAAAAATAATTTGCTTTATTTCTATACAGGAATAATAAGGAAGAATAATACTTCTATATAATAATAATAATAATAATAATAATAATAATAATAATAATAATAATAATTATTATTATTATTATTATTATTATTATTATTATGATGATCATCATCATCATCATCATCATCATCATAATAATAATCATAATAATCATAATAATAATAATTATTATTATTATTATTATTATGATGATGATGATGATGATGATCATCATCATCATCATCATCATTATTATTATTATTATTATTATTATTATTATTATTATTATTATTATTATTACTAGCGGGACCCGTGTAAATTACACGAAATGATGTTTTCAATACTAATTATCTTATTTCTAACCTATACATTACTTTGTAAATGCTTTAGATTAAATTAAATTTGGCTCCAATTCATGAGTAGCATACAAAGATTCAGAAAGTCGTTGCTTTTGATGTAAGCGTGACACACAAAATAACACACACGCTATCGTATTAATATGTGTCTTCCCGGGCGTCCCCTCCCTACCTTACTCCCTTCCTCCCCTTCGATGTAGAAAAAAAAATTTGAGGTTGGTTGGAATCGAACTACAAACCTATCGGGACGACGTCGACAACCGACGTCAAAATCCTACGTCGCTAACCGTTGCGCAAACGGGATATACTTGAAACATTACGAAAACTGTCTTGAATGCTTTTCAAAATCTAGGTGCGGCACGCATGCGCAGAGCTTTTGCCGGAAGCGTGACACACGAACACACACGCTATCGTATTAATATATAGATAATTAATAGTAAAGAAAATATTTGAATTAGCTTGATGTTCAAAAAAGAAAACTCCAACTAAAACATCCAAAAGTTGAGACTACTATGAAATAATAATAATAATAATAATAATAATAATAATAATAATAATAATAATAATAATAATAATAATAATAATAATAATAATAATAATGCGCAGAGCTTTTGCCGGAAGCGTGACACACGAACACACACGCTATCGTATTAATATATAGATTATTATTATATAGAAGTATTATTCTTCCTTATTATTCCTGTATAGAAATAAATGATGATGAGGGGGAGAGAGTGACGGGGAGATAATTGCATCAATTAAAGCTTGCCTGTTAGGTACGGTGAAAGTGTTAAGGTACAGCTTGAATGTCTAAGGTTAGGGTTAGGGTTATGGTTACGGTAAGGGTTAGAGTGCAGATTAGGGTTTTTTTTAAAAATCTAACGAAAAACATCCAAAAGTTGAGACTACTATGAAATAATAATAATAATAATAATAATAATAATAATAATAATAATAATAATAATAATAATAATAATAATAATAGGGAAATATAAAAAGACGTTTGCACATATTGTGTATGAATGCCCTATATTAGCACAACATCAATATAAAAAATGGAAACACGACAGAGTCGCTCAGGTACTACACTGGAATATATGCAAAGTCTATGAATTGGACCACATGAGCAAAACTCAGAAGTGGTACATGAAGGCGACAATCTCAAACTTATTTGAGACATGCGCATACAAAGTGATAAGATTCTTGAACATTCAAACCCGATTTAATATTTCTAAACAAAAACAGGAGTACTCGCTTAATCATTGATATAGCCTGTCCCTTGAGTACAAGGATGCAGGAGAAAAAACATGAAATAAAATAATTATTAAGATCTGAAATAGGGATTAGTTAGACTATGGAAATGTAAAGAAGTTAAGGTGATTTCCGTTGTAATTGGAACACTTGGAACCATAACGAAAAGCCGCCATTAATGGCTAAAACAGATTGACGAGACAATTTATTTTCCAGTTCTGCCAAAAAGCTTGCCTGTTAGGTACGGTGAAAGTGTTAAGGTACAGCTTGAATGTCTAAGGTTAGGGTTAGGGTTATGGTTACGGTAAGGGTTAGAGTGCAGATTAGGGTTTTTTTTTAATCTAACGAAAAACATCCAAAAGTTGAGACTACTATGAAATAATAATAATAATAATAATAATAATAATAATAATAATAATAATAATAATAATAATAATAATAATAGGGAAATATAAAAAGACACAGTTTATGAATATTCAAATGAAATAAAAGTAGAATAAATATCAAGTGTACGTCTAGTATATGTATATATATATATATATATATATATATATATATATATATATATATATATCGAGCTTGCAATTATATATATATATATATATATATATATATATATATATATATATATATATATATATATATATATATATAGGTGGTTTCACTTATGGCATCAGGCTTTAAGAGCTACATCCGAATCTCTTACTGGGAACCTTTACACTAATATCACATCGATACAGCAAAAGTGGTCATATTCGAAATCAAATAGACTACCTATATATATATATATATATATATATATATATATATATATATATATATATAATCGTGTTTGCGTATCATTGGTGGTGTTAGTCGTCAAAGACTTACTTCCGCCAAAGAAACGCTTTTAATATTACGTACAATGACGCATGCAAAAGCACTATAAAGAAAAAAGCATTAACGACACGCTTTGTTCGACTCGAACGCTTAACTACGCATGCGCGTTGTTGTATATCCGCTTCCGTCTTCTGCATGCGCAGTTGGGTAGTTTCGACCTGACCAAATGTGTTTACGTTTTGTTTTGTTTGTTTTTTTACGCAGGCAGACCACTTCGTACAGCACAATACATCAGCGCATGTTTAAACATATTCATGGACGGTGATAACGACATTTGTCCGTCATTGGCTCGACGCATAACTGCGCGATCTCAAAGCTGAAGCGGCGAGCATCCGAGCGCTTGTATGATCAACCCTGCTTCCCTACGAAATCCAGAAAACAAAGGCAGGCGTGCATAAACTTCCTATGATTCCCAACCCCACTCTTTGGCCTCCCATAGATGCATCTCTTATATATGCGCGCTCACTTTCATATAGTCGTCCACACCTTCCCTTCCTCTCTCTCTCTCTCTCTCTCTCTCTCTCTCTCTCTCTCTCTCATGTTATTCGTTTTTGTTTTTAGCCTATCTCAAAATTCATAAACGCTACCAAGCGGCCATATTTAAAACGCGCATCCCTTTTGCACACCTACGCCAGACGTGCATGAGCGACACCCTCTAACCCTTTATGCCCTCTGCACATCACGACACGCACGAATAGACACACAATCGTCGAGATGGGATCTCGAGTAATGGTGATATCCCGACACCCCTTATACCGTTCTAGCTTTACCGAGGTTCCGTCTAAATCTTCCACGGTTTCCGGCCCCTAACCCCCAACGAAGTTATCGCCAACGTTACCTCACACCGACCCCCTCAACAATAAAAGCAACACAAGACTAGGGTTACGGGTCTGTGTAGTGGAAGGAGACGACAAACCTATTATTCATCGTTCATAAAACAAAAATAACCACTTGCATGGCGAAAGATGAGAACGAAGTTTGCATACAGGTCTGCATGGACAACTGCACATTGCTACGTATATCCATAAACGACCATGCATACACACAAGCAAAAACGCCGTACACCGCTGTCACTTTCAAAGACTGTGGCAGGTGATTTCTTAGAGAAAGACGGACGGTGAAACAAACTCGATCACTAGATGCACAAACCCTCGAGTTAAAATAAGTCAAAATGACGATATTGCCGAGGCGGGTTATTGTCGTTAATAAAAGTATGTGCATGTTCAATGGCTGAGATTAACGTATCCTATGTAATCGACAAGGCCGGGTCAGCGTGGCACAGGGACAGACGAATGGTGTTGCTCGCTATCCTGGCCGTAATACGAATCGTAGTGTGAAGGGGTTGAATCTTTTGCTGATAAAAGCACAAGCTGAAGGTTAAGATCAGATGTGATAAAAAAAAGGATCACATACCTCGATTTTTGAGAAAAAGTGAAAAATGGATACAAGTAGCAAGATTGTGTGTACGAAAAAGAGTCAAGTATGAGTACGTGTTCCCTGTCTGCATATGGCGCACGCGGTTCCTCATCCTATCAGACCACAGCCCTTCGGGTAAGTTTAGCCTCTTAGCTAGTCCAGTAAATGAGTTACCTCCCTCACTGGTAATAGAAATCCTCAAAGATACCCACTCCCACTTTCAATTTTTTGCCTCGGCCTTACCCAAATTGCATTTATATTGGAAGGAAACCACGCGCTTTCCAAACTACATCCCCCGTTTTCTTTTTTCTCCTACTTAGATACCACTCTAATTTAGAGATTGACTTGCTTATTTTCGGTTCCGAACAAACCGGTAAATAGTGGCTGGTCTATTAGGGTCTTACTAACCAAATGTTTTGTGTTTTCTTCTTTCGCCACTCCCCATTTGATTCCAATTAAATATTTGTATATATGTATGAGCAATAAAATCTCAAACCAATTTGGGGATATCTTAAATATAATGGCACCTAGAGTAAATGTGGTATTGTGGTGACTGAGACGATTCTAGTTAAGAGTAGGATAGAAATTGTTTATGATTTTTGATCAAGAATGACCAACGACACCGATATCCCCATATTTGATGGTCTCGTGCCTAATTTGTTTGAAATGTATTTAAAAAAATATTTTCCGCAAATAAATAATTCAAAATGTAGTATATGTACTGTGCTTGGTCAGAGGAGATCTTTCTTGACTGGGGCAATTTTTTTTTTTTACATTGTTGTTCTATCCAGAGTTCCTCTTTTTAAAGAAAGCTGGATGTCCGCACGTAAAGAAAAAACTTGTGTCTAACTTTACCCTCGCAAGAAGGAACTAAATAAGGTCATTATTTATATGTTTTCGGTTTCAATCCGCGAGGCGTAGTGGTTCGTAGTGTAATTGTTACAGGTTCGAACTGTGGCTCGGCGTGCTGAGTTCGATTTCTGTCACGGCTACTGCCTCACTTTCACAAATACCCTGGGAAAAATATGAATGAATATATTCTCCTTTCAGCTCTAAACTAAATAGTAGGGTATACTAGAATCCCAAGCTTTTGTTATGTAACTACTCTAGATAAAGGCTTAGAGGTCTGAGCAAATAATATTTTTTTCTGAACATTTCCGGTCGATTTACTTCGGGGTCTGCCATATATGGTTTCTTCAATTTTCCCCGATAACGACGAGACAAGTGCCCTGCTAGTGTAAAGGAAAGAAGGCTTGATACGCCGTAAAAACAGTTCGACTAATTGAATCGTTTACAATAGGTATGGCGTGTCGACATGAAATACACCAAGAAGTGTTGATATGCCGTAAAACACGATAGCTAAATAACGTATTAGATCATCCAGAATAGGTGTTTCGTTTCGGCAGTAAACAAGACAACAAAAAAGGTTGATTTGTCGTAAAAGCTGAAAAATAAAACCTAAAATACGGTGTGCACGTACACGTGCAGAGCATGCGTACCATAAGACATACGAACTTCCGGCGCGTGTGCACGCGGATGTGCAGACTACGTCCGCATCTTAACCGCTTCGTCATCTTACACGCAGTCGTGTAAGATGACGAACAAGACGTGATAAAGAGAAGAAGAAGAAGAAGAAGAAGAAGAAGAAGAAGAAGAAGAAGAAGAAGAAGAAGAAAAGGAAGACGTGATTCAATTGCAAAGGCAACCAATACCTCAACCTGCTCCATCACCTCCACCCGAGAAATCTAACAAACAAACAATAAAAAAACACGCAATTAATGAGTCAGTAAACTAATTCCACCCCATTTTTTGTCACTCCTTAATTCAATAAACTACGCACACACCCAAAATGAATTCTTAGTTTTCTCTATCATTATTATTATTATTATTATTATTATTATTATTATTATTATTATTATTATTATTATTATTATTATTATTATTATTATTATTATCATTATTATTATCATCATTATTATTAGTAGTAGTAGAAGTAGTAGTAGTAGTTGTTGTATTAGTAGCAGTAGTATGTTTTGAAATTATTATGCTTTTTTATTATTATCATTGGTATCATTATTTTTGTTAATTAGCATTATTATTATTATATTGTTATTATAATATTCATTATTATAGTCTGTTATTGTTATCATTATTATTCTCTGTTGTTATTATTATGATTTATTATTATTATTCTATATCATTATTAGTATTTTCTGCTAGTTTTCGCATTTTTCATACCATTTCCCAATTTTATGTGACTATGATAATTATGGGATTTTTCACTTTACATAATTTTCATGTAATTAAATTTTATTATTATTAACCGCATTTTTTGAATTTCTGCTTGCATAATTATGTACTAATTGTTTACATAATTATATTTTTTTATATATATTTTTCTTTTCTTAGATTTCTTATTTCTTTTATGTTATCGGATTTTTTCTTCATTTTTTGTATTCTCCATTCTTCTCCTGTCCCATTTTCTTCTATTTTTTTTATAAATATTTCTTCTGCTTTTTCTATTTTGCTTCTTCTTCTTCTTCTTCTTCTTCTTCTTCTTCTTATTATTATTATTATTATTATTATTATTATTATTATTATTATTATTATTATTATTATTATTATTATTATTATTATTATTCTATTCGTCTCCGCATCCTATTCCTATATTTTGTTGTATTCTTTATTCGAGTATAACTTATTTTTCGTTTTCTTTTTTAATCCATCTTTTTTTCATTCCTCTAACTTTTCATTTTAATTATTGATGTTTTTCATGTTCGCACAGATTTTGTTCTTCTTTGTTTTCTTCTATTTCTTGTTCTTTTTTTACTTCTTGATTTTACTATTTCTTCGTGTTTTATTTTATTTGTGTTAATATTTCTTCCTCCTCTTCTTTTTGCTATTATTATTATTATTATTATTATTATTATTATTATTATTATTATTATTATTATTATTATTATTATTATTATTGTCACCCCCTCTTTCCCTTGCTCTTCCTCTTCCTTCTCTTTCTCCTCCTCCTCATCATCATCATAATTATCATAATCATCATCTCTCCCCTCTGTGTGTTCTCTTATTTCTACCCTACCTCCACTTTCTTCTTTGATTTCAAATAAAAAGGCGACCTTTTTCGATCCATATTTTTAGGACCAAACACGTTCTCCTATTGACATTCCCCCTCCATCCACCGTGTCCTCAGTAAAAAAAAAGCTATAAAAAAAGAAACCGCTTCTCTGTGTATGGGTGACAAAACAAAGAACGCCCGGCCACTGTGATCAGGGTGACATTGGAAGGACGTATCGATTGGGATTCAATGGTGTCCCAGAGACGGGCGACTCCTTCTTTCTTTATGTACGGCTCGAATCGTATGATGAGTGGACCAACTGATCGGAACAATGGCACCTGATCCGAACAAGAAGCCTGGAAAATACAAGAGTCTTGAATCGGAACAATACGAAGGGGAAAAAATCGCGAAAGATCTAAGCCAGTCTCCGTGATAGATGATCTCTTAAGCCTCTTGTGAGTACTTCGTTTCGACACATCCAATGACGCACCAACAGAGTCGGCTGTTGAGAATCTGATTTTTTGGTTCAAGGGACGGTTAACAATGTAATTCTTTTATGAGGATATGTTCTCATAACTCACGGGAGACATTAGGGAACCTCTAATGACTCGTAAGTCCTATTATCTCTTCATCGTGAGATATGCAATGAAATAGTTAACTGCATCCGCTATCTAGATAGTCAACATGCCTTTTCGAAGATACTCACTTCTTTCTTGATTAAACGAAATCATATCTGGGATGATGCACCAACTACTAGCTTCTCCCTCTTACGCAGAATCCATAATCAATAGCCGATAATCTAATAAGACCCACTCTAACTACCAATCTTCAGTCCCTGCCCCATCGCCGCAATGTTGCATCCCTGTGCTTCTTTCACAAGTACTTTAATGGAATCTGCTCCGACAAACTTGCTTCACTCGTGCCCCCTCGACGTAACATATTCCCGATCGACCCGACAATCAGCAAAATCCCACCCCTTCACTGTAGAGGTCTCTATATGCCGTAAGGCTTTCTACTCTAATAGATGTTTTGTTCGTACTGCTCGCCTTTGGAATTCCTTCCATGCTCACTGTTTTTCCTGGCTGTACCAACCTGCAGAAATGTAAATGTAATGTGAACAAGCAGTCTCGCTGCATAACTCTGAACTTAAGATGCCCTGTAGGCATGGCCCCTAATCTACAGTAGCCCCTTACGTATCAATGACAATGCTTTGTTTGGGGTGAATAAAAAAACAGAACAATAAAAAAAACGGACGCTTTTGATGATACGTTTAGACTACTTGTCTAATCAAGAGTTTCTTTTGTACATATGGATAAGTCAAATAATAGGAACACAATAACATCAAATTCGGGCTCTATTGTGGCCGCAGTGTTGTCGCTTTTTAATGTGTTAAAGAGAAGTTTAAGAAAGTGTTTCATTATTTTATGACATACTAGCAGGTCCTGTGTTCCACAGTTGTCCGCTAAAATCGAGGAACCCAATAAACTCCTACTCCAACACCTGAACTCAGTATGTATATTCTTAGTCTATATTTAATGTGTTATTAAGAGTCTCTAGTCCATTTATATATTTCGAGAAGGGGGTAGATAATAGTTTCAATCGACAAACATTTTTTAATTGTGTACATACATTTTTCTAATTACAATTGTTTAAAAGATCGTATTATGTAAGTAAAAACATTTTTGTGTCCATATGTATATATTTGTATGTGTGTATATATGTATTTATTAGTGTGAAGGCCTTATTATAATTAAGGTATGTTATTTTAAAGTAATTTTATATCTGTATATTTATGTATATTCTATTTATATAGGCACAACTAATCCGGTTAGAGGAGGTTGTTCAGGGTGCTTATTGTTTAGCATTATTTGTGCCTTTAAATGGTTTTACTCCTTTAATTTCATCGGGTTTTGTAACTTCTAAACGCATATCTTTCTTGGGTCTGCTACTTTTGAACTCACTGTTGCAGTTTTCATGACGCCTTCAACGGTGAACTTTTTCATATATTTTCATTCACTTTGCTTTGAACATTTTCTACAATTTTCATCAAAAAAATAAAATACTTTTATTTGCATCTTTTAAAATTATCACTTTTGGTAATTCCTTTATCTACTTATCTCTGTGTATTCCTTTGATGATAAGAATACATATTTTGAAAAGCCATGTCTCAAGGAATGAAAATAAATCTATTATATTTGAATAAACCTTGTTTTGAACGACTGAGGACGTAATCGATTTTGTATTTTTACAATATTTATTCTCACCTTTTATTTGTCTACAAACACATATAGGGGGAGTTTGAATTACCTACTAGACAGGGGAGTTTGAATTATCTACTAGACACTATCCTCGAGTGTAATCGGTCCATCTGTACAAGGGTTTGTCAGGACAACCTGACAAAAGAATACTTCTTCTACAACTAAACCCTGACCAAATATTCAAAATAACATAGTATTCGAAGCCCAAATAAGATCCCTTCGACACAGCTTTACATTGTCTAATACGAGGAATAATGCACCCTTTCTAAGTAATGTTACCTCAAGTAACATCAATTAGCTTGATACTCCACCAGACCAGATGAATTATTGTCCTTGAATCCGGTAAGACCAAGAGACTACAAGAAAGATATACCATAACATAGTTAACTGGTCAATTAAGGAGAGGAACATTGATGGTATTTACTAATTCAAGGTTTGACAGGTAAAGAGGAACATTAATTGTATATTTAAATATCTATGTATCTCATATAGAGATCAAGTGTTAGCCCCAGGAAGGGGCTCCTTGATTTCTGAGAACTTCGATTGAAGTAAAATACAACAATATATATATATATATATATATATATATATATATATATAGCGAGCAGAAAGAGGCTAATTTTCATTTTTTTTATATTTTAAAAATATTTTTATGCTAAATTTGCTTTGCGAACTTTTGTTCATGGCGCAAACAATTTAATCCGAGTTTAATGGGTGACCCAACGGGCCACATTGTTATCTAATATATATTGATAGAAAGGCAGTATTATTCGCGCTGTGTTCGAGCTGTTTCAATTTGAATAAATATTTGCTTCCGTTCTATTTAATAAGCTTATTTAGGGTAATAAAGAATTAAAATATCATAATGACTTGCAGACGACGTAGGCAACAGATTACACCGTAATAGATCCGTTTTCAAACAGTGTACCTTATTTTCAAGTCGGGCTGTTTAACCAGAGAGCTTCTTTTTTTTTCCCGCGACACAATTTCTTTAATGGGCAAAAAATAATAAAAATCTTCTTAAAATATGGAATGAAGAAAGCGTAGCGATCCATGAAAGTGCATTGTCGTAAAAAAAAACAAAAAAAAACTAGTGTTAAGGGCTTTCATATTTTGAATCTCGTTTCGAAATGGAGTTGGATTTCAATTAGCGACAGGGAGTTTTTTTGGTCTAGATTAAGGGCAGACCACTCAGTGTTGGATTTCAAGTTTTATTTTTATTATTTTATTTCGCTTACTCGCCCACGTTCTCTTTCCTTCTCTCTCTATTCCTCACGCCCTCTCTTCTCCTCCCCATCTCCCCTCTCTTTCCCTCTCTCTTTTGTTCTCTCTCTTTCTTTCTTTACTTGCCTTCCCGATTTAATTGTATTTATTGTTATCGTAATTGTTCTTTCAGTTGACACACCGAAAACTGGTGGCTCAGTTTGACCTAAATTCAAAACATCATCCACAATTATAAAAACTTACGAGAAAAGAAAATTAGGAAAAACCGTTTTCAATATTTTCATTATTTTTAATTTCGAAATAAAAAATCAAATATATAATTAACTCGATTGTTGCATGTATATTTTTTGTAAATTTAATAAATTTTAATTGCGTTTAGAAAATAAATAAACAAGCGCGATCATTATAAAAGCGAGATTAGCAATGAAAATGATATTTTAAACTTGACCGTGACAAATCAACGGGAATGCTATTTAACATTTAAGCATGATAGACCAACGATAATGCTATTTTATACTATAGCTTAAGCGAGTCAGACAAAATTAAGCTTGACAGACTGGTGGAAATGCTATTTCATACTTTAGTATGACAGATCAAAGAAAATGCTATTTCACACTTTAGCATGACAGATTAAATAAAAATGCTATTTCATACTTTAGCATGACAAAGTGATAAAATGCTATTTCATACTTTAGCATGACAGATCAAAGAAAATACTATTTCATACTTTAGCATGACAGATCAAAGAAAATGCTATTTCATACTTTAGCATGACAGATCAAAGAAAAGGCTATTTCATACTTTAGCATGACAGATTAAAGAAAATGCTATTTCATACTTTAGCATGACAGATCAAAGAAAATGCTATTTCATACTTTAGCATGACAGATCAAATGAAAGGCTATTTCATACTTTAGCATGACAGATCAAAGAAAATGCTATTTCATACTTTAGCATGACAGATCAAAGAAAAGGCTATTTCATACTTTAGCATGACAGATCAAAGAAAAGGATATTTCATACTTTAGCATGACAGATTAAAGAAAATGCTATTTCATACTTTAGCATGACAAATTAAAGAAAATGCTATTTCATACTTTAGCATGACAGAGTGATAAAATGCTATTTCATACGTAAGCGCGACACGTTAACAATGATGCTACTTTTAAACTTCAGCGTGAAAGACTAAATAAAATACTATTTCAAATATTATCGTGACAGACCAAAGAAAATGCTATTGAAACCTTAAGCCTAATACACCGATGGAAATGCTATTTTAAACATTAGCATCAGAGAAAAGAATTCTATTTTCAACTTAAGCGTGACAGACCGACTGAAATGCTATGTTAAACTTTAGATTGACATACTAATAATGCTATTTCAAACTTAATCATGAGAGACGCACAGAAATAGTATTTAAACCTTAACTTGACAGACTAAAGAAAATGATATTTAAAACATAAGCATGACAGATCGATGGAGATGCCATTTTAAACCTTAGTGTGACAGGCCGAAGTAAATGCTATCTCTAACATATCGACACAAATCGTAAGAAATCGATGAAAATATTATTTTAAAATTAAGAAAGACAGACCGACTAAAATGATATATAAACTTTAACACGACAGACCAAAGTGTGACAGACTGACCGACACACAAAGCCTCTTATATAGATACTTGGATGCTGATTAAAATGTTTACCCTCAGAAATTCAATGCAATATCGCTTATGAATTTACAAACAAGTAAAAAAAAAATGTTATTTAAAATTTATGCGTGACAGACTACGAAACGGGTCGACCGACAGAACATCTTATTGAAATGAGTTGACGCATCTAAAAAATTATAGGAAGGGGTCATATTTAAATGTTGGTTTACTCTTCATGGTCATCGATGAATAACTTTCTGCCCCTCCCCCTAAAAAAATAGTTGTGAGATTTTAAAGGAGGAATCTGAGTCAGAAAAAAGCGTTATTGTTAGTCTTTGAAGAAGTTGCTGATAATAATCAGCGCGTTCCCGCCATTATTTGGTGCGTCTTGTCTACTAATTAATGGCTCGGTGGAAGCGGTGAATTGCAATGCCTAATGAAATTAGGACGCTTCGTTTCGTGTTGCTTGGAGTTCATTTATAATGGGCACATTTTGGGTGGATATTCCAAAACAGCACGATGTCGTTTGGTCGTCAACAACTCGTACCTTCTTTCTATCTTATTTTAATTTGTAATCATTTCAAGTGGCGGGCATGACACAAAAGACTGATAACATTGTAAAACTGCTTTGTTCAAAATTTAGCTTTAATTCTAGTCACATATTAATACTAAATTGTAAAAAGTAAAAAAAAAAGAAATTTCGACCAGATTCGAAACCATTAAAAATAATCATATTTAGTTCTTCCATTGTAGCCCGTTATTGCCAAACAGCAAAACATCAAGATGAAAGAAAATACAAGTTTAATAGTTGGAAGGGACATTTGGGTTCATGCTTTTTATGAATTTGATTTGAAGAAATGAATGTTTCTTGTTTGAACCACCTGAATTCCACCCTTCAAAATGGCGGTTCTGAGCGGAGTGTGGATCACAATTAAAATGATGGGCAAGCACAAGAGTCAGTTAAGTCAGTTTGAACACAAGATACGACCATAAAACTCTTAAAAGTAAACCTCATGCTACATCATATATAGTGATGATATATATATATATATATATATATATATATATATATATATATATATATATATATATATAGTATATGTATTATATGTATTTCTATAGATGTTAATCTATTGAAACTCCAGTGTTTATAAAATGTGGTCAATGACATATAGAACTGTATTTATTATACTATATATATATATATATATATATATATATATATATATATATATATATATATATATATATATATATATGTGGGTGTGCTTATAATTTCGATAATTTGGACTACTGTTTTCATCTTCAGTTTTATCATCACAACATTTCGGCCGCTGTAAACTACGGCTTTCTTCAAGTGTATCTTTTAGAACTCGGGAATATTTCTGTCGAACACACAGGTCCGAAAAGATACACCTGAAGAACGCCGGAGGTTACAGTGGCCGAAACGTGGTGTTGATAACACTTAAGATGAGAACAGTAGGCCGAATGATTGAAATTATACAAATTATCAATCCTCATCTAAAAAATACAAAAACATAATATATATATATATATATATATATATATATATATATATATATATATATATATATATATATATATATATATATATATATATATATATATATATATATATATATATATATATATATATATATATATATATATATATGTGAATAAATGCGAATGTCGAGAGAACGAAACGCCCTATTTCAAGTTAATCCAACGTTGCACTATGGACGCACCATCTATTTAAATACTGCTTATGTATATGCGATATAAGTCGCAAGGTTAACAAATTTGCATATAAGTTTGGAAAGGAACATTTTATTAATTAAAAAGTATTCGTTATTGTCGTTCCATTCAATGAGTGTTTTGCTTTTTGATATAACAAATAGTTTCACAATATTATTTTATTTCCTGGACAAATATTAAACATTTGCATTGAAATGTTTCTCTTTTTAGATGGCTTTATTTTCAGCAGGTTGCGATCGATTTCTTCTTTTTTTTTCTTTTCTTTACGATCACATTTAAAAGATAAATAGTTTTTTTTTAATCGAAATTACCAAAATGTTAATGTTTGAATGTTAATTATTTTTTTTATTAATTCTTTAAGAATTTCAAGTAGAGAATTTTGCGAAGCGATAGCGAGCCAGCAAAGCCGGCTAGTATATATATATATGTGTGTGTGTGTGTATCTATCTATCTATCTCTCTCTCTCTCTCTCTCTCTCTCTCTCTCTCTCTCTCTCTCTCTATATATATATATATATATATATATATATATATATATATATATATATAAATATATATAAATATTTGTTATTGTTTATTCATCTATGGACGTATACGTTTCGTCTCTTTTTAATCAAGACTCATCAGCATAGAAGTATGACTATTCACTACCGGTCACACGATTCGAAACCCTGGATTACAAGTATAAACACTGATAATTTTAACACATTTAAGGCGGCGAGACATACAGGCATTCAACTTCTATAAGGGAAGGAATGATGCATATAAAGCAAGTGACGTCACGCTGTGTTAGTACTATCATTTACAGTGCTCTACTTTTTATATTTGTATATTTTTATGTGCTCCATCTATATATATATATATATATATATATATATATATATATATATATATATATATATATATATATATATATATATACAAACTAAGTATTGACCGACAAAACGAGGACCTTATAAAATCCAAAAACGGTATTCATCTAAAAAATATTACAGCTGTTTCTCCATCGGCAACAAAAACGGAACATTTGTAACAACAAACGGTCATTCTGTAGATTTAAGAAAGAAATTGAGCGACTGTTTATCCCTTTAACTCCGAAAGCGTTCAGGTATCAAACTCTGTAATGCGCGTGTGCAATGAACCTGCATGTATGTGTTTTGAAACCATTATAGCCAAATTCCGTTGCGCTTACATAATGGTATCATTAAAAATAAAAAAGTTCTTCAAGCCTCACCCCCCCTCCCAATCTTCTTCTGGCAGCAACCGAAAAAGGCGGCAAACCCCGTACACATCATGATGCTTCACTAATGTATGCTTGACACGCACTTAATGGAAGTATATTAATTGATGATATTTAGAAACTACGCTTATATAATATGACGAATATATATCGTTAAGTACGAATCTAATAACAACAATCCGAAAACATAATTTCATTTTGAGTATCAAGCTATCAATTGCTCATTAATTAAAATGAATTCAAAAGATGATTAATAATTAGATATATGCATATATTAATGCTTATATATTATATTATATTATTAATTATATATATATATATATATATATATATATATATATATATATATATATATATATATATATACATATGTAAATGCTTTAATGATGTGAGTTTTATCATTTTTGTTTTTTATTTTCTGATGTTTTGGACACGATTTAGGGCATTTTATTCTGGCGAATCACACTCATAAAAAAATCCATATATAACTCTGTATTATGGTTGTCTATGTAATTACAAAACGGGTATAAAAGAACTGGATCTTTTTAAAAAACATCTTTCATGGATTCTAATTTTCCGTAATGCGTATATATGCCCCGAACACCTATGAAACTTATATCGTGAAAGTTTGAGTATAATATATATATATATATATATATATATATATATATATATAATTTATACTCAATATATATATATATATATATATATATATATATATATATATATATATATATATATATATATATATAGTATGTTATGAAAGTTTATTACCTAGCTCTACTCACTTTGGCTAAGATCAAAGTGTAGTATCTGTTCCGATGGATACTGCACACCATACTGGTGTTATCTTGGCCTTCGGGTCTTGATTTACGCCGGTCAATGGGTCTTTCCTGTGCAGTTCTGGAAAGAGGTTTATTGCTTACTGCCTGAGGCGCCTCTACCGGGGAATGCCGACGGGGCTGCCCAGGCCATTTTTAAACCCGACTTTCCCGACCCGACCTTGGGTCACATCTTACTTGTGTGAGTAAGATAAAAACTGGCCTTGTGCCTAACTCCTGGCGAGGAGTAAATAAATACTCACGTATTGAGCACTGTTGAAGTTAATATTGAAAATCGATACATAATAAAGCATACCTTCTTATAACATTTCATGTAGATACATGAAATAATAATAATGATGATATATATGTATATATATATATATGCATATATATATATATATATATATATATATATATATATTGTTAAATATATTGTTAAATATAACAGACAACGTCAGTCATGAAAACTATGGCAGATTCATCAGTCAAACCCTCCCCCCCCCCCCCGAAACTAAGATTCTGATTCGGACAATGGAAAATAATCTACGAAAGGATATCCAGACATAAGTTGTCTGTTATATTTTACAATACTTGCCTTTAATAAAAAATGCTGCCTATATATATATATATATATATATATATATATATATATATATATATATATATAATTAAATAAACAGCATCACAGTCTACGCCAAGTAGACGGCTTTTCGATGATCGTACATCTTATCACAGACTGAATACCTGTATTCAGTCTGTAGAAAAAATGTAATATCATAGAATCGCTTACTACGTAGACTGTTATGATGGGTATTTTATTTAACAAATGCTCTACTTGATATTGAGCACTGTTGAAAATATTGGTTTTAAGTTAATTTCATTAATACATTTGAACTTGATTAATATATATATATATATATATATATATATATATATATTTATAAGCTTTGAGTCATTTTAAACAAACAAAATTTCAAAAGGCAGTTTTAGCACTCGAATAAGCCGACCTACCGCTGGAAACCTCACAAATACAAAAGGGAAATCAATTTAATAAATTTATTATCACCTGCAGACACCAGTGTTGTTAGCTTATACAATATCCAGTGTAAGAGATACTAATTACTGCCGGTCTAAGGATTCGAACCCAGTTGCAAAGTCACATTTAACTCTGCAGCCTAATAGTCCACCCCAAGGCCACCATCAATAAACATGGGAATAAAGAGAATTTAAACTCTTTATATATGACAATAATAGAATAAAAAGAAATCCGACAGTATGAGTTAAAATAGAAAAAAAGGAAGACCTAAAATTGAGCGTTTCCCCAGTTTTAGCTTTTCTCTCTTGATAATGCCCACGCTACAGTTGGGCGAAACGTTGAGTTTTAGGTCTTTTGTTTTTCAATTTTAACGTCGTTTTGATCGTTTTACTTTCATCAGTGTAGGGAAGTGATAATTTCAGACAGTCATACCGCGCGAACCCGGTTCACAAAACTACCTTTGTCTCCACACACCTTCACTCTATCCTAACGGCCCTAGGAAATTATCACGTGATGCGGACAATATAAGTAATATTTATGCTGATAACAACGTAAACATCAATGCAAACTATATATATATATATATATATATATATATATATATATATATATATATATATATATATATATCTTTAATTTTTCCACTATTAAAACTATATAGGAAATAACTTTTTTAGTGCAAAGTTCTTCATTTGAAAACTATTTAGCCGAAGTCATGTTCTCAACTATGTGGAGAAGCTCTCTATATATTATACACTTTTGCGAAGAATCATTAATCAATTATCTTAGTAAGGTATGCATATTTCAATTGACTGCGGGTTTAGTTCAGCTAATATTCCAAGGAGCAACGAATTATACTCCAAATCACTGAGTTCTGTCTTTTGAAAAGCATGTTCGTCCCCTTAACTTATAAAGCATTCTAATCTCACATCGCAATCCTGAATGCCGGCTGCGGGTGTTATGATTGTTTATGTTCCTGCAAAGATATTCCATTGTGTTCTCATAACAATAAATTTTTTAAAAAATAATTTAAAAGACAAGAAATCGTCTTCGCGCATTCGCCATTCGTCTCCTCTTCTCTACAACAGAAAAGGCGGGAAACCCCGTACAAATTATTCGCCATAAATTTGACAAGATGGCCGAATCAATAAGTGATAAGATCATTTTAGAATTTACAAACAGAAATAAATCTTCGTTTTTTAAGCCGTTTCGTCGTTTTTAAAGGCCGCCTTGAATAATATTGGATCTTCTCTAATCGGTAAATTTATTTGAATCGTCGCTTTTTGTTTAATGTTTTCTTTTTATCTGTCTTTATGGTGATTCTGTTCGTGTCTCTTTTGACAGTAATTGCAATTTCTTCGTTAATTCCGACGCCGTATAGATTTGCGAGATGAACTCGACATTTTTATACACCAGTGATCCCCAAATGCGTGGGTCGCAGCTGCCGGATACCATGTAAGGGTAAATCTCTATATAAAACTGAATGTCTACGTCTATGCTTGTGTCATGTTTGTGTGTTTCCTATAGAAAGTAAAGTTAGAAGATCTACATAAAATCTAAAAGTATATTATTATGTAAACTTTACGTGAGAAGACAATGGAATCGTTGCCGAATCGCAAAGTGCACCCCTAAGGAGACTATTATGGGATACCTCCCTTTAAGCTTCAAATATATCTTATTTTTTATGAAATTTAAATAATTTGTATAAAAGTTTCTTGGGAAGACAATGGAAGTGGTCGCGTATCTGTAAGTGGTCTTCTAACCTAAAGGGGGTATGGGAGCTGGACCTCGTTTAAAACATCAAAATATGTTGATGACATGTATATCACATGTATAAAATTTTCTGGGGGTGACAATGGAAGTTGTCCCAAATATCTACATTCCTTTCTATGTGACGAATATCTACGTGCCCTCACCTCTAAATGGTCCACAAGGAACAGAACCCCCTTAAAAACTTCAAATACGTATATCCGATGTTAATGACATTCTAACCATATGTATGAGCCACTAATTCAGAAAGTTTTCAAACATTTAATCTGTGTTCGACTATATTAGGGGGCGAAACGGGATTAAAAACAAAGAAAGTGATATGGTGTTATGAGCATAGTCAAAAGGTACATAGTATTGATCCTCATTCAATCCCGAGCAACGTCGGGTCACCCTTTCTAGTATATGATGATACGCTAAAGTAAGTTCATATTTGTGCGTACGTTATCACCCTCGACTTCTATTTTAAATATGTCACTCAGCACTGGTTATTAATTAGAACTTATATCTGTTAGGCCAGAGATCCTTGCGAATTAAATAAAGGGTTACGTTCGAAGTCCTTACAGATTCCCAAGTTCGACAGAAAGATTCCCGAGTTCGACAAGATACATATGAAGAAAGCCAGAAGTTACATCGGCCTAAACATTGTGAGAATAACATCCAAGATGAGAACAGTAGTCCGAATAATCAAAAGTATTATTATTATTATTATTATTATTATTATTATTATTATTATTATTATTATTATTATTATTATTATTATTATTATTATTTCATATATTATATCCGGTCGCATACTTTTGCTAGCCTGTGAATATGGTATTATGATGAACGAAAATATACTACACTACCCGCCCCCATAAAAGGAGCTTAGTCCGGGGAGAATGGTATTATGATGAACGAACGTATACTACACTGCCCCCCCCCCAATAAAAAAGAGGAGCTAATACCTGGGAGGATGGTATCATGGCGAACGAACATATACTAGACTACTTCACGAAAAGATGAGGTAATGCATATGAGACATGAAACCATCCTCCCAATGATTACCTATTCCTTTGGGAGACGGGGTGATTATAGTGTATGCTCATTTGTCATTATACAAATCCTCCAGGCATTACCTCCTCCATGTTTTAGGGGGTTAGTGTAGTATCTGTTATGTTATCATAATATCATCCTCCCAGGCATTGTCGCCTCATTTTAAAGATAATGTAGTATCTGTTTTGTTGTCATTAGTTAACCCTCCCATGCATTACCTCCTCCTTGACACCTACAATATATATATACTAGCAAAAATATGCAACCGGAGACAGGGCTTATTATTGCTATTATTCTGAAGTTAAATTGATGTTATGTCACATTTATGTTGGTCTGTATTAACATTCGTAAATGCCTATATTACTGAATTCATATTACTATATATATTACTGAATTCATATTACTATATATATTACTGAATTCCTATGAATATATATATTACTGAATTCATATTACTATATATATTACTGAATTCATATTACTATATATATTACTGAATTCCTATGAATATATATGTTACTGAATTCATATTACTATATATATTACTGAATTCATATTACTATATATATTACTGAATTCAACTTAAACGTACTTCTGTACGGGTCAGATATTTGAATTATTCCTGGCCGAATTTATGATAGTATTTCGGAAATCGAATCGTCTCTTTCTTTTGATATCAAAATTGATGATCCCGACGAGTTTCGAATTAGACAAAGGTTGCGCGCTTTGCTTCGTTCTTGTTGACCTTGTGGCGATCAGTTCAAGATTCGAACCATTGGGCTACGACCCCGTTCTTATTGTCATTGTCCTTGTAACAATCTGGCTGTTGCGTTATTGGGACGCGTTTCACTGCGGAGCGATAGAAAATGAATGGTTATCTCAAATACGATTTAACAAGAATCGGCAAACATTAAACGGAATGGCGGGAAATAAAGGTTAAAAATGGCTGCTCTTTGCAAAAGCAATGGCGAATGAATTACGCTACTTATCAATGGACGCCATTACGATTTGTAAATTTCACAAAGATTGACCATAAACCAACAACTAGAACGCTTTGATTACCCCCCCCCCCTTTCCCCCTCTCTCTCCCTTTCTCTCGCTTTTTCTTTATCTGTCTCTTTCCTTTTCTTTCTTTGGCGTTCTTTTTTATTTATTTCCTTCTTTCTCACTTTTTTTTCTGTCACACGTCCCATGTTCCCTTTCTCTCATCTCTATCTCTCTTTCTTTTCTTCTCCATTTCTTTCTTTCAATCTCACTCTCTCTCCCTCTCTTTCTCTTTCTCTTTTTCTTTCTTTCATTTTCTCTCTCTCTCTCTCTCTCTCTCTCTCTCTCTCTCTTTATTTCGTTTTCTCTCACTTCACCTCTTTCCTCTGTCTGTCTGCATTTCTCTCTATCTCTCTGTCTCTGTCTCTCTTCTCTCTCTCTCTCTCTCTCTCTCTCTTTCTCTCTCTCTCTGTGCTTGAGATACGTCCATGCAATCTGCGCGTTTAGCGATGAAAATGATAAAAATGTAAACGGGATAAACAAACAGAAATACAATTTCAACTTATGCGTGAAAGACAAACGAAAATTCTATTTCAAACTCTCTTTCCTCTCTCTCGATTTATATATATATATGTATATATATATATATATATATATATATATATATATATATATATTGAGAGATAGAGAGGATATATATATATATATATATATATATATATATATAGAGAGAGAGAGAGAGAGAGAGACAGACAGACAGACAGACAGACAGACAGACAGAGACAGAGAGTATATATATATATTGAGAGATAGAGAGTATATATATATATATATATATATATATATATATATATATATATATATTGAGAGATAGAGAGTATATATATATGTATATATATATTGAGAGATAGAGTATATATATATATATTATGTATCATTTTTCTTTCTTTCTTGGTAAATATAATCTATCTATTTGTTTCCTTATCACTTATACATGCT
>OY744515.1:105092521-105095021 GCA_963556195.1 Sepiola atlantica | reverse complement strand
ACCGAAACCATATTATTACTTCTATGCAAGTTCTATTCAAGTACTATGCAAGTACTATTACTTATATTCAAGTACTATTGTAATTCTATTACTAAGAGAGCGACGAAACTATACGTTCACTTTTATTAATATACTATGGTACTATCTTTCAATGATCAATTCAGGGCCGGAGATGGGCATAGTGTCGTATCTTTTCTGTTTTCATTAGACCAAACTTCCCAGGCATTAACTCTTCCTTTCAGGGGTAATGCAGTATATGTTCTATAGTCATGATACTAACATCCAAGGCAGTACCGTCTCTTTTTTGAGTCCGAGGGAGTACTATAGGTAATATTCTGTTATCCTGAGACAATCCTCCAATGCATTACCTCCTTCTATGTTAAGGATTAACGTATGTCAACAATAAATGTTCACAATCGGTTGATCAGTCACAAACTAAACATTTACATTATATATACTAACACATTGTTGCTAGTATTACTAATGTAGATTTGGTATCTGTTTGTCGGAAGCCGAAACTACGCTATTACTTCTATTAATATACTATTTTACTATTTTTAAATGCTTCATTCAGATGAGGGGTGCTTAGTGTCGTATCCATTATGTTGTCATGAGATATTCCTCCTAGGAATTATCTCCTTATTTGAAAGGGTAGTATAGTCTATGTTCGTTTATCCTAAGACCATTCTCCCAGTCATTACCTCCTTCTTTGGGGGCAGTGTAGTAAATGTTCGTTTATCATCATACAATCTCCCCAGGATTATCTGCTCATTTTTAGGGGGGGGGGGGGGATAATGATAAAGTAGCAAAGATAATAGGACGTGGAGAGAAACCCGTAGAATGAAGAAAGATGTTGGTCTTTACTTACGAGATATAAATAAAGAGCGCGAAAATTCCTAACATTCCCGACATGCCTTGCGGACGCTTTTAACCAAAAATCCATCTCTTTCATTTTGGGGATTTATCTTTGACTTAAAATGTGTTCTTAGTTCTTTGTTTGTCTGTGTGTTTTTTGCAACTTTATTTTAGTTGTTTTCTGCTGAGTGGTAGGCGTGTGCCAAGGCGGGATGGGTTCGAAAGGATTAACACTAATATTACAGCTGGATCGATAACATTCTTGAAAGGAGATTAGCTTTATTGGCGGCAGTTTTACATTTTGAAATTATACTTGCAAAACTTCTCATTTTTTTCGAAAGAAAGAAAGAAAGAATTATTGTACTTTTTTATTTTCATTCTTTCCTTTCTTTTGCTCTTTTTATTTTCATTCTTTCTTTTCTTTTGCTCTTTTTTAATTCATTCTTTCCTTTCTTCTTTTACATTTTTATTCTTTACTTTCTTTTTTGTCTTAAGTTTATTTGATTTTTGATTTTATTGCATTTTTCTTTTATCTTTTCTATTTCCTTTTTTTTTCGTTCAGTCTTAGCTTTTGTTTTTGCTTTATCTTTATGCGTCTTGGCATCTAGTATATACTAATGAGTCACCGTTTAGCAAGGCCAAAAGCCACTCAAGAATATAAGTTAATGATTTTGTCAGTTGTGGGATAAACAATACTATGAGATGATTCAAAATGACGAATAGAACTGACAAGATTTGTTAACTTAAATTGACGGCTCGACAAGTGTTTGTTGACATTGGACTTTAAGACGACCATGTTACAGTCTGCAGTGAAACATAAGATTATTTGGGGTTATCGGTCTGTCAAGATAGTTTGTCCTTTTAAAATTAATATTAAAAACGGTTAGCAACGGTAAAATTATAGTGGAAGTGGTGTGACGATTGTGAGAATAGCCTAAAATTTGGGTTGGATTGACTCAAGTGTTTTAAAGTTATTGTAAAATGTTCGATGTTATTTAGTCTTTCACGTCGATCTGTAATGCTTCAGTTTAATAATATTTTTGTTAGTATTTCACGCTTAAGTTTGAACTAACTTTTTCGTCGATAAACGCTCAGATTGAATGGACGCATCTTTAGAATAGTACGGTTTTTGTCTGTCTTTTTTTCTATCTTTCTTTTTCTGATCCTTTTTTTCCTATCACTTTTTTTCTTTCTTCTTTTCTGTCTTTTTTTCTTTCTTTTTTCTCTTTTCTATAATTTAAACGGTTTTTGTATTTTCTTTTTCTTTTTGCTTTCTTTCTGCCTTTTTTATTTCTTCTTTCGTTCTTTCATTCTTTCTTTCTTTTGTGTCCGTCCCTTTTCTTTTCATGTCTTTTTCCTTTCTCTTTTCTTTCTTTCAGTCTTTCTTTCTTCCTCAGTACTTCAGTTTTTTATTCTCCCAATTTCTTTTTAATTTGTTTGTTTTCTTTCCCCTTTTTCTTTTGCTTTCTTTTGCTTTCTTTTTCTTTTGTCACTTTTTTATTTTCTGTTTTCTTTCTTTTTTTTCTTCATTTACTGCCTTAACGGCTTTTTCTTTCTTTTTACGTTTCTTCTTTTATACCAACCGTATCTTTATTTTTTCTCTTGTTTTCACATTTTTCTTCTTCTTCCTCTCTTTCCGTTCTAT
>OY744515.1:105065021-105090021 GCA_963556195.1 Sepiola atlantica | reverse complement strand
GAGTCGATGATCGTTGCAAAGTCCGGCACGGACGCAGAGAGTGACGGGGGGAAGAGGCGTCTATTCTTCCGTATGATGCTGGTTTACGAAGACTGGCTTTGTTTCATCGCTAACCTTTAGCAAATATTAACATATTAACGAAGGAAAGGCAGCTGTTCCTCTTCTGAAACAGAAAGCAAAAATGGCGTGGGTGAAAATGGCGGGTAATTCATGGCATATCACGCCGTTTCTTTTTGTGTGTGTTTGCCGTTCGGTGCACGTCTCACTGGACCCAACAAGCGAGATGAACATCTGCCCCAGTCAAGCGTAGGGATCGACCGATGATCTAGAGATTTCACAATAAGCACCCTAACTTCTTTTTTAGTATGTATTATTCTTTCCGTGTGTGTTTCTCCCTTTTTTATTTTTATTTTCATTCATTTGCTGGAGACGAGGCATTCTTCCAAATGCCATACGATCACCCGCTATTTACAGACTCCAACCGAGAGCTCTTTTCAGTATTATTGCTGTTCCCTTGGGTGCAGTTGCTTGGATTTCTCTTGCACTTGGTTCACCAGGTATACTTTCTAAATACTTTTTCAAGTTCTTCTTCACGAGTCCAGTGGCTCGTATGATAACTGGAATGACGGAGATCTCTTTGAGGTTCCAGTTTCTTTTCATATCATACATTAGATCTTTATATTTTGTTATTTTCTCCCTTTCACCTCGGTTTAAGCCCCCATCATTAGGGACACTGACCTCAACCAAAGTTGCCTCTCTCTCTCTCTCTCTCTCTCTCTCTCTCTCTCTCTCTCTCTCTTATCTATATGACAATGTCAGGTTTGACAGCTGCGTTTTCCAGATAGGTAGCTGTGGGGATTTCATGGTCATAATGAGTGGTGTATGTCTCATTCCCCACAGTTCTCTCAGGTAGATGTTCCCAGGGCCTGCTGCTACACCTTATATTCAATTTCTTACAGATGGTCCAGTGGAGGTACCTGCAAACTCCATTGTGTCTTGCTGTATAGGAGCCATCTGCCAACATGATTTTGCAACTCGATATCAGGTGGCTCACACTCTCCACTTCAGAGTGGCAAAACTTGCACTTGTTGTCATGACTGAGACACGCCATCTTTTTAAATGCATTTGTCATCAGGTCCTGGTCTTTGGCGATGTGCGTGTCCGTGTGTTTAATTTTCGCTTTCGGTTTATATATAAATACTACGAGATATTCTGTTGTTGAAATTTTTAGATAAGGATTGATAATTTGTATCATTTGTATTATACGGACTACTGTTCTCATCTTGGGTGTTATTCTCACAACGTTTCGACCGATGTAACCTCCAACCTTCTTCATGTGTATCTTGGCGAACTCGGGATTTTTTCTGTCAGAACTCGGGAATCTGTACGGATTTGCAAAGACCCGTGGCGCAACGGATATAGTAGTAAGTAAAATTCAGTTCTAAGTGACACTCTTATGGAGCTTGAAGGTTCAATCCTCAGTGCGGGCGATACTAAGAATACAATTGCAAATTGCTTAAAACTTCTACCCGGTCATGGCTGACGGAACGATAGCATGCTACCCCCATGGATTGAATAAAAAGTTCCATTCGAAATTCCGTACAGATTCCCGAGTTCGACAGAAAGATTCCCGACTTAACACTCAAGATGAGAACAGTTGTCCGAAAAATACAAATATTACGAATAATACACGCTAAAGATATGCTCAAATGCGCTTTTTAGATCTACGTTTTTAACGATAAATATGCTGCAACGTTTTAAAGTAAGGCAAACCAGAAAAATGGGAAAAATACGCATTTAAAAATAAATAACAGATAATTTGAGGAATACGGAGTTTGATCATCGACAGAAAAGAATTAGGTTAGAGAGAAATTGAAAATAAAACAATGTATAACATTTCTGACACACATTCTTTAACCTTTATCTACGAATGGTCTTGGCCTTGCAAAGTGGTGACATCGAAATTAAAAAATAATAGTAAATTCATATCATGCCAATTGATGTGGATATGTACTATGTCACATTATACTATGTAATTTTATGCCAATTTATATTTATAGGATGACCCCATCTCCAGATGCAATTCATGGAAAATTTAACAACATTTACAAATCCTTTCGGCAATCAAATCATATTTGGCACAAATAGTATTCAGTCTATGTTTGACTTGTCCACCAAGTTTCAGTTGTGAAAGCTATAGATTCTTTGTTTTATCGACGTTCAATGATCTGCGGGGACACTTTGGTGATCGTCTCTTTAGTAGGAGGTGTGATCATGAATGTGAACTTAATTTTTATATTGGGGTTATGTGAAAGATAATGTCTATCAAAGCAATTCCTAGATTATTCCTGAACTTAAGCCATCACAGCTGAAATGAAGACATCGCTGAGAGGTGAGTGTGTCAAAGATATTGATTAATTTGCACGTCATATCCAGGTGTCCTTATTGTGGTCCCTTCTGTGAGTACCTACTTCCAAACAAGGAAGCTGAGAAACCAATGTCAGCAACAGAAAGTAAGCCGGTTCAATAACACTTAATCTGTTGATTCATACAAAATCGTCGAGCCATCTCTCTACAAAAAGATACTTATTCCAAAATTGTACTTTTTAATGAGTTGTTAGGAAATATGAAGATATGAAGATATGTAAAAGACGTGTAATATTATTATAGCAGATATCTTTTTACTAAATCAGTTCTCATTATTCCTGTGGCGATATCAAACATTGAAATATATTTTATGTGCGGCAAAGACCAAAGATGAAACTTTTCTCTCAGATGTGACACGAACGTCCCTTGCTGCAGCTCCATTCATTCGTTGCCGTCATTTTTGAGCCCCAGATGTTTAAGGAATGCCGAGAACAAAAATATAAAACAACGTTTTGTTTGATCAACGTCTTTGTTTTTGTAAGGAATCAGTTTCTTTTACTGTCTTATTTTATTCATGTTTCGTTTCGTTCGCACGCGCCTTCGCATTATGACATTTCTTGTGTCGGTATTCATTTTTCTCGCTATGTTGAGCTTACTTTTGAAAATACATTATATTTGGTCTGTCACTTACGTTTGAAATAAAATGTGCGTTTGTCTGTCACACTAAATTCGAACATAGCATTCTCGCTTTTCTGCCATACACTATTTTGTAATAGGATTTTCTTTCGTCTGAGAATTCGAAGTTTTAAACAGCATTTTCATTGGTCTGTAACACTTAAGTTTTAAACAGCAATTTCATTGGTCTGTAACACTTAAGTTTTAAACAGCAGTTTCATTGGTCTGAAATTCTCATCAATAAACGCACAGATTGAATGAATACATCTGATTTGACGTAGAATCCAAGCATCCCATAAAGTGTATCTGTCCATTTCTCAATCTACTACGCTTAAGTTTAAAATATCGTTAGACGTACCCGTGACCCGTTGAGTCACAAGCATAACTTTTATTTATTTTACTTTGATTTCATTCTCAATTTCATAAACTATGACATATTTTTAAAGATAAGTAAAGATAATAAGTCTATTTACTTTTAAATTATTATTATTATTATTATTGTTATTATTACTATTATAATAATTACTATTATTATTATTATTATCATTATTATTGTTATTATTATTATTATTTTTATTATTATTATTGTTACTTTTATTTTTTTTTAATTATTATTATTATTATTATTATTATATAGAAGTATTATGGTTCTTTATTATTCTCATATAGGTGTGAAAAGACTTATTATTTTTGTATCGAATTTACATATATCTTTGTAGTGCGTACAGACACACGCCTGTAAATTAGATGGGGACGCTAAAAACGAGAACCATTCTTTCTTTAAATGCTCACAGGCGTCAAGAAGTATTAAAATTGGCTCGAATCAACAGAGAATGAGAGGAGGCGAGAGAGAAAGATAGATAGATTAGTAAGGTACGATTAACTTGTTCAGCTAATTGTAAATTACGACAAATTAGAACAATTAAAACATGATCCGCTTAACAACATAATTCAATACCGGAACTAAGGAATATTTGAGCATGTATTTTGTGTTACTAATATATATATATATATATATATATATATATATATATATATATATATATATATATATATATATATATATATATATATATATATATATATAAGGCGTTAGGGCAACAAACGCAGATTGACTTACATATGGTGCTACTATAAATGTCCGTCGCTCTATAGAGGTTACATTTGAAATAACATTGAAATAGCATTTTCGTCTCTTCGTTATGTTTCAGTTTAAAATAGCATTTTCATCGTAAAACGCGCAGATTGAATGTACGTGTTTTAAGAATGAACCCGTCGTTTATTTTTTGTTGCTTTTTTGTTTGTTTGCTTGTTTGTTTGTTTTATTGTTTTGTTTTTCTATCATTTTTTTGTTTCATTCGTTTGATTTCCATTTCTTCGCTTGTTTTATCATTTCATATTTATTGGCGGACTTCACTTCTCATAAAAAGCTTTTTTTGTTTCTTTAGGGACTTTAGCAAGATTGACATAATGTATGCAGAAAGTGAATTGAAGCGAATTTGTTTTTTTATGAAAATAAAAAGCAAACAAGTCGAAAATGTTATAAGAAAAGCTTAGATATCTTTAATAACAAAAAAAAAGTTCGACGCCATTTTGTTTTTTGACATCATGTCTCTTTGCATTTTTGCTCGAGTCGACAGGGATTCATCCAGTTGTTTAATATTTCTATTGTCATATTTAAGGTTCGAATAGAAAAGCTCAGACAATGTAGAGCAGATCAGGCTGGGGTGGATCGTTTAATGGGAAGACAAATATGCAATACTAGAAATAAGATGGCATCGGTAAATTGGGCGATAGATAAGCAGACAGAAAAGCAGACAGACTGGACTACTAGTATAGATAAGTAGGCAGATAAATAGAAAAAGGCTGGCTAATCAGAAACACAGATAGGTAAAAAGATAGATAGATATATAGATAGATAGGAAAGTATATCTATCTATATATTTATCTATCCATCTATCTGTCTATTCATCTGTCTATCTATCTATCTATATGGATAGATAGATAGACAGATGAATAGACAGATAGATAGATAGATAGATAGATAGATAGATAGATAGATAGATAGATAGATAGATATATAGATAAGTTGATAGATAGATAGATAGATAGATAGATAGATAAATAGGAAAGTAGATAGATAGATAGATAGATAGATAACTAGACAGATAGATGGATAGATAAATATATAGATAGATAAATAGATAGACAGATAGATAGATAAATAGATAGATATACAGATTGATAGATAGATTTGAACAGACTGTGATATGTAGATAGATAGATAGATAGATAGATAGATAGATAGATAGATAGATAGATACGAGGAAAACATGCGCTTGAAGTGTAATATAAATTTCTGAATATTCACAAAATAAAAAAAGGAAAATGTTAATATATTTGAGAACTATGACGTAGCTTTATTTACAGACTTGCAGGCATAAAATCGTTAATATTTACCGTATTTCCTATTACTAATAAAGATTTGGTATATGTTCATCTGAAGCCGAAGTTATAGTATTATTTCTATTAATGTACTATTCTACTATTGTTCAATGCTCAATTCAGGAAGGGAGTAGTGTTGTATCTGTTCTGTGGTCACGTTACCATTTTCCCAAGTATTGCATTATTGCCTATTTTTGGTGGGTGGGATATAGTGTAGTGTATGTTCGTTCGTCATGATACTATCCTCCCAGGCATTACCTCCTCCTTTGCAAGGTAGTATAGTATTTGTTTGTTTGTCATGATACCAGTCTCCCAGGCATTACCTCTCTTTTTACAGGGTGGGGGGGTGGGCAGTAGTATATAATCTGTTATGTGTTCAGTATATCATAGTTTCAGGCATTGTATACTCTTTTTTTTCTTTCAGGGGTGGAAGTGTAATTCTTACATATAGATAAATGTCAAATGACACTAAGCTTTACTTATGTATTGAGCACTGGTGAATCAAATACTGAAACAATATATATATATATATATATATATATATATATATATATATATATATATATATATATATATATATATATAATGGAAATCTTTCCGGACAAGGCATGAAGCCACTTGATGTAAGGAGCTAACAAGAACGAAATTGTTTTTATAGCATACTACCTGAATTTATTTTTAATATACATATTTTTTTAACTAATTGTAAACCAGATGAATTTGTTTAGATACTAATTATCATGAAATAATATAATAATAATTTTTCATATATATATATATATATATATATATATATATAGTTCTATTTATTACAAAATATTGAGCTTTTTGTGTGTGTGTGTGTGTGTGTGTGTTTTGATTTGAAAGAGCGTTGTTTCATTTGAGGAAATGTGTTATTGTTTTTCCTTTCAGATCGAAAGACATTTCTTCAAACCGATTTACATATCTGATGAGAGCGGGCACCGCTTGAAACGCGTTATATAAAATTATAAAATGATAAAATATATGAAATTATTAAATGAGAAAATAAGAAAATAATAATACAATGTTGAAGAAAATGTTTTACAAATGTTGATAGCCTTACTCCTTTACACACACACACACACACACACACACACACACATATATATATATATATACAGAGAGAGATATAAATATATAATATAAATATAAATAAAACTCTTTTTTAAATTAACCCAGATACACATGTGTTTCATGCCAACCCTGCAATCATCAGTATCAGAGGGGACAATCCCTGCCGGTCATACAGTTCGAACCCTGATACGAAAGTCATATTTAACTTAGTAGTCGAAGCGCGTACCGATGTGCGAACCACGCATTGTTTGAAAATTAACGTCTAATTTGCAAATTTCATTCTAATTGGCAAATTCGGCGGTCACACGCAGGCTGTCAAGAGCACTCAATAGGCGGGGCTTATAGTGCTGCATTACTCTGTAAATGACAGCCTGTTGTCAGTTTACATAAAGTGCTCCAACTAGCAAGAGCTTTGAATAATTAAGAACTTTTATTAGTAAATAAATGTTTTAAGGAAAGCACGGACTCTATTACACTATTATTTTTATACTTGGAGCTCTAGTACTGGATATACTATTGAGCGTACGACTCACTTTCTGTGTAGCCTCAAGAAATTAAAAATTACACACACACTTATATATATATATATATATTCAGAGAGATAATAGGAGAATACATATATAATATATGCCTTTTAATTAGAACGTATCATGAAAGAATTGATGCTCGATATACGAGATAGAGCAATTATATAGATAAGTAAAGAATAAATATTGTAAAAATACAAAATCTGTTACGTCTTCGGTTGTTTAAAACAAGAAATGTATTTTTCCTTCCTAAAACCATGGCTTTCCAAAGATTGGAATTCTTTTCATCAGAGGAATACAATGGATAAGTTGGTAGGAGGAGTAAAATCAACATTTGCAAAAAGTAAAAGAAAAACGGAAAAGAAAATGCAGACGGGGTTTAATTAAAAGATAATGGGTTCAAGAGATATGAAAACGTTCATTGTTGAAGGTGCCGCCAGAATTATAGCACCATGTTCAATAGTACATATTTATATAGTACATATATTTATATAGTACATATATTTATATAGTACATATATATATATATATATTAAATCTCTCTCTCTCTCTCTTTCTCTCTCTCTCTCTCTCTCTCTCGCTGTGACCTTTTTGTCTAAGAAAACAAAGCACTTATTGTCAATGGAATAATTAGTTATTCACCATCTTTGACTTCGACTCTCAGATGATTTTTGCTCCCGGCTAATAGGATTATTTTGTCTGAATTCGCTTTCAAATTTAAATATCACTTTTTATGACAGTCAGCTGTTTGTAAAGAAAGAAAGGAATACGGAGAGGGGGAGGGAGAAAGAGAGAGATGAAGAAATAATGGACATGGCTGAAAAAAGAAAGAGTGAGAGAATGAAAGAACTAAACAATGAAATGAAAAAGGGTGAAGAAAGAGACGAAGGGGTCAAACTAAAGTGTGAAATGAAGAAAGAAAAAATGAAAAAAATGAAAAGAGAGAGAGAGGACGTAAGAAAGAAAGAAAAAAAGAATGAATGAAAGAAAGAAAGAAAGAAAGAAAGAGTGAGAGACAAAAAAAAAAAGAAATGACACAGAAAGAGATATAGGAAAAGACACAAATGAGAAATAGAGGAACAGAAAAAAGAAAAGCGTGAAAGGAAAAGACGATACAGACAGAAAGAGAGAAAAAAAATGAAAAAGAAAGAAACAAATCAATAAAATAAAGAGTAAGAAGTGAAGAGAAAGACAAGGAAAGAAAGAGAAATGAAAAGAGTGAGATGAGATGAAAAGAAAGAAAGGGTTTATAGGAACGAGAGGAACGTGGATCTGTAATAAACAAATAGAGGAATGATGTCTGAAGAGAAAGTAAAATAGAAGAGGGAATTAGAAAGAGATGGAGAGAGAGGGGGGGAAGAGAAAGACAGAAAAAGTAAAGAAAAAAAAGAAAGGAGAAAAGAGTGAGATGAGATGAAAAGAAAGAAATGGGGGATAAGAACAAGAGGAACATATATCTGAAATAAACAAAAGAAGGGATAATAGCCGAAAGAAAAAAAAGAAGAAAAAGTGGGTTAGAAAGAGAGAGAGTGAGAGAGAGAGAGAGAGAGAGAGAGAGAGAAAGGGCGTGAGAAAGAAAGAAAAAAGAAAGAAAAGAAAAAAGAAAGAAAGAGTGAGAAGCGAGAAGAAAAGTTGAAATAAATTGTAAGAGTAAGAAGGTTAAAACGAGACAGAACGAACGAAAGTGGAAAAGAAATAGGAAATAAAGTATCATAACGTAAGTTGATCTACCTATTTCGGGCGTAAATGGACTTACCCAGAAATAAAAAAATACAGTTACGACTAAGCGTCGTGGCAATTACTGGTGGCATTCATTTGCCAACCAGTGATGTTAACGGTCACATTTTTTAAAACTATATTCACCCCAAACAACGAAAAGTTGCCACTGTAGACGTAAGGAGCTACTGAGAATTAGGGTGAAAGTTTAAGGGTTCATCTTAAATTGGGAGATAAGAAAATTAAAACAAAAGAGATAAACAAACACATGGACTCCCACATGCATGACACACACTCTGTTTCCACAAGGATACAATTGGTGCCTATGTAGAGAGTCTATGTTGAAGCAAGAGTGGCGCAATCCTCAACTGCACCACTACTGAACCGGCACTATTTGTATCAAGTGGCAAATGGAAATCCAAGACAACCGGAAACAGTAATACCAGGATAAGCAGAGAAAGACTGATGTCATTTCTGAGTTTTGCTTTTCTCCTAGATTGATCGTACAACCAAGGGAATGTGTGTATGTCGTGGATCTTTGAGGTGTAGACGAGTTTCGGTATTATGTAGTTTTTACCTGTGGGTATATGAGTGAAATCTTGCAGGTGTCACCACGCGCGTGTGTGAGAGTATATGTGTGCGTCGGAATGTGTGGTGTTGTCTATATGTGTCTTAAAATGTGTGCGAGTGATGGTACGTGAAACTAAGTGAGCGTGTATGCAAGTATGTGTATGTAAATTGGCTTCTGACCCGGTGGCGTTTTATCTGTCGGGCTGAGGTATTTGTCCTGGGTTGTCTTAGGAGTTCCACCTTCCCAGGCCTTACCGTCCCTCTTTGGGGTGGAGTAAGTTTATTGCTTACTGCTTGAGGTGCCCCGATCTGGAAATTCCGCCGGGGCTGCCCAGGCAATTTTAAAAGTTCAGAGTGGTCCTTCTTTAAAAGCGCTGGCTTGACTTTCCCCTCCATTCCGGCCTTGTGCCACATTTTCCCGCAGTGGGAAAGGAAGTAAATACAGTTATTGATGGCCGTTATGGCCACAGACTCAAACGTCTACTTTCTGTAACATACTTTTGTTAATACAATTTTGTTAATTCTATCACTTGGTTTGTTTTGATTATTATCAGCCTTCAAGGCCACAAAAGAAAGAAAGGAAGAAAGAAATAGGGAATGAAATTTGAGGAGAAAATTATAAAAAGGGGGAGAGAAGAAAAGACAGAATAAAAGCGAAAGGAAAAAGAAGGAGAAGAAACAAAGAAATGAATTAAAGAATTAGTCAAATAAGAAAGAAAGAAAGAAAGAAAGAAAGACAGAAAGAAAAAAAGAAAGAAGGAAAGAATGAGACCGTCGAGAAGTAATCTGATTGGATCTCAGCGGGACCTCGTTACGCCAGTGGCGATCTCTATGGATAGATATCCTCATTTATACTGTGACGCCGGGGAACCTTTTCAAATGGTTCTTTTTTGTAGATATTTAGCCCGATGGTGGTACGATTTATTTTTTCCGATACGACAAAAATATTCTCAACTTAAGGTCTATCTCACCAACCGTTTTTTTTAAATACATCATTTGCATATCCAACTCAGCTGTGAGACAGCGAACTAGCAACCAAAGAAGAAAAACAAAAATAGAAAGTTTAATCATTTGATTCTAATCATTTAACAATTGGTGCTGGGTCGTACTCCAACAATTAAAAGAAGAAATGCAAGCGAACACAAAGTTAGGAAATAAACTATATACTTTGTTATTCTCTCGCTCAAATTACATATAAAACATAAGGAATACAAATACATACAATTTTAGTTCTCGTCGGACTTCGTTCATTATTGTCACTACATTGAAAGATTTCCATTATATATATATATATATATATATATATATATATATATATATATATATATCGAAACGACGTCGTACGTAGGTAAAATATAGAAAATAATGTAATATTATTATAAGCCCCTTTCAAGTAAAATTGAAAGTTGAGCACTATCAGAAAGGTAAGAAATAAACATTAACCTTAAGGCTCCGATCCTGTCGTTGAGTGCTATCGCATGTTTAAATGTCTATGCTCGCCGCTTTCAGTGTAAACATCACTTCATTTCTCCGTTGTTATGTGACAATCCCTTGTGGCCTAATGGGACTAGGTGAATGCCTACAGATTCAAGGTGTCTCTGTGAACCGGGTTCGCGCCCTATGACCGTTTAAGATTGTTAATTCCTTGCGCTGATGAGAGAGAAAAGTATGTTTACAATAAAAACTATATATAAAAAACACCTTTAGTCACGAGGCATTTGTTCGAAAACTCCCTTGCTTGTAAGTCAATTAATCTCTTGCAATCACTGTCAGTTAACTTCCAATAATTCACGCTAGTCTCAATATTATTGTAGTGATCATCAGTTGTTTACTTTGAAAAACTGTTACGGGAATTTTCAAACAAAACAGTATTTTATCTCATGGCTTCCCAGCAGTGTTGATCAGACACTACTTCCCTAAAAAAATCAAGAACAAAAACGTTCCGGATATCAGATCTAATTTTTTGCTCCAGAAATTTTTTACTAAACTATTTTGTTATTAAAAATGTTCTCCTTACCTGTGTGTTCGTCTTTTCACAAACCTGTATATATATATATATATATATATATATATATATATATATATATATATATATATATATATAGTTCGTCGGGGTATGTTGAAAGGAAAGCAATAAAGTACTCGATCATAAGAATGCGAGAGCGAAAATACAAATTATTTATTTACAAACTATAATCACATATTATAGAGACGTATCATGGTTTCATTGACACAGGTAGCATTTTACTGTTTAGGAAAGGTCCTTAAAACCAATTGTAAATCCTCGGCGACTCACAGAATGAAAAACATCTTTTCGAACTGTCTTCATTTTGTGACTAGCTTACTTGGTCAATATTGTAGCCAATAGAATCCCGCATCTCATATGAACTTGATCTTAGCCCTGTACCTTGAAAAGTTTGGTCAACATTTAAACTTCCGATTCTTCCAAATATTATGTATGAATCTGATGTAACCACTATGCAAAATTAATAGTTGTAAGTTGTCAACGTTTCAATGGCATAACTTTGGAAATACTTCATAGAATATGGAGAAGTAAAGCCCAGATAAGACTTTGGCTCATCCTTACGTTGTCAGGTGTAGTTATGTAGTCTCACGACTTACTTATGTTCCTTTTTTTAATTTTCGGTCGTTGTTTTGTTTATTTGTTTATCTCTCTCGTTGCCATGATTCACGTTGCTTAACCATGGAGAATTTCATGACAAAAACAAATGAGTTTGACATGAAGCGCCCCCTTGCGGTGGCATTCGAAACAGTCGGAAACTTTTCTTTCTTTGTTTAATCAATTGAAATCTTTTAAGATAGAAAACATGAATGCGACACGGACAAAAACACAAAGGATAATAGAAAGAATTTGTTGTTTTTATTTTTTAAATATCTAATAGATATGAATAGATAGTGAGGTGGAAAATATATCTGACATACGACAATGGCAGGTTCGTGTAAAGGTTCACCTGGCCCCTTTTCATTCTTTAGAGACGATAGACACAGACACACATATTGACGCACATACGTATTCACACACATTCACACATACACACATACGCATACACATATACATATCATGGGGGATAAGGTTGAATTACCTACTAAACACCATTCACGAGTGTCTTCGGTCGCTCTGTACAAGGTTTGTCAAGAAAATTTGACATGAGTATACTTCACCCTACAAGTAAACGCCGATCAAATATTCAAAATAGCATAGTATTCGAAGCACAAATAAGATCTTTTCGGTTTGGGTACACGCCTATACGAGGAATGATGCACCTTTTCCTAGTGAGATTACCTCTAGTAACACCACTTAAGTAGCTTACTCCACCAGACCAGATGAATACTTGTTCTTGAATCAAGTAAAACCAAGAGACCACAAGTAAGATATTATATAACATACTCAACTGGTAAATTAAGGAGAGGAAATTTAATGTTCTTGCTTTCCTATAGACTCTCTACGTAGGTACCAATTGTGTCCTTGTGGAGACAGAGTGTGTGTCATGCATGTGGGAGTCCATGTGTATGTTTATCGTTTTGATTTGCTGGGGATGGGGAAGCCTACCGGATGCCAGACATTCAGTCGCTATTTCAGAGACTCAAACCGAGAGATCATTTTATGATTCTAAACGTTCTTTTAAGCCCAGTTGTTTGTATCTTTCTTGCACTTGGTTCACAGGGTATATTCGCCAAGTAGTTTCTAGAATGTGTATGTGTGTGTATTTGTGCAATAAAGAAAGGGGGTTTGTACATGGAAGTGCGTGATATGTTTTATTATCATATCGTTTTACTTCAGTCGAAGTTCTCAGAAATATAGGGGCTGTATGAAATACATAGATATTCGAGTGTCCCATTAAAGTACTCCTTAACCTCTCAAGTGTTGAGTTTGTAAATGAGTTAAGAGCATTATTGAACAATAAGAAGAAGATGTCAGACATTCCTCCGCTATTAAAAAGACTCTAACCGAGATATCTTTTTAGGATTTTAAGCGTCATTTTAAGCACACTTGTGTGTATCTCTCTTGCACTTGGTTCATCGGGTTTATTCGCTACATAGTTTTTGATTTTTTTCATTAGCTTGGTTGTTCCTATGATTACTGGGATGATGAAGATCTTCTTATTGTTTAAGTCTCTTTTAATTTCGTACATAAGACCTTAGTATTTAGTTATCTTCTCAGCTCTCTGGTACTACGAGATCAGGATATCTGAAAATGTCGGCTTTGTGACCTAAATTGCATCAAACATTGATGTTATTGTTTTTATGCCTTTCTATTTGAAAAGCTCAATCATGTTCTGCAAAGCCAAAAGCAAAAACAAAAACAACCAAACCATGAATACATATTTGAATATATTAAGAACTTGAAGCATAAAACTTTTACCAAAATGGCCAAATTCGGCATTAAATAACCAAAAACGGGTTGATATGCCGTAAAATGAAATAACTAAACCGAACTCTCTCTTCGTGTGGTTACCCGCGCGTACGTGCGCATGCACCGTTATGTTCGTGTGTGTTGGTTGGGAGGAGGTGAGGCGACTGGCATATATGAAGGCAATACTTGAACTCAAGCAATAATCCCAATGCCCTCTTCATGGAGGAGGAGCACCTGTTTTGCACGCGCCTTCCTCTTTTTATATGGCCGAAGGCGATGGCTTTTTAAGTGTGATTGTTGACCTTTTTGCGCGCTTGGCATCTGTTCACACGGACCAACCAATCGAACATCGGCGTACACGACCTACGGCTACTGAGATCGACAAGATGAAGTCGTTGCAATCAATTGCAAGCCGATACAAATAGGGTAGGCCGATGAGTGGGCGTGGAACTGTAAGTGACGGACCAATTCTCAGCCAATGATTCTCCCTTCCCATTCGGGTTTACTTGTTGCGTCTCTGCTTAATTTTTTAGATCTACTTTTCCTCGCGGGCATCTGAGGTGGTGCTTATGGGTAGAGATAGAGGGAAGCTTGTTAAAAATGTTATTCACACAGTTTCAATAGAATCCCCTACTTTCTAGCCCTTTTCCTTTGCTTCATATTCATTACCGCCATTATATATATATATATATATATATATATATATATATATATATATATATATATATATATATATATATATATGGGGGGGATTGAATATTTCATGTCTATTTGTGCTTGAATTCCCAATCTAAGTCATAAACCCTTTGATGTAAAAGGTCAGTCAATTTCGCGCAAAAGTCATGTGCATAAGATTAAATCTCTTTTATTAAAAGTTATTTCTATATTGGGCATATATATATACATACACACACACACATACACACATATATATATATATATATATATATATATATATATATATATATATATATATATATATATAGTTGCATTAACATGACTATAGACAAAATGAATCCAAAACCATCATTTTCATTTATTCTTACAATTTCTTTATTTTCATATTTCGGTGAATACCTGTATTTTACATTCGTTTCAAAAACAAATTTGTTTTTATTCATGTTTTCCAAATGTGATACCTTTTTAATACCTTACGCGCGTTTCACAGCAAAGTCAAGAGAAATATATAGTCTTTAGATAACATTTCTGATCATTAGAGCAGTAGTTCATTTTATGGTAATAAGAAAATAGATTATTCCAAAGACATAAGGAAGGAATATTGGAAAAGTTTAAGATATATATATATATATATATATATATATATATATATATATATATATATATATATATATATATATATATATATATATATATATACTGGAAGAATACCTGTACCAAAGCGGGCAAAATTAATTTCCTGTACGGAAAAGTTTTACACCACATTCATGACCCTTTACGAAGATTAAAATCAAAATATAATGCCACTTGCTACTAAACCTTATGCCTATAACCCTTATTCCAATCTTGATCAACATTCATTCCATGATTTTAATTCTAGAAAATGTCTAAAATTTTAAACTTGAACTTAAAGTGTCTTAAGAAAAAATTGAATAGGGACATTGCTTCATTTGTGTCTAATCACTATAGATCAAATTTCACGCATATCGGAAATATTTTAATCTTTGAATGGGAAGTTGTGTCCATATCGTGCCACCTAAAACCATTTAAAATACTTCAAAGAAACTGACATTTGGTGAATATGTATAAATTGATAACATTTCAGAAAAATTAGAGGTGAAATTTCACGAAGCGCTTTCATCTCTTCTTTGCCAACTTTGCATGAAACAAAATGAAACAGAATATATCCCATATTACTGACTCTTACGCCTAGAAGCTGTGTTTCCAAATTCACAAGTTACTCCTCTATATAGAAATATAGAAATATATACACATACCTAACTTTATATAAATATATATGTATTTATAAAACATTTTATAAGTTTATTCATCTCTAAATTGACAGTCATTCATTTCATTAACCCTAATCTTCAAGTGGCTTTTTTGCCTTGATAAGTGTTTTATGTACGAACGCTTATCAAGGCCCAAACGCCACTCGAGGATAAGGGTTAATGAGTGTCAGGTAGACTGTGAGACAACACATTGAGGATTGGTAACTATAGTTGAAACTGGGCAGAATTTGATTATTTAAGAGGATGGCTAAACAATGAATTTGTTAACATTGGATTTGAAAGCAATCATATTGTAGTCAGCTGGAAAGTATTGTGTTCTACAGAAAGAAACTTTGCTCATGGAAGTTTCGTTTTGTTTAAGGTACACAGAGGAAGAAAGGACACCTGTGCACATTGGTTGTAGCTAGACGTGTTTGTTTTGTTAATGTTTCACAATTTTGATACATTAGTAAAAAAAATCAGACAAAAAAGAATAGACATATATATATAAAAATATATATATATATATATATATATATATAAAGAGAGAGAGAGAGAGAGAGAGAGAGAGAGAGAGAGAGAGAAAGCAAGTAGGGTTAGTGCGGCTACAAAGTTTCAATAGTGACCTTTTCTTTTTCTGAATCCACATTTGGTCAAAAAGAAAAATGCTACGATGGCTGCTTCGTCAGCGGGTGATGGAACCCGGATGTAAATCACTAGAAATTCCCGCGAGACCCTATTTACTGTGATCTAATAGAAGGTACAAGAATAGAAAAAGAAGGAGCCTGTAAATGAAATTACTAGAAGGATTTCAAGCCATCTTCTCCTGCTTTGTCATTTGTCGGCCTTCCGTCACAATATCGGCGACCTCGTTCTGACGTTAATTCGCAAGTTGCACCTCGCCGTGGCAAAGCGCGCTCAGCCGCTGGTGCAGATCGGCGAAAAAGAATGACAATAGAATTACACCAATGGTAAATACGCCGTGTCCGCGGGCGTCTATAATGGCGACCAACCACTCGTCTCATTGGATACCTCGACAACCACCTTAATACTGAATACTGATTACAGTATTGTGTGATTCGCAAGGGGTGGAGGATTGGGAATGGTGGAGAGTTTAAAAGTCAAGATAATTCCGTTCTTCTGCTTGGTTTTATAATAACACTTCCTGTACTGCAAAGGAAGGTTTATCAGGCGGTGTGGGGGGGGGGGGGGCAATGGCGCGATCGAATAACAACCGCAATTATATTATTTCAGCCATTAATTCTCGTCGTCAGAAAAAATGCAAACAAAGTTTGAATTACTTATTTACTGATGTTTTTGTGATAACAAATTGTTGGTGCTTACATAATGTATATTCTTTAGCCAGCACCTTTGTTGATACATTACCTACTAGATGGATATATATATATATATATATATATATATAATAATAATAATAATAATAATAATCCAGGTAAAACATCCACAGGGGAGTAATCCCAAGAATTTCAACCGGGTTTATAAAAAGTGCTCAATATCAAATAGAGCTTTTATATATGATTATTTTTATTTACACATACATGTACAAAATCTGCGACACTGGCATGTCGATGTTGTCGGTCAACAGCTATTTTAAACTGAGATCTCATCAGGCAGAGTTAGAATCCGATCTTAACCTTAGATCATATTTGATTCTTTCCAAATATGATATAAGGTTATGATCGGATTCTAATTCTGCCTGATGAGATCTCAGTTTATAATAACTGTTGCTCGATAACATCGACATGCCAATCGCGCAGATTTCGTACATGTCTGTGTAAATAAAAATAATCATATATATATATATATATATATATATATATATATATATATATTACCAATCAGAATTTGTTTGCTTGATAATATTTTTGTTCAAATCTTTAAATAATTTTGTTAGTGTCAATATATGTGTTTATATATTTTTGTATTTTAATTCTCATTCGTTTACGTATATGAATACAGACTGTTTTTTTTAAACAGAACTTTCGGCCGCTACTAACGGTCTTCTTCAATGTAATGTATGCATGTATATATATATATATATATATATATATATATACATGCATACATTATATATATATATATATATATATATATATATATATATATATATATATATATATATATATATATATATATATGGTAATTCACTACTCTTTAGTGGGACTAGACATAGTAAGCGTACCCACGCCGAGATTCGAAACCAGAACACCAGGTCACATCAAAATATGAGCAGAGTTGTGAAGTCTCATATCCTTATCTCTTCGGTAGCTGAACATGTTTATATAAACATTGAGATTGCACTTGCTCAACGCTTGTGACTCTACACTAGTCAGTCGAGTATCGATCTCGACTCGAGGCAATTGCGTATATAGCCACGTTGAAGAGTTGTGACACAACGAAACAGTTTTACCGAAGATAGTTACATGTAACAATCTCTTTTTTATATATCACAAATTTACTAAATTTCTTTTGAACTTATTTCTTCATCCTTATTTATCATTTCACCCTCTCTCTCTCACTCTCTCTCTCTCTCTGTTTTTCTCCCCCCATCTCTCTCTCTCTCGTCCTGTCTTCCCCCCTCTCTCTCTCTCTCTTTCCATTCTACAGTTTAATTGTCTCGTTCTCTCTTTTATGTAATCACGCACTCTTAATTGTAGACGTTAAAATATGTTTCTCCCTCTGTAGATTCAGTTTAAATAATTGTTCACTCTCCTCTTTCTTTCTAACCCCCCTCCCTCTCTCTCTCTCTCTCTCTATATATATATATATACATATATATATATATACATATATATATATATATATATATATATGTATTTTGTTATTTTTTCTTTTCTATAGTCCCCCCTCTTTCTATAGCAACTTCTTTTTTATACACTTTCTCGTAATATTTCTTAATTCTCTCTCTCTTTACCGTAAGCACGCTCTTTCTCCATCCCTTTGCTCTACTCTCTCTCTCTCTCTCCACTTCGCTCTCTCTCCCACTCTATACCGTTTTTCATCATCTTCCTTGTAATCACACACTCACCCCCACCTTAATTATGTACGTAAATGTGTGTCCCCCGTTTCTAGAACGAATTTCTCTCTCTTTCTCTCTCTCTCTCTTTCTCTCTCTCTCTCTTTCTATTTCTCTCTTTCTCTTTTTCTCCTTTTATCTCTCTCACTCTATTCCGTTTTTTTTTTATCATCTTACTTGTAATCACACACTCGACCCACCTTAATTTTGTACGTAAAAATATGTTTCCCCCATTTGTAAAACGGATTCAGCCGGAATAACTTTCTTTCTATTTCTCTCTATCTCTTTCTGTCTGTTTCTTTCTCTGCAATAATCCGGTTTTTCCATTTCGATTTGTTGTTTTCCATTTCTATTTACTGTGTTTCTATATATATATCGATCTCTGTTGGTAGCTTATTGCTTATATCTTATCGTCTTCTCTCCAGGGGTCCGGGTCAGCCATCAGTCTAGAAACTCCGATTGATTGTGGCATTAAAACATTATCATCGTTTTAAAAAATAGAAGAAGAAGCTTGCCACGAGACATGACGAGATCTCGCTAGATGAATCAAAACACGTGAGAGTTTGTTTCACTCTGTTTTTTTTAGAACGAGCAAGCAATTTAGATAACCAATCATTGCGCTCAAATACAAGCCGTTAATAATAGGAAACAGCGTTTGCTTGTTTCGATTTGAGGTTTAAAAAATTGGTATTCCCTCTCCTCCTCCGTAAAATAAATGCGAGAGAGGCCGGGAACTGGCAGATGGTGCGGGACCTATTTTTTGTAACCTATCCAAGATGGAGAAGCTAGTGTTTGGAACACCAGCCCACATCGGGCAACAATACTTCATGCATGGGGAAATGTTGACTTTATATAGATAGTGGTAGATAACTTGTCCCATGACGGGTATAAGCAATAAATATACCATTAGTTTTTAATTTGAATGTTTCATTTTGCTTTCTTTCTTTTTAAACGGAATGATAGAGAAGAAAGTGGGGTAGAAGAAGAGAGAAAGGGGAGAAAGAGAGGGAGAGAGAGAGTCAAGGAGAGAAATAAGATATGCCCAAAAGAAATATTACAATAGAGTGATATATAACAAAACAGGATTCTTACAAGTAAGTCTTTTCATAAAGGACGGAGGGCCGTTCGATTTTCTGTCGAGAAACACATTTACTTACGGAATCGTACTGTTCTCTAAAGGGTTGATAAGCCGTAAAAATAGAAAACTACAGAACCTCCTTCCTCTTTTCCTTCACCCACCAGCAACTTTCGTTGGCAATTTTATATGTATCTCTCCTTTTCAAAGTCGTCTTTCAATCACGTTCTTCGTTTCATTCTCTTTTCTTTTCGTTTTCTGACGTATTTTTCCCCTCTTTCCTTTCATACCTCTGCCATCGTTCGCTCACCTGGAAGAGGTCTCACCTCACTTCGCTCTATTTATCACGGTTTTCATCTATCATTCAAATTCAATCGATTCTTTTGTAGGCGGCCAAGCCTTCGCTACAACCGCTCGTCCTCTTTCAGAAAAAACAAGGTAGCCGCCCTTCGGCTTTCTTCCAATTTCTGTCTTCTTCACAGGATAACCATCTAGAAAATGACCGCTTCGACAGAATTAGACAAACACAGCAACCTAAACCATTTACAAACTCCCCTGTCTTCCCTCCCGTATTTCAGAAAGTCAAACGTGTCATTGAACCGTCCTTTTTCTCCAACCTCAAGAAAACACCAGACAATAACATGACACACTAACCTTTGAAGGACTTGTTTATTTTTTGAATTTAAGCGAACGATAATGAATAAAACGTAATAAATAGAAAATTTTGCCGATTAGGGTCAGTCGGCCATTTTGAAAAAATAGTAAGTGTTTGTAGAATTAAAAAAGAAGCGGGGAAAATAACTGCTTTGAGATACGTTATCTATTGGTTTGCTAGGCTGACGTACAAAATAGCATATTCGTTGGGTTGACACGCATCATAATGATAAGATTTATTCTCAGCTTCCTTTGTTTCAGCTCGTTTGACTCGTTGATCTAGTGGTCTTCATCAATTCGCTGTTCAGATACCTCATTATATTACAGCTTCCTATTTCAGTATCTTGTTTTCCGAGAACTGCAGACATGTGGAACTATCGCCATGCTGATTGTGTTCCTCCTATCTACAGTTTTTGTCTTGTAAAGACTAATGTCAATTCTGTCTTTGCAATAATCATCTTTCGTTCTCTTTAGCTCCTTATATCAAATGGCTACATGCCTTGTCTGGAGCGACTTCCATAAAAAATAGCATTTTCTTTGGTTCCAGGTTTAAGTTTTAGATAACATTTACTTTTGTCTTCCAAAATTAAGTTTGAAATAGCATTTTCCTTGGTCTGTCACGCTTGAGCTTCAAAAGAAATTGTATATTGTCTGTCACGCTTAAGTTTGAAATATCATTATTTTTCTCCTTTTTTTCTTATGTGTTCTCTTCTTTTTTTCTATTTCCCCTTCCTTTTTTTATTCTTCCCATGCTTCTTCCCATTCTTACTCTTTTTTTTCATTTTCTTTTGTTTTCCTCTTCTTCATGTCCTTCTTCTTTTCCTTCGTCTTCTTCTTGTGCGCCTCCCTCTTCTGTGTCCTCTTTTTTCTTTTCCTTCTTGTTCGTCTTTTATTTCTTAGTTTTATTCTACTTAGAATCAGGATTGTCTGCAATTTTCATTAAATGTTCGATATTTTTAACAGAATGTCATCTTTAAATTCACAAGTTCCATACACAATTTCTTCTTTGGCTCTTTGGCTCGGAGCAAAGTGTAGTATCTGTTCTGATACTGGGTTTTTAGTCTGACAGTGGTTTTGTTACTGTATAAATTCCTGCAGAATAGGTAAATAAATGTGCTGTCCTTTAAGTTTTAGTCAATTTCCTTTATATATTTGGTTATTTAATTATCACTCCGCTTTTCTGTCTGTCTGTTTGTCTGTCAATCTTATTCTCAGTCTGGCTATCTTTCCATGAATCCGTACGGTATTTTTGCATAAACCAACCCACCAGCATACATACAAATGAGCAGGGGAGCAAAAAGTACCTCCCGTGTGATGGTGCTAATAACTGCTAAATGACTTTTAAAATGGCGACACATATTCAACGAACCATTTTAATACGTCGAAAACTGCAATTAACTTGTCTAACCTTCTTCGATTTGTCGGTCATAACAGACACGGGTTACTTCTTTCGTCTGTTATCCCGTTAAAAATCGGCGGTGGTCACAAATTACTCCAGCGAACCGGTTTTGCAGAACGCAGCACGAATATCACGCACTTTTTTGGTCGGGCTAGTGCGATCGGTTCAAGACAAAAATCGATTATTATAAATGTTTGTTTTTATTTTTTCTACTTGCAAAGAAAAAGACTTTACGGGAACAGCCAAAACGAAACAGTTTTTCGATCTACTATGCATTGGAGTAAATGTAGTGTTTCATATTTAAAGCGGGTTAAGTTCCTGCTCTAATGCCTCTTTCTGTGCCATTGCCTAGTATAGAACACTCGGTTCCAACGACGTAATTATCAAGTTGGCGGGAAAAGATGGATTTCACAATAGACAATTCATATATATATATATATATATATATATATATATATATATATATATATATATATATTATTGTATAAAATGAAGTAATAAAATAAGGTGTCAATCCAATTTTATTAGAATCCAATAGAATTACATATATATATATATATATATATATATATATATATATATATATATATATATATATATACATATATATATATATATATATATATATATATATATATATACAGTGTGTGTGTCAGGTTGTATATGAAAGAAATCAAATAAAGTGCTCGATCATATGAGAGAGCTAAAATAATTTATTTAGATACTGTATATTACATAATTCAGCAATGTACCGCGGTTTCATCCAAAAGGGCAGCTTACTAAAGATGTCTAAATCTGCCCTTTTGGATGAAACCACGGTACATTGCTGAATTATGTAATATACAGTATCTTAATAAATTATATATATATATATATATATATATATATATATATATATATATATATATAGGAAATGAAAAAGGAAAAAAACAAGAAATATTTTTTATATATTCATCAACGTTTCGTCTTTATTATACGACTTCCTCGGGATGATAGTTTTAAGAAAAATGTCATGCAAGTACATCAAAATATTGGGTTGATATGATGGGTTGATGAGGAAAAGTAGTAGCCGCTACTAAGTAAAAGTAGTAGTAGCTACTAATAACGCTGGACCATGGTCCGGGCTGTGAGAAGTCAGTCAGTAGCAGAGAGTGAAATGTATATGGAAAGCTGTGAGGGGGTACATTAAGGCAGCATTGAAAAGGGGGAGGGTGGGAGTGTTAGTAAATATTTATATATAGAGAGAGAGGGACAGAGAGAGGATACTAGCAGATGTAAGAAGTTTTCATTATTTTCGATGATAAGAAACATGTCGATTCGTATAGCAATTTTCCCGCGAATCTACTTCCCCGGCGATTTAATTGGTAAAAAAAAAACAGCTTCCTGACATGCGCACGCGATTATATTTGTAGTCGAAAGCAAAACTGATCCGACTCAAGCATCATAAACACAGTTTTCTCCTTAGAAACGTTCGATGTGTCCGTTTTAGCCAACAACAATAAGCAAAACAAGAACAGAATAACTTGCTAATTACGCTATTTCTCCGAATGAAAAGAATTGGACGAGACAAAACCTTCTCGTAGCGAGCGAAACAAAATGTTGAACATGGCCGACTTCGACTGGTCGGTCGGCAGCCTCGTTTTCGAGAAACTCGAGGAAGACAAGAAAGACGGCGTACAATAAAGACTTTAACAAAGGACGGTTTTGTATAAACCTTTGGATCCGACGGGGAAAGGAGATGAAAAATATCGGACAGTACAAATAAATGCGGGGGGAAAGTGGGGGCGAGGATGGCATTATGTATTACAGACGTCTTTCTATATTATAAGTAATTTCTTGGCAATAACATGAAAGAAATATACGATGATATGGACGTCCGGTATTATTAAAGATAACAAAACTGACCTTGCAAATTCACTGTCATATACGTGTGTGAAAAATGTATACTTAAACACACACACACACACGCATATATGAATATACACACACATGTGTGTGTATTTAAGAGATCGTCTTTGTTATGTTGAATGTCGGGCAACTTATATAATAGCGTTTTCTTTCATCTTACGGCATAGCATTTCCGTTTGCCTTATTTCCCCACAAAGGAATAATATTAAACAAAAGAATAATATTAAACAAATATATATATATATACATTATATATATATATATATATAAGAAAGAAGAGTGAAAACATGTACGAATGTCCAGATTTATTTCAAACTTCGATTGTTCAGTGCAAGGTATATTCTGTAATAAAATTATGTTTACGATTCAACTCCGGCCAAGGAAGTATTTTTAAAATGGCCCAATTTCTCATATTAATTCCGTTTACGTGCGATTTGAACTCAACATCTCACTATTGGAGTTACTTCATTTTTGAACGCTTTTCCATGCTGCCTCTACGAAAAACTTTTTCTTCTCCATCTAAATCTAATTTCATTGGACACCTTATCAACGGACAATTACCATTTGGACAAACCCCATATCTTTTTTACACGATCTTTTTTTTCACTCCCCATTTCTTAATAATATTGTTTCAAATGTTGAAGTTTGGCTTTCCAGTGCCAACTTATCTATCTGTATAATTCCTCTGATGATAAGATTTTGATCTTTGAAAAGCTTTGGCTTAAAGAAAAGAATAATAAACATAATTTTATCACAGAATATACCTTGCACTGAACAATCGAAGTTTGAAATAAATCTGGGCATTCGTACATGTTTATCACTCTTCCTTCTTCTATCTTTATAGTTGCTCTATCTCGTATATTGAGCTTAAACCATTTCACTATAGGTTCTATCTACTAAAAGTTTACTTATAGTTTCATATTTGGTTATATATATATATATATATATATATATATATATATATATTATTGTATATATATATACGTGTGTGTGTGTTTGTATATATATATATATATATATATATATATATATATAAGGAATGGTAGTTTGTTTGAAGCATTACTGGGAATTTTAATAAGTGTATTAAGAAGGTTGGAGACAATGCAGAGAGCCGGATTGATGAGAAGCTGGAAAGAACAAAAATAAACAATCGAAGAAGAAGACTTTCAATTATCTATTTATTTTTCCTTTCAATCTTACATGAACAG
>OY744515.1:105032521-105057521 GCA_963556195.1 Sepiola atlantica | reverse complement strand
AAAATATAATGTTTAACCGAACTGTATATTTTTATTACCTGTGTTTTATTTTAATTTTCGTCGTTTCACATGGAAACTTCCGACGAAAGTGTTGAATTACAACACTTAGAAGATAGCGATAAAACATTTAAAATACTTTAAAACACAAAGCATTAGGCAGTTTGGTAGAAAAGTAACTTTTCTTGCTTTTGGTAACAGTTTTTTGTTGAATATTTGTTTTTTGTGTTCACCCCCTTTTTCTTCTGTTGGTTACTCTAGGAAATACTGGAAATCTGTTTTTATATTTTTCTTTAATAGGAATGCAAAATACCGCAACATTGTCCTCAAGCCTAACGGTAACCAACTGTGGGGGTGTGCACGTGTGCACGTGTGCATTGTTGGGTGCTGGAAATTGAGGGACCCAAAACCAAAAAAATTGTTTGGGAAGGGGTGAGATGGAAAGGCAATGCGGGGAGAAAAAAGTTTTGCGAATGTCAAGTCGAGTAATGAATAACGAAATTTATGACGTGTTCTTCATAAAGGCATGACGAGGTGAGAGGGCGTTGTTAGGGAAAATGAAAGTGTTGGGAGTGAGAAGCGGAAGTGGGGGGATACTGTCCAAACGAAAATGGGGGAGTGGGTATGAATTATATACGAGAAGTAAGAAGGGGGTCAATAAGCAAAGGCGGTGAAGTGTTTCATACAAAGGAGTTTTAAATAAAAAACAGGAGACGAAATTTGGAGTTGAAGGTAAAGAGCGAAAGAAGAAAAAAGGTGAGAAGCAAGAAAAGAAAGAAGGAAAGGAAGAGGAACGTTTTCGTTTTCTTTAATTGATGAAACAAGTGTAAGATAAAGGTGAAAAGGGAAAACAAAGAAACTTCATTTGAAAGAGGCAAGAAAAAAAAGAAGAAGAAAAAAAGAAGAAGAAGAAAAAAGAACAAAAAGAAGAAAAAGAAACAACAAAAAGAAAAAGAAAAAGAACAAAAAGAAAAAGAAAAAGAACAAAAAGAAAAAGAAAAAGAACAAAAAGAAAAAGAAGAAGAAGAAGAAAAAAGAAGAAGAAGAAGAAGAAGAAGAAGAAGAAAATGAAGAAGAAAAAGAAAAAGAAGAAAAAAAGAGGAGGAAGAAGAAGAAAAAAAAACAAAAAGAAAAAGAAAAAGAACAAAAAGAAAAAGAACAAAAAGAAAAAGAAGAAGAAGAAGAAGAAGAAGAAGAAGAAAAAGAAGAAAACGAAAAAGAACAAAAAGAAGAAGAAAAAAAAGAAAAAGAAAAAGAAAAAGAAGAAGAAGGAAAAAAACAAAAAAGGTAAAAAGAATAAAAACGAAGAAGTTAAAATAAGAATAAGAAAAAGAAGAAAAAGAAAAAGAAAAAGAAAAGAAATAAAAAATAAAAAACGGAAACAATAAAAAGAAAAAAAGAAAAAAAGAAAAGCAAGAAAGAAAAACGTAAAAGAAAAAAGAGGAAGAAAAAGAAATTAATAAGAAAAAAAGTAAATTGGAGTAAACTTAGGGTTTCTTAATGTGGGGAATGGAGTTACTCCCCCCAAAATGGAGCTACTCCCCCCAAAATGGAGCTACTTCCCCAAAAGAACACTCTAGAGTGAGAACAAAGATATCACGTATAGTCCTGTTGTTAGCTAACTAAGCGGCTTCAAGCGACAGACAATAAACCGACCCTTCTCTGAAAGGAGGAGGTAAAGCCCGGGCAAACAATATTTGGAAGGTGTGTTTCGTTGTGCCATTTATTACTTCTTATTCGCGACGTGAATCTGCCCTTCTTGCGGTTCGACCCAAGTTAATAAATCACGGGGATTTTAAACAGTTGGTTTTCCTGGCAGGAAAAAAAACCATTCTCTTGGAATATCTAAGCAACACTCGCTTCCAGTCGGCTTTTATTTTTATTTGTTCTTTTTTGTAAGTTTAGTCAACGTAGAAAAAATCGAAGGAGACTAAGAAAAGTGTATGTTTCAGTGAAAATACAAAAAGAAAAGTTAGCACAACAAATAAAAGAAAAAGAAAATAAAAAAAATTGAATAACAAAATTGTTATTAAAAGAGCAGAGAAGGGAGACGGTCGAGATGGTGTGGGGTTCGGAAAAGCCTGTCGGAGGGTCGGCTGGTTAATAAAGCTGGTCCAATAGAATTGTCCACTGCTCTTTCCTCTGCTGAGCTATTCGCATTCTTGAGGTGTCTGGGGAAAAGATATCCGTGGAAACAGGTGAGGTGTGGTCGCGTTAGAATGAACAATATAGCACTGGAATGTGCAAGAAAGGGGGCGGGAAGAGAGTTGGGGATTTGAGGATGGTGGGTTGCAAGCAACAACATGAGACGATCGCGGAACGCATCCACGAATAACAAACGGTGGGAGCGGGAAAGAGGAAACTGCAGAAAGCAGCGACTCGGGTCTCTTTTATTATTTCAATTCAGGATGAAAGCTTCGACTATTAGCCTCCCTTCTTCCTCCCCGCAGTGAGACATCGCAGAGAATGCCATAAATATTTTGGTAATTATGGCCGCTTATGTCAATAATCATGAGGCCGCTCGGAAAGTGGTTTAGATCGGCGTCTATAGAATTGATAAAAGGCGGGAAAAAAAGGGAATAGTGTTTCGCTTCACACACGCACGCACGCGCCTCGTAATTGAAAGACGGACCGCGTAAGGTTGAGGGGGGGGGTATTAATATATTTGCGCGGTGTCGCTTTCATAGTTCAAATAATTCCAAAGAGACTCTCACTGTTAATGGCTTTTAAGAGAGCAACAGACCGATGCTTCCACAGTTGCTAATATAGAGATAGATCGGGGAAGACGTATCTAGATAGAAAAAAATAGGGAATGAAAGCGATATATATATATATATATATATATATATATATATATATATATATATATATATATATATATATATATATATATATATGCATGTATTTTTATGTCATTTATGATTGTAGCTTTTTTAGCTCTTTGCTTACTACTATTTCAATTGTTTCTCTTCCGAAGTAATAAAGATTCGAAATATTATATTAATTTTATATGTACATAAAAGTAATATTATATATATATATATATATATATATATATATACTAGATAAAATAGATATCTATTTTATCCATAACAAATTAACAACAAATATATATATATATATATATATATATATATATATATATATATATATAAGGTATGAAAGTAAAAGTAGAATGTATACTTTTAGAAATTTGAACCTATCGTTAAATCATTAAAGCTCAAGATACGAGATAGAGCAATTACATAGATAAATAAAAGAAGAGAAATAAAAATCTAACAAAGGTATCTTATTGTATTCTATAAAAGCATGTTATTTTCCCCCTTAAGACAGGCTTTTCAAAGATTGGAATCTTGTCATCAGAGGAATTACGTAAATCGATAAGTTGGCAGGGAACCCGCCAAAATTCAAAATGTTTCCATGTCCACTTATCTATCTATGTAATTCCTCTGATGATAAGATTCAAATTTTTTAAAAGCCTGGATTACTTAAACAAAAAAAACATCTTTTTATTGAATACACCTTGCATTGAACAACTGATGATGAAATAGATTTTTCATTCTTACATTTTTTTGTATTATATATATATATATATATATATATATATATATATATATATATATATATATATATATATATATACACGTTCCTTAGAAACGGGGCGACATAAGGAAGTATATAAGGAAGGAAACTCTAAAGAAAGTAGCAGTAGCTGTAGTACAACCATTTATCGCTAAAATGACAACAATAATAACGACATAAATTTATGAGCGATTGCTTGTCACGTAATTTTATACAGTACCTCGTGGCGTGCTTGTTAACACACGTGATGACAGTTCGAATCCTGTAATAGTCAGTAACAGCGGGACGCGTGTCTGTTGATATCTATTTTATCTAGAAACAACACATATATGTATGGGGCGTCATTGCGTATGTAAGAGAGGAAATTCTCAAATGCTCAGTAGCAAACAATAACACCACACACACACACACACACACATATATATATATATATATATATATATATATATATATATATATATATATATATATGTGTGTGTGTGTGTGTGGGTGTGTGTGTGTGTGTGTGTGTGTGTGTGTTTCGAATCGCATGACCGGTAGTGAATAGTCATATCTCTATGCTGATGAGTCCAGATTAAAAAGGACGAAACGTATACATACATAGATAATAAACAATAACAAATATTTATATTTGTCGCTCCTCGTAAAAAAAGTAGAGAACTGTAATGGTAGTACAAACACAGCATGACGTCACTTGCTTTATAATGCATCATTCCTTCCCTAATAAAAATAGAATGCCTGGACGTCAAGCCGCTTTAAAAGTGTTAAAATTATCATTGTTTATCAGCTATTTAAAATTGGCCGAGCGGTTAGCGACGTTGGATTTGAGTTGAAAAATACTTGTAATCCAGGGTTTCGAATCGCATGACCGAATAGTCATATCTCTATGCTGATCAGTCCAGATTAAAAAGGACGAAACGCATACGTACATAGATAATAAACAATAACAAATATATATATATATATATATATATATATATATATATATATATATATACCGGTGTTTCCCACGTAAGAGTGCGGGATAGCATCGTATGCAACATCCTGGTAGGGAGATTTACTTTAACAGCAACCTTCATGCTGTCAGCTAGATATCTTACTCACCGAGCTATTCAGATATATGTTTATACTCTTAAACTGATGCTGATAAATAAATTTGCTTCTTTTAGTGGGATCCGGAAACGCAAAAATACTTCAATTATGTTCACATGCAATTTGTGCATGTGAATACAATTATATTGAAAGTACACTTTCTTAGTATGTTTTCGTTTTTAGGGGCAGACATGCACAATCAGAGAGGTGCTCTCCTTGATTTATATATATATATATATATATATATATATATATATATATATATATATATATATATATATATATATTATATAATTTGATACATATTTCGCCGTTTTAAGGCTCATCAGCGTGGCTAAATCTAGCGATATTCTAAATCGGGAAAATATAAAAGTGTAGATGCTACCACGAAATGACGTTAAAACATCATGCTTCGTCAGTGTTCTCCTTCGTTATCAATCTAGATAGATTACCAAAATACTCATATAATATCGTAGCAATTTAATTTTTTATTCCTAAATTATTAATATCATTTCTGGTCTCCTCGCGGAAAATGACCCCACCGTTGACTTCTTATTATAGAGTGAAGTATTTATTTCTTAATACATTTCAGGTGTCGGGATATATATATATATATATATATATATATATATATATATATATATATATATATATATATATATATATATATATATATATATAATTTTGTGTATTTCAGATTTTTCACTATATATGTATGTATGTATGTATGTATGTATGTATGTATGTATGTATGCATGTATGTATGTACGTATGTATGTCTGTCTGTCTGTCTGTATGTATGTATGTATGTATAGTCAATTGAAATAAACAAAACATGAGATATTTATATTAGTTCTAGTTATTCAACATCAACAATATTTTTGGCGTACGATCATTACTAAGACGAACGGATTATTTCATGTATTAAACCCCTATTTGTCTTTTCTTTATCTCAACTCAATGTTTGAAGCCTCAGCTAAAACATAGCTATAATATAGTCAATGAAAATTAACAAAATTGTGACATATTATTTATATAATGCAGTATTTCCGAGTATATGTAACCATGAGCTTGCTTAACGGCCCTTAAATCTTCATGTCGGATAAAAACTTGCTCGTTTTATTTACTACCTTAGTCATTACATTTGACTTATCTATTCATATCTATATAAAATAGTAGCTCTGTGCGTGTATGTGTGTGTGTCTGATCTTTGTGTCTTATGTTCACCCAAACCGCTCGACCGAATTTCTTGAAAATTGGCATGTGGACTACTGACCTATCAGTGAAGGTCATACGCTATATATGAAATATATCACTTCAAAGCTGGGAGTACCCGGAAAGAATAACCTCTCACTGAAAACTGTTTTCTCTTAGATTATAATAAAATTTAAACCATAGGTAAATGACCAAAAATGATGTCTATTTCCAAAATTTCAGCACATTTTGATAATATTAAAAGGGTCCATGCCCCCCCCCCCCATGCGCTGAAACTGTTCTCCACTTTTTTTTTCAAATTAAATTTAAACCATAGGTAAATGACCAGAAATTATGTCAATTCACAAAATTTCAACAAATTTTGATTATGTTGTGATGGTCCCCGGGGACACAACCTCTCCACTGGAAACAATTTTTTCTTTGATTCAAATATATATATATATATATATATATATATATATATATATATATATATATATATATATATATATATATCCCGACACCTGAAATGTATTAAGAAATAAATACTTCACTCTATAATAAGAAGTCAACGGTGGGGTCATTTTCCGCGAGGATACCAGAAATGATATTAATAATTTAGGAATAAAAAATTAAATTGCTACGATATTATATGAGTATTTTGGTAATCTATCTAGATTGATAACGAAGGAGAACACTGACGAAGCATGATGTTTTACCGTCATTTCGTGGTAGCATCTACACTTTTATATTTTCCCGATTTAGAATATCGCTAGATTTAGCCACGCTGATGAGCCTTAAAACGGCGAAATATGTATCTAATTATATAATATATATATATATATATATATATATATATATATATATATATATATATATATATTAAGAGAGAAAGACCGACAGACAGACAGACAGAGAAGGAGTAGGTGGGCAGAAAGTGTTAGAAAGACAGAATGACGCGAAAAAGCTTGTAAAAAATTTGAAGAAGAGAAGGAACTAGAAAAAAAGCGAACGAATGAAAGAATGTGGTCATTAAACAAATCCCAACTTAGGATTCCCTCAATAAAACTGGACCCTAATTCTAATAGTCTCTTACGTCTCAGTGACAACGTGCCTTGTTTGAGGTGAATTACAGTTGTTGTTGTTTTTTAAGAAAGAAAAAGAAAAAAAAGTACAAGTAAGAAAGAAAAAAAGTAAGAAACTGGAAAATACATGTAAGAAAGTAAGAACAAAAAGAAAGAAAGAACTAAAAGATAGAAAGAAGAAAAGAAAGTAAGAACAAAGGGAAAGAAAGAAGAAAAGAAAGAAAGAATAAAGAAGGAACAGAGGAAAGAAAGAAAGAAAGAAAGAAAAAAGAAAGAAAGAATAAAAAAAGATAGAGGGATTGAAAGAAAATAAGAAAGAAAGAAAGAAAAGGAAGAAAGAAAAAGTGAAAGGAAGAAAAACAGAGATAAAAGAAAGAAATAAGCAAATAGAGAAAGAAAGAAGAAACAGAAAGAAAGAAAGAAGGAAAGAAAGAAAGAATGAAAATCAGAAAGAAAAGATGGCTGAACTAGAAAGAAAGAAAACCAATAAAAAGCGAATATTTTCAGATTCCTTGAAGTAAAACTTGAAAGATTTTGCAAAAAGAATGCAATCGAAATTCTTGCGCTTCCAAATTCCAATCCCTTTTCAAAATGTTTATCGATTGTTTCATCCTCGTTGTTCTTTTTTATTCAATCGCGAATAGAAAATCCAAATTATCAAAGCTTCAATTTCAAATAAAATGAAACACAAACATTTAGAAAATGTTTTCAAAACATTTATCATTTACTTATTCTTATTTTACAAAGCATAAAAGAATATTTCCGTCGCTTCAGCAAGACGGAACATGTCCACCGGAATAAGGGTTCCAACCTCACTAAGTGACTCAATTTTGTATTCTGACACCAACATTACACAAGCTTAATTAGGTTTCTGATTTTTTCAAATTAACATTGATAATATGGATTTTTCGGACTACTATTCTCATCTTGGTTGTTATTTTCACAACGTTTCGGCCGATAAAACTTCCGAGTTTCTAAAGGTGCATTTTTGTTTAAATTTGAGAAATTTTAGGTCAAATCTATACGGAATTTTGCCCTGAACCTTTTATTTAATCCACGGGGTAGATTGTTCTTATTCCATCAGCCATTTAATAATTTATATTTAACTTTCAAGGCTTATCTTCTAGTATAATTCATATTTTCTCTCGAGCGAGACTCGGACGTTCGTTCGGAGTGAGAAATCCTCACAACACGTGTACAGGTTTCACACTCTGCAACACAACTTAAACAAGTTGAACGTCCGTCATTGATTATTGCTTTTCCTTGCTTGCACGCGTGTGACTGTGACGTCTGACTGTTAACAATGTCCTCCGGCTTCGTCACTCGCTTGAATTCACCAAAAAGAATCGGTTCTAATCATTTGTGCTCTGTCAATTTCAGACGCCATCGAATTTACAATTGTGCAACTCGCCATCTGCGATGTGACGGTGCGGTCAAAAAGAAACCCACGCTTGGATCAATCGGCTTGATTCTCCACGCTTCAAAAAAGACGCAAGTCAAGTATTGTACATTAAAGAATTTGCGAAACACAGAATGATAAATCAGAAGTATATATATATATATATATATATATATATATATATATATATATATATATATATATATATATATAATTACCCATGAATATGTGTTTCGCTGTAATACGGCTCATCAGCGTGGTTGAACTTCACGAGATTCGAACGCGCGACCACAGTTACTGCAGACTTAAACTCTTACCGTCGGGCTAGAACTAAGGCATATTTTATCGCATGTTAAATATATGCATTCTTTGTTTTCTTCTTTTTTGCAATAGTGGCAAATGAACGAATTCAGATATCTACGGTGAAGCATTTCCTCAATACTATCAGGGAGTTATTTATTTACACATATTTTTTTACATAGTTGTCTCCCTCTATATGGGGAGCGTATCTCTCTATATATAATATAATATAATACACAATTATCCATGGAAACGTGTTTCGCTATTATACGACTCATCAGCATCGTTGAAATGTTTTTATCATCATGTTGTATGTTCACTCATCAATCATTATAACTGTACCGCCAGTCGAACGATTGTACCTGAGTAACTCCAAACCAATATCCTAACCATTCGGCCAAACGTGACAGTTATATTTAAATGCGAGAGAAATAAACCCTATATTTTATTTAAGAATATAGTAAGTTCCAGAAAGTGTTCGCTCTACCAAGGAAGATAACTTTTGCAAAAGAAAAAGTTTAATTAGAAACTTGAACGGAGCTTTAATAATTATATTTATAAACAAATATTTATAATCCACAGACAAATTTCATCACATTTAGTGTAATAATACTAGATTTTTAATATTTCGATAGGATCACATATCTCTATAAATGACTTCGTCGTTCTGTTATCTCTCATGTTCAAGTTGAATGTATCCTTTTATAGGTGTTCCATAACGAAAGCTGTTATTAGAATAAAACACTTTGAGCGACACCTAGGAGTCGGAGGTGACCCCACAGACAGAAGTTGACGAAATCCCGTGACTTCTGGGCAGATATAATTCTGCTTTTCTTAATGACAGTTCAAACAAAGAGGATGCTTAAAAAGCTCCGAACCCTAGCTGCCTTTCTCTCTCACGTGAGAACGTGTCATTTAAAAAATCGTTGTCTCCGTCTTGTTTTCTCTAATTAATAAGCCTTCTTAAGAACTAAACATCGGCGTACACACGATTGAATCTACAGACGATCAAGAGCCTGGGTTCCCGACGACGGCAACGGGTCTATAGCTCATTGACGCCCTAATTAGCATTTTACTAGTATATATCTTATGATTTGGATTCCCGGGGTGACGTTCACACGTACACAGGATATCGGGATCATTGAGTTAGCAAGTATATACTCAAATGTTACCTCGCCCTAGTAGTCAAAATCGGTCTCATGAGTCAAAGAGAGGAAAGTGAAAGTGGAGTAGATAATCGTTTGGAAGATTTTGATGCGAACACTGCGAGTGGCGAATATCTTAATATCAATGGTAAATTACGGGGTCAACAGCCCCAAGGATCCGTGGCCGGAACGTACCCTCGTTGCTGACAAAAGAGAAGACTATGACGGCAGCCCAATAAAAAGTTATTTCTTCAAACTCCTTATTTCTTTGTGTTGTTGTGTCCAAGTTAAATTCCGCAAGAATTCGCCACTGGAGACGACCGTGGAATGACTGCCGAGGTCACGGAGAATTGCTGTAGTTGAATGTGGGAAACACGAAGCAGGTTTTGGTTGTGACTTGTGAGACATTAGACCTCTCCTAATGTAACACTTCGTTGCACTCCTTCTTTGTCTATTAGCCAGGCGCAGAGGTACCAGCGCTGGGACGCCTCACAACATCCAGTGCCTGGCCTTGTTTCCTTACTAGGACAATGAACGCCGTTTCTCTTTCTCTCTATTTGGGGAACTTGGGGAAAGTTTTTTCGTCACTAAGTCTTACATGACCAGTCGCTCTTGTTCCGACAGGTTGAGGGTACAGGTTAGACAGCTTGTCTGGCTGCTGTTTCCGACTCACAGGAGCCCAAACTCTTGGGTAGCGCTAAGAACGGCTGCATAATACCGTGGGTAGTTGTATGTGCTATGTCGCGCATGGAAAGGGACCCTGCAGTAATCTCCGGTGGGCTTTCCTGAGGCCACAACCCCCATGGATCAGGTCGCAACTAATGGACTGATTGTGTGAGCTTATTGGCACCTAACAAACACCCACCTTGCCCAACCCACTCTATAACAAAATCAACATGGCATTACAAAAAAATCAAATCAAACCTAAACCAGACACCCACCAAATTTAAAACTAATGTAAACAGATATCTCGCTGCATAGCTCCCAATTTAGGTTGACGCCTCCCCCCCCCCCTAAAAAACTCTCACCCGTTTTCTCAGTAGCCCCTTGCGTCTACAGTGGCAGCCTGCCTTGTTTGGGGTGAACTATGTTAAAAAAATCTAAAAAGTTATAACGTTACACAATGGACGTAACTCGCGAAATCCGCTTCTTGCTTACAATTTAATAAAATAAAAATTCTTCCATTTTATGAACAGTCACTCTTTAGTCTTTTTAAAACTCAGTAAATTTATGAATATTTCTTCCGAAAATAAAAGATAGACGAAGTGTCGACTGGACCAATTCATGAACCAAAAAAATAAAAATAAAACAGAAATATCCGATATAAAAAAAAATACTTATTGAATAAAAAAGACAATTGTTAGTTTTGTTTTTCTTTCTTTTGTTTTTGTTTTTAATATTTTACGCCAAAACAAGAACTAATGGTGATTAGTGGCAAGATTTATATATTTTTTTTGTATTTTCTTTACTTAGGACAATTCATTATATTGTCGTGATATATTGTTGGAAGGGCAAGACTGGCTTATTTTCGCGACGCGGGTTTTTGATTGGTGGCGCCTGGAAATATCGCTTGCTATTGAGCTATGGTAAAAAGTAAAAATAATGGGGTCCCATAGTGAACTTTTGACCCGCTTGTAAAGGAATGAATGGAAATATAAGTCGAGGAAGAAAAGAAGGGGTGATGAATGGGAATGAAAGAGAAGAGGAAAGGGTAGGAAAGAATTAGAAATTTTTTTAAAGGTAGGAAAGGAAAGAAATGAAATAAAATGAAAGGAAGAGTAAACAGAAAAGAATGATCTGAAATTAAGAAAATAGTAGAAAGGAAGAATGAAAGAATACGAATGAATAGAAAGAATAGGAAAGAAAGAAAAAATAAGAAGGGGGAATGGATAGAGAAGTGAATAGAAGGTATTAAAAGATGGAAGGAAATGAAATGAATGAGAAGAGATGAAAACAGAAAGGAGTGATCGGAAATGAAGGAAAATATAATGAAAGAACAAATGAACGAAAACGAATGAAGAAAGGGAAGTAGAAAAAGAACAAAATGAGAAGATAAGGACAAAGAAAGATTGGAAAATGACTAACAGAAATTAAAAGAAAAAAGGAAATGAAATACAGTGAAGGAAAGAAAACAAAAAGGAATGATCGGGAATCAAGGAAACATGATAGAAAGAAAAGAACGAAAGAATAATAATGACTGAAGGAACGAATGGGAAAGGAAGAAATTAAAAGAGAATTGAAAATAAGAATTGGGAAGTAAAAAGAAGAAATGTAAAGAAGGAAAACAAATTAATAGAAAAAAATGAAAGAAAACAGAAAGGAATAAATAGGAATGAAGTTGGGGGAAAGAATGTAAGGGAATAAAAGCAGAAAAAGGAAATACAATGAGAAGGGAAAAGAAAAAGAAGGATTATTAACTAAGTAAACAGACGGGAAAAAAGGAATGAAATGAAATAGAAGATAAAAAAAATAACAAATGATCGAGAATGAAGACAAATAACTGAAAGGAAACATGAATGAAATGAAATAAAATGAATGAAATGGATAAAGAAAAAGAAAAAAGTCATGAAATGAAAAAAGGAACATGATGAAATAAAAGATAAAAAAGTAACAAATGATCGAGAATGAAGACAAATAACTGAAAGGAAAAATGAATGAAATAAAATAAAAATGAATGAAATGGATAGAGAAAAAGAAAAAAAGTAATGAAATGAAAAAAGAAATGAAATGAAATAGAAGATAAAAAACAATAACAAATGATCGAGAATGAAGACAAATAACTGAAAGGAAACATTAATGAAATGAAATAAAATGAATGAAATGGATAAAGAAAAAGAAAAAGTCATGAAATGAAAAAAGGAACATGATAAACATGATAACATGAAACTAAGAAAAACAGAAAAGAATGATTGTAAATGAAGAACATATAGTGGAATGAAAGAACGAAAGAAACAAATGTAGAAAAAAAATCAGAAAGAAAGAAAAAAACAAATGATAAGGATGCAAATAGAAAGCATGAAACGAAGTAAATAAAATGAAATAGAAAAGAAAGGAAAATGTTAAGGAATGATCGATCGATAAGGAATGACTACTTAGTAAAAAGGTGAGATTTAAAGGAACGGAAACAGTAAGGAATGATCGGAATGATACGGAATGATTCGTTGCTAAAAAAAGTTGAGATTTTAAGGCAGGAAACAGTAAGGAATGATCGGAATGATATGGAATGACTCGTTTATAAAGAGGTGACATTAAAGGTAAGGAAAAAAGTAAGGAATGATCTGAATGATAAAGAATGACTCGTTAGTAAAAAAGGGGAAAAGGGAAAGAAGGAAGGTAGGAAGATGTCCATTAAATGACTGTATAATATTTAAACAAGATTCAAATTTAGAAAGGGATGCTGTCAAAGAAAAAGATGAAGAAGAAAAGTACAGACGAAAAATATAGATGGATAGATATTAAATAATTCATATATAGATAGATAGATTCATATATAGATTAAATAGTAGGGTAGACAGAACTCTAAACACTTGGTTGTGCAACTAATGTAATAGAAAAGCACCAAAATAATTACTGTGCTCCTCTGCTTATCCCGGCATTGTTTCCAGTCGTCCTGGACTTGTCTTTGCCACTGTACTTTAAGAGAAAGATGAGATCAGAACTGAATTCGAACCTGCGCCTAAGCATGTGGACTACTTGTAGCCAACGTTTATCTATCTCTTAATATAAGTCTATAAAATATCAATTGAACCAAAATGCATTGACTGGATATATGAATAGGGACTACTTGAAGCCAACGACATTGAATATCATGTGAACCAAAGAGCATTAACTAGATATATAAATAGGGACCACTTTAAGCCAACGACATTGAATATCATGTGAACCAAAAAGCATTAACTAGATATATAAATAGGGACCACTTTAAGCCAACGACATTGAATATCATGTGAACCAAAAAGCATTAACTAGATATATGAATAGGGACCACCTGAAGCCAACGAAATTGAATATCATGTGAACCAAAATGCATTGACTGGATATATGAATAGGGACTACTTGAAGCCAACGACATTGAATATCATGTGAACCAAAAAGCATTAACTAGATATATGAATAGGGACCACTTGAAGCCAACGAAATTGAATATCATGTGAACCAAATAGCATTAACTAGATATATGAATAAGGACCACTTGAAGCCAACGACATTGAATATCATGTGAACCAAAAAGCATTAACTAGATATATGAATAGGGACCACTTAAAGCCAACGAAATTGAATATCATGTGAACCAAAAAGCATTAGCTAGATATATCAATATGGACCACTTGAAGCCAACGAAATTGAATATCATGCGATGCAAAAAGCATTAACAAACGATGCCGAATGTCGGGTTCACTTTGCGACTTCTGTTCTATTGCGATTTCGTGTATTTTTTAAGTGTGTCTTTGTTGGAGATCACTTATCTTGGTTCGCTTGAGGAGTCTGTTGTTAAACCACTATAAAAAAAAGTGTACCAAAGAGGACAATGGTAAAAAATGCAACGTTTCATTCTGATTGTAAGACAATAAGTCAGAATAACGTTCCCATAAAAGTTCCACATTCTTTAGGAATGTCAGTTTGTTTCGTTGAAAAAAAACAAACGAAAATCTGATGAAATCAGAAAGGAATTTTCTTCCAACGTTAGTTGGAGGTTGTAACCTGTTTTTAAGATAAAATGTACGTATATCCATCCATTTCTCCCTCCACCATCTATCTCTATCTCTCTCTCTCTCTCTCTCTCTCTATATATATATATATATATATATATATATATATATGCACATATATATATTATATATTATATATAAATATATATATTATATATATTATAAATAAATAAATAAATATATATATATATATTATAAATAAATATATATATTATATATATTATAAATAAATATATATATTATAAATAAATATATATATTATAAATATATATATATATATATATATATATATATACATTGGGCACCATTTTCCTTTTAAGCTAACATTGTTAAGAATAACAGAATCCCTCTTTCTTGATTAGGGTTAGGGTTAGGGGTAGGGTTGATAATACCTGGGCTTTTCTTCTAATTTTTCATATATATGTATATATCTATATATCTATATTTATCTATCGCTTTATCTTTATATTCTTTATATTTGTAAATTATTCCTTTTTCTAATATTTATCCCTGCATCTCCTCCTGTCAATAGATGTTCCTCTAGGAACGAGCTTGTTATTTTCTTCGTTTAATTTTCTGTAAGATGTCCTGCTAAAGGCGCTGATGAAGAAGTTCTGGAGTGGCTTTGTAAAAAAAATTTTTTAATTTAAAAATTAAAAAATAAAAATTAAAGTATTTCCAGAATGTTTTGGAAACGACCGTACGCCATACTCGACTTGTTGTTCTAATTCTTTAGAAAAATTGGAATGTTCTGATCCATTAAATCATTTTTTCACTTATAAAATAGATCATTCAGTGAAGGCCGGGGTTGTTCCAATAAAAGCAAGCTCGATGATACTCGATTACACAGTACAGAGCATTTATATGTGATTTTATGAAGGCATTCTTTTCAGGACACCAATGATCACCATTAAAGATATGTTTTCTTACAAATATTATTTATTCAAATTAAATGTTATTTGGTAGTGAAAAACGTGTATGAAAAACACGTGTAGGAAAAACATTTAAGTGGGAGTGACAGATGGGGATCGATTAAAAGATAGATAATAGACCGACAGACAAACGGAAAGATGACGATTGGGTAGACAGGGCCTAAATATCGTTAGATCGATCGTTGAGAAATAGACAGGTTAGAGAGGTGAATGTTATTATCCTGACAAAAATATCGATTAAGTGGTTTCAATATTGTGTTCCTCTTCAAGGAAATTGAAACATAAATATTCGATTTGATCGTTTTCGATCTATTTTTAAGACTAAATCGGCTGTCTTGCAACGGGAATCGACAGAACTTCCGAACTGGAGTCCCCAAAAGAAACCGAAAACTCCCCCGAAAAGAACTGATTGATAATGTCTAGCTTCACGAGACAACATTGCTTCTTTCGGTATCCGAATTCTCGTGTTCGACATGAAGTTCGAAAAACTGCACTTTAAGAAGGTCGGAGGTAACATCGTCCGAAACGTTGTGAGAATAACATCCAAGATGAGAACAGTAGTCTGAATGATCCAAATAATCCAATTTTTTTATGGAAATCGCTTCAGACAAGACATGAAGCCACTTGATGTAAGAAGCTAAAAACACAACTTCAATATCAAAAACTAGCCAATGATACATGTTATACAGATAGATACCGACCCAGATAACAGCAATTCTTACGCCTTTGTACGAAACATCGCTCATGGAATATGAGAATTAAAGGACAGATAAGGGAAGCGAGAGTTACGAAGCTGCCGTAAGTAACCCCAAGGTCAACTTTCTACTCTCCTATTGTTTATTATTGTGTTTTTATCGTGTTTTTATCGTGCTTTTATTGTGTTTTTTATTGTGTTTTTATTGTGTATTTATGGTCTTTTTTATTGTGTTTTTATTGTTTTTTATTGTTTTATTGTGTTTTTTATTGTTTTTTTATTGTTTTTTTGTTTTTTTTATTGTGTTTTCCTGTTTATTTATATATATATATATATATATATATATATATATATATATATATATTATATGTCCGTCTGTCAGTCTGTCCCACTTAGGTTTCAAATGACGTATCCGTTGGTTTGCCGCAATTAAATATGAAAAGGCCTTTATGGATCCGTTCTGTTAATCTAACGAGTTGTGACACTTAAGTTTGGGAACCCACTTTCCGTTGGTCTGTCACACTGAAGTCAGCAATACCACTTTCCGTTGGTCTGTCACACTGAAGTCAGCAATACCACTTTCCGTTGGTCTGTCACACTGAAGTCAGCAATACCACTTTCGTTGGTCTGTAAAGTTTCAGTTAGAAATACCATTTTCTTTGGTCTATCACACTTAAGTTTGAAATATCATTTTCCTTAGTCTGTCAAACTTAAGTTTAAAATATCATTTTCGTTGGTCTGTCACACTAAAGTTTGAAAAACTATTTCCTTTGGTCTGTAACACTTAAGTTTTAAATACTATTTTCGCCTGTTTGCTACATTGAAATTGGAAATACCATAATGTTCGTTGTTTCTGTAACACTTAAGTTTAAAATACCATTTTCGTTGGTCTGCTACACTTCAATTAAACAAATAACTTCCGTTGGTCTGTCACACTAATGTTTGAAATACTATGTTCGTTGGTCTGTCATGCTTCAGTTAGAAATACCATTTTCTTTGGTCTATCATATATAAATTTGAAATATTATTTTCGTCGGTCTGTCACACTTAAATTTGAAATATTATTTTCGTTGGTCTGTCACACTTGAGTGTGAAATACTATTTTCGTTGGTTTGTTCGCATTTTTATTGGTCTATTTTCTTATATATATATATATACAAAATAGTTTTGACGAGATTATTATTATTATTATTATTATTATTATTAAAAATAATAACAATAATAATAAGAAGAAGAAGAAAAAGAAGAAGAAAAAGAACAACAAGAACAACAACAATAAGAAGAAGAAGCACAACAGAAGAAGAAGAAGTGGGTATAAATAATATGCGAGAAGCAGGAAGGGGGTCAATAAGCAAAGGCGGTGAAGTGTTTCATACAAAGGAGTTTTAAATAAAAAACAGGAGACGAAATTTGGAGTTAAAGGTAAAGAGCGAAAGAAAAAAAAGGTGAGAAGCAAGAAAAGAAAGAAGGAAAGGAAGAGGAACGTTTTCGTTTTCTTTAATTGATGAAACAAGTGTAAGATAAAGGTGAAAAGGGAAAACAAAGCAACTTCATTTGAAAGAGGCAAGAAAAAAATGAAGGGTGAAAGAAAAAGAAGAAAAAGAAGAAAAAGAAGAAGAAGAAGAAGAAGAAAAAGAAGAAAAGAAAAAAAAGAAGAAGAAAAAAAAGAAAAAGAAGAAGAAAAAGGAAAAGAAGAAGAAGAAGAAGAAGAAGAAGAAGAAGAAGAAGAAGAAGACTAATCCTCAGTGCTGGCGAAAAATCAATGGTATACGTCTAATGCGATAATGTAAAATCATTTGCAATCGTTATCGGAAGAAGTTGAAAGCACTGGAAATCTAGGAAGACTTTTTGTCACTCAGACTCAAGGGGACATTACTGGTTACTGTCAGTGAGAAATTACTGATGATATCCTGTAGGAAAACTCTCAGTGAGTTGATAATAAGTGAAGTGATTCGATGTAAAAAGAGAGTTAACCTTCCCCCAAAATCTGCAAAACAACTACATTAATTGATACTGGGCTGATAGTTTTTCTAGTCTGCCGTATATTTTATATTTTATTTTTATCGTAGTCTGCGTGTTAAATATCATATATTTTGAACAATTGATTTAAGAAAAAAAATCACTTCTTTGTCAAATTTGTCATTAATGTTAAATAAAATTCGAACTGTTCTTATTTACTTGCTCCACCACGAGGGCAGAGTTAGACACAAGGTCGGTTTTTAATGTTGAAAAAATCTTGCTCCCCACTTTATCAAATAAAAGGTCAAAAAGTCAAAAGCTTTTCTCACTTGTTCTTGCGGAACCCTTAAGGGACTTTAGGATTCCAGGGAATCCCGGTTGATATACGCTGTATCAGGCCCTTCTTTGGCGTGGGCAATATGATCCGGCTAGCTCCTAAACGGTGCACCATCCGAATTATTACCTGCTCAATTTTAGTTTATTGCCGTTTGGCTGAGGCACTTACACTTAGGAACACCCGCGTCCTACAACGTATGAGGCAGTCAAAGTGATCCACGGCGTCCCTCCAGCTTCTGCCCGTTGCTTGTAAATCTCACTAACTTGAATTTGAATTTGGCATACTTTTGACTGTTTTCGTAGCAAGAATATTTTACAGGGGCAGGTCGCTAGTCTGAAGCCACACCACTGGCATTTAGGAAGGAGACTGTAGGTGAGGAGTCTCCAGTGGAGTTGCAGACAGATCGCCACGGATTAAGATGTGGGTCGCCTTAAAATTCGGGAACAGAGGTTTCAGTCGGTGGTTTCGTTATGAAACGCATACGCTTAGTTATGCCATATCAACACAACCCTCTCACGTGGTTTAGACCGCTAGCTGAATCGGTCTACTGAGGTATGATGCTTGGAGCCACACGTGAGAGATTTAGAGGATAGATGAGGACCAGAGGCGAAATTTTAACCACGTCTCCACATTGTTGTTGTTGTTATTATTATTATTATTATTATTATTATTATTATTATTATTATTATTATTATTATTATTATTATTATTATTCAGAAAATAAAAAGTCACGAAATTAACGATATTCGGCCGCTCAAAGCCCAGATAACATGTCCTTCCTTGTTTTTGATGAGGCACACTTCACAAGAAATGCTGACAGGGTCATTCTCAGCTATTTTTGCACTATTTCAATGTGCCCCCTCGTGGGAGGAACATTTCCCTCTGCCCACGTTAAACTGACTTCATTTTCTTATACACGTGTTTCACAACGAGGGCGGATTTCAGAAGCTCAGCTGGGACTTACATGACACCGGCTGAGTTAGTGTGGTTTCACAAGTCGGAGATACGTCCGCGACAATCAGTTCGACAGTGACTTTGTTGCTGTCGGGATGAGGTATGGTTCTGTTCAGTCTCAAGAGGTCCACCCTCCCAGGCTTTACCTTCTCTTTGAGAAGGGGTTCGTTTATTACTAATCGTCTACCCGGAAATGCTGACGGGGCTACCCAGGAATTTTGTAGGCCAGAGCGCGCTTTCTACACCTGACCTTGTATCTAATCTTCTGGAGAGGTGATAAATAAAAAAAATACTTTGACCTTGTGGCTAACCTCCTGGAGAAGGGGGTTAATAAACTCACACCGAGGGTAGAATTAGACTCACTGGTCGTTTTAGTATGAGGAAAACACAGCTCTCTAAAAAGGGGCACCCTGTATTTCTTTAGTCTAGAACTGTATCTAACCTTGATGCCGTGGGAATGCGGGGGAAATAGAGATAATAAAACTTTTTTTCTGAGGTGTGGGTGTGGGAGGGGGAAATACAATCAATACTATGACAGTGCGTAAGCCAACGAAATCTTTATTTTTTGAAGGGAGAAGAAGCGAAGTTTGTCTCACATAATAATAATAATAATAATGAAAAAAGGGTGTTGGCTTTTTAATAGCTGTGAACACAAAAACGAAGGTGGTGTTTTGAGAAAAGGGGGCAGTAAAATCGGAAGAAAAACATGCATCACTGAAGAAAAGAAAAGAATGGGGAGAGTCGTGAATTTAACTATAAACGCGCGTTCAAAATTACCAGACATTTAAGAACCCCCCCCCCCCATCCAACCCTCGGGTTCCATCTTGAATTTCTTTTCTTGTTTACAAACTTACAAATAAGTTCAGCCATGCGTTAATAGTGTTGGAAAAGGCGGGAGTTTATGTGTGAATTTACGTGTAAAATAGATTTTTTTTTAAATTTTATTTTCAATAACGATACTTGCGTATTTGTGTTTGCGTGTGCATGTGCACGTTTGGGTGTGTGGGAGCGTCTCCCTTGTGTGTGTTTTGCAAGTTTGCGTGTCTATGCATGTATATATGTGTGTGTGAGTGTGTGTGTGTACGCGCCCATGCATGTTTATAAAATTTGCAAATAAGAATCGAAACACGAGTTTGTGTATGTATGTGTGTATATGGAGTGCAAACGTGTTCGGTGTATACATGTGTGTACGCCTGCGAATATATGTATGCATATATGTGTGTATGCGTGTGCAAAATGTATGAAGAAGGATCACACAAAGCTGTGCGCATGTGTTAATGTATGTGTATGACTGTTTGGGTGTGAGCGTCTCTCTTTCTCTCTTTATTCCCTCTCTTTCTCTCTTTCTCTCTCTTTCTCTTTCTCTCTTACTCCTCTCTTTTTCTCTCTTTCTTTCTCTCTTTCTCTCTCTCTCACTCCTCTCTCTCTTTCTCTCTCTCTCTTTATATATATATATATATATATATATATATATATATATATATATATATAGAGAGAGAGAGAGAGAGAGAGAGAGAGATATATATATATATATATATATATATATATATATATATATATATAGAGAGAGAGAGAGAGAGAGAGAGAGAGAGAGAGAGAGAGAGAGAATTCTTGGTTTCGTTGAGTTGAAAGAAATTAAATAAACTTCTCGGTTATTTATAAGAGCGTAATTTGTATTTCTTTATAAAATTACAGAAGTTCAGATCTGAACATTTGTAATTTTATAAATAAATGTCTGTGTACGTATGTATTTGTGTATATGTGTGTATGTATGTGTGTATGTATATGTGTGTATGTGTGTATGTGTGTATGTACGTGTGTGTTTGCGTATGACTGCATTTGTGTCCATACATGTATGTATATCTGTGAGCATTTGTCGTGTATATGTGTGTATAAAAGAAAATACAAGGAGACTGTGGTACATGTGTTTGTTTATGTGTGTGTGCGTGTGCTTCATTTTTTTTTTATCTAACTTCATAAAAAGAAGAGAATCATGTTATTTTTCTTCGTCAACTTCCGTTATTTTCAGGTAATTATCAAAAGATGAGAAAAAAATGAAAATCCAATTTGCCGCTTTTTTTGTTGTCGATTTTTTTGTTTTTGTGTCATTTTTTTTTCAAATAAAACGAGTGATTTTTGCATTTGCACTTTTATTTCGTAAAGTAATCATGAATGGGTAAGGGTTCGGGATGTGAAGTCAACAAAGAAAGGGTCGATATGAAAAAAAGGGGTAGGATAAATAGAAACTAAAAAAGAAAGAAAGAAAGAGAAGAAAACGAAGAAGAAGAAGAAGAAGAAGAAGAAGAAGAAGAAGAATAGAGGGATGAGAAGCAAGATGAAGAAGAAAAATAACAAGAAGAAAGGGGAGAAGCAGAATGAGAGGGACGAATAAAGGGGAAAACAAAAAGAAGAAATAGAAAGGGACAAAGAAAGAGACAAAGAAGAAGAAGAAATAGAAAAAATAGAGAGAAACAAAGAGAGGAACGATGAATAATTATAATAATAATAATAATAAGAAGAAGAAGAAGAAGAAGAAGAAGAAGATGAAGAAAAAGAAGAAGAAGAAGAAAAAGAAGAAAAAGAATAAGAAGAAGATGAAGAAGAAGAAAAAGAAGAAGAAAAAGAAGCAGAAAAAGAAGAAGAAGAAAAAGAAGAAAAAGAAGAAGAAGAAGAAGAAGAAGAAGAAGAACATGAAGAAGAAGAAGATGATGAAGAAAAAGAAGAAGAAGAAGAAGAAGAAGAAGAAGAAGAAGAACATGAAGAAGAAGATGAAGAAAAAGAATAAGAAGAAGAAAAAGAAGATGAAGAAAAAGAATAAGAAGAAGAAAAAGAAGAAGAAGAAGAAGAAGTAGAAGAAGAAGAAGAAGAAGAAGAAGAAGAAGAAAAAGAAAAAGAAAAAGAAGAAAAACTGTCATTTACATCCAATAAATTTTACCAATAAAGATCACAACAAAATCAACTAGCAACATTTGTAATCGTTTTATAAAACGTTGTTTTAATTAATAAAGCGTTATCGTAATAATTAAATTAAAATTTAAAAAACCTATTTTGAAAAATAATTTAGGTAAATGTGGTATTGTGGTGACTGCCAATGAAGTTAGCTAAGAGTTGGATAGCCAGAGGATGATCGCCGACCCTACACACCTCAAAACTTGTATGGCTTTTTCCCAAATTTGTAAATAAAATTAATGTTTTATGTGTTAATAAATAATTCAAAGTGTAGTATCTGTTTTGTTCTCGGTCAGAAGAGGAGACATACTTCTTGATTGGGACAATCCAGAGTGACCCTTTTGCGGGAGCTTGATATTCCCCACATAAAAATCAAATCTTTCCCTCGTGGGGAGGCAACTAAGTAGGGGCATTCATTGTAAGTGACTTTGTTTAATAGAAAGGACGTATAATAAATATTTCTATTTTTCGATAGTGTTCTTAAAAATCTTTTACCAGCGAGACATTTTTGTGTTTTGACTTTTGATTTATTTTATTTATTTATTTTTTTTTGTTTAACTTTATTTTTATTTTTTATTTTAAATTTTTATGTTTGTTTTTTATTTTTGTGTTTATGTTTTTCTCGAATAAATTTCCGTTGATTTCAATTTTGTTTATTTTAAATGTATTTTTATATATTTATTTCATTTTTCTCTGTTAAAAATTCCGTAACGGTTCATCGGAGCTTACACTTTTCCGAAAGATTTCAGAGGGAAAAAATGTTCTTCGGAAATTCAACGAACCGAAATCAATGCTCAATTTGTTTGAACAGCAATTACGGCGTGCATGGAACTTTCAATCTTGACTTCGGAAAATGAAGAGAGAGAAAAAAAGAAACTCATTCGAATTTTAAAAGATTTAATTGATTGGAAATAGATTTCATTCCTTGGCGCGTATTTATCCATTATTTCCGGAATTTCTCTTGTGGCAAAACTCTGTCCTTCCGAGTGAACCGATGCGAACAAAGAATTTAAAAGAAAATCTGTGTCTCCAAGCAAAATCTTCATAAAACTCAACTCAACGCAAAGTGACGGGCACTAAAAGAAAAAGAAAAGCGAACGTCGTAGAAATCTTTGCGAGAAATGGTGGAACATTTTACTCGGAAATCGGCGGAATTTACTTTCTGAACATGCAGGATGTCCAAAAGCAAAGGAAAGGATCCTTTTATGTTTCGGAATACTTAGATGAAGATTAATAATTTTTTTCTTCGGGTGCATCTTTTCAAACTGAGGAATTGTTTAGGTCGGACTCGGGAATCTATAGGTGTAAATTACTTATATACACACATTATATATATATATATATATATATATATATATAGAAAAATAGTTTTCTTAGTTCTTAGGACTTGTAAAATTAATTTCCCGAACAGAACAGTTTTGCACCACTTTTATGCCCTCTTAATAAGGTAAAAGCTAAGATATAATGCAACTAAAACTTTTTCAAATTTTGATCCAAATACATTACATAATTTTGATTCAAGTCTAGAATCAAAATTATGTCATTATGAATTAATTTTATTAAAAATTATGTAATTATAAATTAATTTCATCCGTGAATGTAAGTCAGCTTCCGGAACAGCATTCGAATGAAATTGACCAACCTCAAGTGGTGAACTACAGAACACACACTAAGATGTACTGCCTTAGCCTTGTTCTATTCCTCTGCGGAGTATGCTTGTCCTGTTCGGGAGAGATCAACACATGCAAAACCCTAGACAAAGCATTGAACAATACCTGCTGCTTGGTCACTAGCTTCCTGAGGTCAGTCACCTGGACAGCCTGCATCTCCTTACTGGCATTTCCCCTTCAGATGTGAGGCGGGAAGTTGACAGCCGAGTAGAGATCACAAAGGCTATCAGTGATGAACGCCATCTACTTCATGGACGTGAACCAACGGTCCAACGTCTGAAGTCAAGGGGAAGCTTCCTCAGCCATGTCCAAGCCCTAACCACATCTCAGGAAGAGACGAGACTACAGTTGTGGACCAGGCGACTAAAAGATACACACCTTCTACTAACATGGAAATCTCTGCATTCAAGGACGTCGCTCCCGGTTCGGAGGCAACCTGGTTCCAGTGGAAAACACTAAACCGTATGAGAACGTGAATGGGGAGACCAAAAGTTGCTATGAGTAGATGGAGTTATATAACTGACCCAACCATCTGTTAATGTAGGGAGGAGCACCATACGATGCAACACTGCCCTGTCTGCATCCCTATTGCCCACCAGATGCAGCTTACCAGATCTCGCAGAGTACAGTGGGAAACTGTCGCATTACCACATGCTTAAAATACACGCAAAGAAGAAGCAGCACCCGTTATTAGACAAGTCTAGTATATATATATATATATATATATATATATATATATATATATATATATATATATATATATATATATATATATATAAACATCGTTTATGTTTTTGTCTTTTAAGGGAAGTAGGGTCTGATCAACTCTGCTGGGAAGCCATGCAATTAAATACTGTCTTGTTTTTAAATTCCCGAAACGGTTTTTCATGGTAAACAACTGATTATCCCTTAAATAATGTTAGAAGTAAACTAATATAATAACTGTAAAAACTAAATTGACTTACATGAGTGATTTTCCACTGAACGACTTGGGACTAAATG
>OY744515.1:105025021-105027521 GCA_963556195.1 Sepiola atlantica | reverse complement strand
CCCTGATCCCAGCCAAAAGGCCGAAACTATTGGTGATTGAGAAAGTGTGTATTGTTTGTTAAGTTTATATTTTTATTTTATATTTTGTACTAATGAGTCAACACATATCAAGGTTAAAAGCCATTCGAGGATAAATGTCAATGAGATCAATAGATTTTAAGTTCAATGCTGATGAATATTATGAGAGGATTTGAATTTGATGACCTATGAGGACAGTTAATCACAAGTGTCTACTCACATTGAATTTCAAAATGATCATGCTGTGGCCCTAAGAGAATCTTATTTAATCTTATTTAAAACGCAACTCTAAGATTATTAATATGTAATTTATGATTAAAAGATGAAGTGTAACAATCTATATATTTCTTTAACCCTCATCCTCGAGTGGCCCTTGGCCTTAGTATGTAGTTGCTCATAAGTAAAATGGTAAAACGTCCTCAAGTGTCTCATTAGTATGAATCATTTCTGGTACGAGTATTTCTACTTGTTTTCTTGTCTTTAGTCATCCATCATTAAATGATAAAACATTCACGACGTTTGTGCGCCATGATGCTCGCTCACTCATTGCGACCAGAAGCTCCAATCCTTAAAGGCCAGTGTCTTTCTTCCAAAAGAGTCTTCTGGGGGGCATGGAAGCACTTTTCCAGCAGGACTGTCGTGTCGAGATGCATGTCCAACCATCGCCAAAGGTCGGCGTTGTAACAATTGCAGGTATTCCCACTGATCAAACAAAATAAGCATTCGTCTTTACTGATTTCGTTGTAAACATTTTCCATATTTTCTGTTTTGTTTTACTAGCGTTAAATGTCTGCTTAGATCGATTTGATGTAACATTTCATACACCTGCGTCCATTACGGATGATCAAAGACAATAGTTTTTTTCAAGATTTTGGATGAACGAGACCCAAACACATATTTCACATAAAAGATATACAAACAGAGAAACACACACACACACACACACACACACACACATATATATATATATATATATATATATATATATATATATATATATCAATATGTATATATATATATATATATATATATGCGTGTGTGTATATATACCAGCGTGCCCGGCGCATTTCCGTTCAACACAAGAACCGCGAATAACACCACATGCGGTCATTACGTCAAACCCAACACGTTTTATCGATAAACAAAACTAAAAAGTTTGTTTATTTTTATTTTTAAAAAAAGAAACTCTGAAGATGTGTATATCTTCGAAATTAATAAGATAAATTAATATATATATATATATATATATATATATATATATATATATATATATATATATATATATACTTGCATTGAAAGGGGCTTTTATTCTCAATTTTTATATATATATATATATATATATAAAGATAAATGAAAGAAGAGGGATAAACATGTACGAATGACAAATTTATTTCAACTTCGATTGTTCAATGCAAGGTGTACTCTATAAAAACATGTTTATTATTCTTTCCTTAAGCCAAGGCTTTTCAAAGATTAAAATCTTATCATCAGATGGAATTACATAGATAGATAAGTTGGCAGTGGAAAAACCAAAATTCAAAATTTAAAAAAATATTAAGTATATATATATATATATATATATATATATATATATGTGGGGGGGGGTGTGGACATAGAAAGTGGGTGGCTTTTGTCTGTCGCGAAACGCAAAATGCCGCCGTGCGCATGTTCAATGCTTCAATGCACTTATAATGGACTACTATTAAAACGAGTGTCTGTATTCACCGTTACGTAGCAGAGAGCGTGGTAGAGGGGGGTGGAGAAACAAAGATAGACAGGCAAATAGACAGAAACAGAGTGTGCGTGTGTGAGTGATAGACAGGCAAAGATAGACCGGCAGAGACAGACTATGTGTAAGAGAGTGTGAGAGAGATAGACACAGGCAGCCAGATATGTAGACCCAGGCTTATTTTAGCTGTGATCCTGTCACAGGGACGTTCTGTGTCTTAGAGGCTTACAATAACGAATATTGATCAGTATTTGGTTCAGTGGAGTATAACTTGGAAACTAAAAGTTTCCGGAACTATATACACATATAGAACATAATCCCGAAGTTATGTCATCAATTTTTGAAATACCCTGCATAACAAAAAGAAAGATATCAATTTTACATTTTATTTTATTGTTTTAGTGTCGTCTTGTCCTTCGGGGCTTGATTCCGCCGGTCTGTGGGTTTGTCCTGTGCAGTTCTAGGAGGTCCACTCTCCCAGGCTTTGTCTCCCCTCTTTGGGGAGGAGTAACTTTATTGCTTACTGCCTGAGGCGCCCCTATCGGGGAATGCCGACGGGGCTGCCCAGGCAATTTTTTAATGGCCAGAGTGCTCACCTTCTCGGGCGCTGGCTTTTCAAGTCCCACTTTCCCGACCCGACCTTGGGTCACATCTTACCTTGTGGGAGTAAGATAGAACTGGCCTTGTGCCTAACCTCCTGAAGAGGAGGTAATTTTTTTTTTAGGGGGTAATTTCTGCCACCCCTTACTCCTA
>OY744515.1:105012521-105015021 GCA_963556195.1 Sepiola atlantica | reverse complement strand
ACGTTCCTCGATTGTCAGTACTTTCGGTGTGGACGGGTAACAAGAGTTTTAGGAACAACATTTTACAAGGATAATATGTTTGCTATAAATTTAAAGAAAATTATAAGAATTAAGCATAAATGGGTTCACAAATGCCAAGGCCGTAATTTGTAATCAGTTTTCGGCGAAAATTACAACGTTGGACATGTGGTATTGATCATCAACAACCAGGTACTTAGAAACTTTCGATCACCACTACCTGCGTTGCATGCCCCATGTCCGATGGCAACACTTCCTCTCAAACAACAGAGTATTTTTCGGTTCCCTCCGACAAGTCACCTAAATGAGACGTCTGTGCTGGCTGGTTTATGCTCTTCGACGTCAACCAGGGGAGTTCATCTACCAAGAAATTGCCCCAGCTTCCCTGGAGGTTTGAAAAAAGCGATGTGGTTAAAGCTGACCTGGGCCCCCGTGTCTATGGAGTGGCTAGAGATCACCCAACCATTGACTTCAAATCGTCCGGGTTGGCCGGATGCAATGGCAAGGATGGATGGAACTGGCTCAAGTGAATGCTGTTTTAAATACAAGTAGGTAGATATTTGGAACGGAATCTATATTTCTATGAAGAATCTGTCTAAAAAGACCCAAATATCTTCCAATTTAAGAACAAAATTTAATTCACTTAAAAGAGGCTTTAGACGAAAAGTTTAGCCTGTTTATAAAATACGGAAATCGATTACAACGAAATGAATTAAAATGTCACATGTATCCGACGCTTATGACAAACATGCGAAAACCTTAACCACTGGAGACAAATAAACATGTGATTTTATAACTGCGGGTAAATTCACGTGTCGCAATAAAACCGACAGGTTTATGAGTAAACGAACCGAGTAAGATGTACGCATCATTGAACTTGAGGATGACGACAACCGTGGATAAACGACTGCACTCCTAACGCCTGACTAGACAGCGCGAAACAAGTACAAAACAAACATTTTGTATTCTATACATCTAGTAAATAAAACAAAACTACTGTTCAACAAAAACAACTGGTTAGATTTCAACCAAGAATGACCGCTGCTATCAGATTGCAATTCCGTTTTACGATAATAACGTGGGTTCTACGTTTTGGCGTACACTTTTAACACAGTAAAGACTATATTCAAAAGGGGTATTTTTTTATTTTGTATTTTTATCATAGTTCACTCTAAACAAGGCAGGCCGCTAGTGTAGACGTAAGGGGCTACTGAGAATTAGGGTGAAAGTTTAGGGAGTCATCCTAAATTGGAAGCTGTGCAGCGAGATGGTTGTTCACATTAGTTTTAAATGTCTGCATGTCGGTACAGTCAAGGAAACAGGGAGCAGGGAGCAGGGAAAGAGTTCCAGAGACCGGCAAGACGGGAAAATAAGCTACTGGAGTAGAAAGCTCTTCGGCATCTGGGGACCTCCACAGTGAATGGATGGGACTCAGCTGATTTTCGGGTAAGTCTAGTGTATTTATGTCGAGCAGCAAGTTCATCGGAGCACATTCATTAAAGTACTTGTAATACAGGCACAAGGATGAAACATTGCAGCGATTGGACATGGGCTGGAGCTTGGTGGATAGTGAGGGACCTATTACGTTAGCGACTGTTTTTAGACCTTGTCTAAGAGGGAGAGACTAGTGGATGATGCACCAGCCAAGATGTGGCAACAATACTCCATGCATGGGCGGATGGTGGTTTTGTAGAGATATATGAGAACCTCCTTCCTGAATGAGCGTTGCAGTAAGCGAAATCGACAACTGTCATCAGCAAAACGTGTTAATTGGAGTTCTCTTCGGCAATTGACAATGTTTATGTAAATATTGAAATTTCGCTTACTCATGGCTTGTGACTGACAACCGAAATGGTAGCAGCGCCGACTGTCGAGTCTCGATCTTGGTCTGATGCTCTTGCTTCTCTAGGCACACTAAAGTGCTGTGATACAGCGAAACAGTCTGTCTTTAGATGACTATATATATATATATATATATATATATATATATATATAATGTCATATGAAACTATGAACGATTTTTTTAGGAGGCTTCGTCAGTGCATAAATGTTCACCCATCAAGCTGAAAAAAATTGCAGTGCATTCACTTTTCATTTATTTTTTATATACGTATTTACTTTTTTTCCTGACAATACTCTTCTAAGCTAAGCACCTGTTTAATCCTAATTTTGCATTTAAATGTTCATACCGTGATATATGCGTAACATGTGCGTTTCACTTTTTTCTACCGTGTTTATATTTCATCAATTAACATTGACAAAAACATGTCAAAAGTTTAACATGCAAACTGACTCAAATCTTGTACATTAAAATCTTTTTTTTATTTCTTTTTGTCCTTAATTCTTCATGTTTTACTCATAATGGCATTCGAGATTTTTCGCTATTTAGCATGGAATTATATTAAGAGCTCTGTCGTACACTATTGAGCTACACATTGAATTATAACGCGTTTCAAGCGGTGGTCCGCTATGGATTTACATA
>OY744515.1:104990021-105002521 GCA_963556195.1 Sepiola atlantica | reverse complement strand
ACTTATAAAATATATATTTAAAAATCACTTGTCTTTGTCTTACTTCTAAACGCCGATATATTTCCATTTCTTGCATTATGGTAGCCTTCTAATACTCCTTTATATACATATTACACGCAATGCTTAAAGCAAACTACCTCTCCTTAATATATATATATATATATATATATATATATATATAGTGTGTGTGTGTGTGTATTTAGACAGCATTTTCTCATTTATGCAAAATATGTATTTGTGTATAATAAATGCCATGAAAATATTATACACAAATACATATCCCCAATTGACAATAACAATAAAATTAGACTCATTATTTACTATAAGAAATTTAAAACCCAAAATCTCGTTGTATAAAAAACTCCTCTCTAACCCAAAAACCACTAGCAAGAACCAAGGTTATTTGTAAGTGTAAATGCCCTTTGAGAGAATATATTCCATAATAATAACAAAGCTAATAGCTACATTGGTTTTACAACCCCTACCCTATCCCGCCGTCTCACCATGCATCTTGTAAACTCAAATTCCTTACATCTACAAAAACATAACTGCCTTTCCTCTGATTTACGACAAATTCTAACACCAAAATAACACATTCCGAAACCAATTTTAAAAAGTTAAAAATACTGGAAGTTATCTACATAAAAACACAACAACCTGCAATTAATAATATCACGTATGAAACTAGTGGCAACATTTTAAGTCTTTAAACCAAATTACAAATTGAATGTCCATATATGTATTCATAGTTGAAGTAAACTCGGAAACGCCTCCTCCATTTACGTGTATATCAAACAAACACTAATGCAATTATATGTAATCGCCTGCATGAGCAAACAGTTGTCTTACGTTAGCGGTTTTGGTACGTTGAAATTTAAAAATCTTTTTTCTAATCCTATAGAATTTCAAATATGAGTTTATTAAGAAACCTCAGATTAATAAATCAAATTTTGATATCTGAATTAGTTTTTGAATCTAATTTTATTTCACTCTTCTTTCAAGTCGCCGGTATTCCGTTTTTATCTTTTAATTTCTGTTTTTTGTTTGGGTTGTCTTATAAAAGATCAAAGCGTCGCATTCCGTCTGTCAACATTTGCTATGAAATGTAGTTCTTTTTTTAATTGTTGGTTTGATATCTTATTCTGCTGGGTGTTCACCATTCTGGACCAATTTCGAATTACAGCAGTTTATTTACAACGATATTAGTCGATTGGAAATAAATACATAAAACGAATAAACATTCTTATTTTCCGTTTCTGAATTTTTTACATGTGGATTGATCATTTTTAGTATGGCGCAACGGATATAAGTTCTAAGTAACAGTCTTCTGGGGGAAGCAGCATTCAACCTTCAGCACGGGCGATACAATTCACAATTATTTAACAATTCTACCTGGTCATGGCTTACGGGGCGAAGGCAAGCAACATCCATTGATTAAATAAAGCGTTCAGCTCGAAATTTCGTACATATTCCGGTGTTCGATATAAAGATTTGACAAGACGCACCTGAAGAAGGTCGTAGGTTACATCGACCGAAACGTTGTGAGAATAACACCAAAAGTTTAAACAGAAGTCTCAGTAGTCGAAATAATACAACTTATCAATCCTCATTTAAAAAATTTCGAAACACGAACGTTTGTAAGACGACATGGTTATATTTTTCATGTTTGAATGACAGTCAGAGAACAGCATAATTTTTGACTATGGATTCAAGTGTTTTACTTGCAATACAACATGCGTGTATTCATATTTTTTTTTGCGATATTGACAATTAAACGTACTTAAATACATTTTTACTGGGAGAAATATTTTACCTTTTCACCAGTGTGATGCCCCCATATGAAGATCGGTATATATTCATAAAATCTACAAACACGTGTTCCATTGTCTATAGCTGAATCGAGCAAGATTCGAAACCAGGAAATCTCGCTAGATTTAGCCACTGTGATAAGCCAGAGACGGCGAAACACGTGTCCGTAGATACTTATATATATATATATATATATATATATATATATATATATATATATATATATATATATATATATATATATATATATATATAATTAACTTGTTACAAATATCCAGGGGGTATGAATCCGAAGGAAGTTGAAACCGGGTTTATGAGAGTGCTCAATGAAAATTCAGAGCAAAATATATATTTTTTGATTTTATTCCATTAGTTGCGACAAAACAGGTTTTGTTTCATTGGTTCGGATAGCTACCAATTCATCGGGCCGGCGAAAGGAATTCAAAATTTTGAATTCCTTTCGCCGGCCCGATGAATTGGTAGCTATCCGCACCAATGAAACAAAACCTGTTTTGTCGCAACTAATGGAATAAAATCAACAAAAATATATATATATATATATATATATATATATATATATATATACGGCACAATCACGTGACACACCGGTTCCCGTTAGAGCACCGAAGTTAAGCAGCGTCGAGCCTGGCCAGTACTAAATGGGTGACCATTTAGGAATACCAGGTGCTGTATGTGCGCTCTGCTTATCTCGGCATTGTTTCCAGTCGTCTTGTATTACTACTTGCCATTGGAATCAAGCAGTGCCGTCTCAGGAGAGCGGTTGTCGTGGATTGCGCAACCGTTGTTATTACAAATTCACGCGCGGACAGCCCCTAGCGGGGCACTCATACGTCGAAAAAGAGAGAGTCCATTATATATATACATAAATATATATACAGGGTGGGCAAAAATAAGGGTCCTATTTTTAAAAATTCATAACTTTTTTATTTATTGATTTTTTTTTTTTTTTTTTTTTAGAATAAGTAAAGGACCCCTTCCGAAGCAAGCATGAGCCGTATTAGCCCTAAGGAACGTACCCTCATTTAGAAAACATTATTTTTGCTTAAAAAAACTCAAAACAGTGTAAAAAACAATACTTTAGTTTTTGTAAGTTTTAAGAAGTGTTTTTCGGCTAAAATTTGTTTTGTTTATTTCAAAAAATCTCGGAAGGGTCAGTCTACACACACATAAAGTTTGGTGAGTTTAACTTTTATTTTGTGGAAGTTATTCAAATTCAAGTTATTCAAATTTAAAGATAGGACCCTTATTTTGGCCCACCCTATACATATATATATATATATATATATATATATATATATATATATATATATATATATATATATATACACACATATATATATATACATACATATATATATACATACATACATACATACATACATACATATATATACATACATATATATATATATATATATATATATATATATATATATATATATATATAACGAGTATTACACTTTAAAGCAGTTTTAGAGACGAACGAGCGACATGAAGGTCGTATTTTAAAGGAGACAAAAACCACGAAGATTACAGGAAGTTGTAAAACGTGACAAAATTTCAAGGATTTCGTTTCGCGACAGATGATTCAGTTTTTGAGTTAACTTTTTTGTGGGTTTTTGTATCCATTGACAAAAGCGACAGACGATCTCGCGCACGTTCGCACGGATGCGCGCACGCCTGTGAGCTACTACGTCGCCGCTTCAGACGGCGCGATATCATTGACAGAATCAGTACGGAAATGCACACACACGAACTTCATTTTTCTCCCCCCCACCACTAATCTTTCACACACACACACACACACACACACTTACACTCACATACCCCCAACCGTATACATCCAATGTTTCTATCGATGGAGCCCATGTATTAGCATTTTTGTTTCTTTTTTTAATTTCTAAAATAAAGTCATACGTCGTCTTTTCTGTTTATGAGTGTTGGGCGCGAACGCAGACCCCATGTTATTATTATAACCACTCTTAATAAAACATAATACACCCATTGTATTCCTCGTAAGATTGTACTGGAGAAAAGTTTGGCTTAATCTTAGAATTGGATTTTGTTTTTAATTGCATCCTCGATACGCGGTAATTAAAATTTTATTAAGACAAGGAATACGAACATGTGTGACATTTTCTTTTGTCACACATGTCCGTACTTTTGTCACGCATGTTCGTACTTTTGTCACACATGTTCGTACTTTTGTCACACATGTTCGTACTTTTGTCACACATGTTCGTACTTTTGTCACACATGTTCGTACTCCTTGCCTTAATAAAATTTTGTAACGCGAAAAATCTTATTTACATAATTGAAATCGATAATTGGACTCGACTGACCTCAAATGGAATCGGAGGGAAATTTAAATGTTGTCACTATATTCCTAATTTGAATGGTTTAACTGTTAAGGGTTTTGGCTACGAGCAAAGTGTAGTATCTGTTCTGATGCTACCTAACCCCTGTACTTGGTACGGCATTCAACCCTGAGCGGGTTTACCCGGCTTCCTCCGGGAGTATCAAATTCACAAGCGATCCCCATTCGCATGTAAATCCCGGTTAGGGGAGATGAGGTCGTTAGTTTTTGCAGTTTTTGCAGAGAGGTGTCGACGTCTTCGTACATACAGCGTCTGGTATTCCCAAATAGTAACCAATATGGTTCTTGTCCTACATATTTCTGTCATCGGTCAGTGAGAGAGAAATCCTTTTAGACGGAGGCAATTTTTTATTTTTGTTCCAATCCAGAGTGCCTCTTTTGGGGAAGCTGGATTTTCCTCACATTAAAAACCGACCTAGTGTTGAACTCTGCCCCTCGTAAGGGGTGGGGGGCGGGCAAGTAAATGGAAACTTTTAGCATATCGATTTCTAACCAATGGCTCTAGAGTCTAGTGGTCTTCAAAGTGGGGGTCGCGACCCCCAGGGGAGTCGCGTAACCATAGAAAGGGGGTCGCTAAAATTATAACTATGGAATTTTTTCACTCCATTAACTTATTTTTTATTTATAAAAAATTTTGGTGAGTCACGAAAAAAATTTTTTTCCAAAAAGGGGTCGCGACAAAAAAAGTTTGAAGAGCACTGCTCTAGACTGTCTTGAATGATGGAAGGACCAAGGGGATATAACACCATCTCGACCTCAACTTAAATGATACTGAGAGTACTGGTATAACTGGTAGACTTACTGTCACTCAAGTTCCGAAGAGAACGATATTCCATTATCAACGAAACATCAAACGGCTGATGCGAGAACATCAAATGAGTTTCAATAGTGATGGAAGTTTCAGGAGAACACCATGTGCTTTATTTTTTTATCACTGATCTTTCACTCATGTTAGAACCCTTAGCAAAAAAAAGAAATAATAATAATGATAATAATCAGAAAAGACGGGTCTATTGTTCGGCTGTTCCTCGAGCGGCTTCCGCGACGCGAAGGACATGATCGTCGTTTTCAATGGAAACAAAGAATTGTCGACTTCGATTTTAAACTGTTCTCGACGGAACAAAAACACGACGGTCGATGATACCACAAGCGTCGCACGTCTCTCTCTCCCTCTGTCTCCCTCTCCCTCTGTCTCCCTCTCTCGTTCTCACTCCTCCTTCTCTCTGTTTCTCTCTCCTCGCCGCTCTCTCTATCTCTTTATCTCTCTATCTATCTATTTATCTATCTATCTCTCTTTTCCCACCCGCTTTCTCGTACAAAAGAAAATCGGTAAGTGGCCACAAAAAGGTCTTTGGCAGTGATCCGTGATTTCAGCCGATGACTAATTGAGTTCATTTTTTATTTCATCTTAAACACAATCGGAATAAAGAATCGATAATTAATGTAATTAAAATCTCTCTCATTTTTTCATAGTATCGATTTTTACCGAAATTTACGAAAGTAAAATAAGAAATAATATTACAATTAGTGCGCTTCTTTTTCTTTTGTTCTTTTTTTGTTCTTTTTTGTTGTTCTGTTTTTGTTGTTCTGTTTTTGTTGTTTTTGTTTTTTTTTTGTTGTTTTCTTGTGTTTTTTTTTTGTTCTTTTTTGTTCTATTTTTTGTTCTTTTTTTTTTTTTTTTTTTTGACATTGCAAACATTACAACCGGGTCATGAATTATAAACTTCAAAACTCAATAAAGAATAATAAAAAAAAATATTCTCGGACTTCTTATGCCTTGGACTTATTCTAAACATTATTTGTATTCATTAAGGTGGTAATAATTACTATATGTTTTTTATATTATTTCGTCATGAACTCTAAAAGAGACAGACTGGCTACTGAACCATCATTTCCGAAAAAGGGAGTCGTAGTGTATTTTTCAATTGAATGATGACACAGAAAAATACGTCAAATTCTGGTTCGCTCTTTATTTCGAAATCAAATTTAAATTATATCATATATTTGATACATCATATTATAAATCGTTCAACATATATAATTAAGCTGTTCTTATTATATAGGGAATATTGCGCTTCTAAATGCAATTTGGTTCTGATTCGTAAATTTGGAGATGATTCCTAAAAAATTCTTCTCATATCAATCTGTATTTAACTATATAAAATCCGTTTTAATATTATATATATATATATATATATATATATATATATATATATAAATAGTATTTTCTAATTAACCCATATACATATGTGTTTCATGAAAAACCTGCTATCCACAGTAAATATATATATATATATATATATATATATATATATATATATATATATAGCCATACAGAGACAGCTGTTTCGTAGTCTAAGACTCATCAGTGAATGATGACGATAGAAAGATGACCCATGCCTCAGGTTGATGTTTGACACGAGATAGAAAATAATATTTCAAATGATAATTTTCGAGGCAAATTTCCCATATTTTATTTCTCTACAGATTAACTCGGTTAAATATTGATTGTAAAAAACAGATATATTCCATTTACAATTATCTCCTCCTCCCATCTCTCCCACCCATATACATATATATATATATATATATATATATATATATATATATATATATATATATATACGGTAATACAAAACAGAAAGTGTATTCAACAAAATCATTTATAGGAGTTTAAAATTACAGCAAATTTTAGAAATTTCCACCTTCGTTTTGCATGCATAGCTCAATTCTTTTTTGCAAGGAATTTACGACTCTTTGCAGCATATTTGATTGATTATGAAATAAATATATATAGAAACAAATATATAAACGGACACATTTAAAATAACAAATAGCAGTAATTAGAAAGTAAGATAACAATCATCAAAAGTTCAGAGTATGTTTGTGCTTGATATGGTAATCATTTTATATAGCTAAGTGACTTATGAATCACCCTGTATATATATATATATATATATATATATATATATATATATATATATATATAGTGAGATATATAGAGATATATATATATATAGAGGGAATTTAATTCATCTACCTGTTGCCTGACTTGATGCTTTGTGAACCAGTCAACCAGAAACAAGCGTATCTAGTTTTGTTTTTTCTGAATCACCTTGTTCCTGTCTGTGAGTAAATCGATTTTTTTTGTATCTAGTTTACTAATCTAACCAATCGATACATTACCTCTAGCAATCTGTTTTATCAAATTACGCATTGCAGTGGTTAACAACTTTGCATTATATATATATATATATATATATATATATATATATATATATATATATATATATATATAGGCAGCACCTTCTCTTACAGGAAAGTATTGTTGAATATAAGAGATAACTCATGTCTAGATATCCTTTGGTAGATCCTGTCAGTAGTCCGAATTAGGATCTTAGTTTCGGATGGGAATATATATATATATATATATATATATATATATATATATATATATATATATATATATATATATATATATATATATATATATATATATATAAGAAGTGGTGCAACCAACATTTGTATAAAAATAAATTTTTCAACTATTGTCATTTATTTTATTATTTTAGTATTATATAATTTGTGATTTTATAACGCGTTTCGAGCTTTCCTGCTAATATATCTGAAGAGAGCAAGCAGGAAAGCTCGAAACTATGATACAGTGACACAGTATATTAGTGAATTACTATATATATATATATATATATATATATATATATATATATATATATATATATATATATATATATATATATATGTATATATATATGTATATATCGTAGGTAAAAATATTTTAAAATAATTTAATATTATATATATATATATATATATAGCATTATAACAATAATAATATTAATAATAATAATAATATTAATAATAATAATAATAATAATAATAATAATAATAATAATAATAATAATAATAATAATAATGATAATAATAATAATAATAATAATAATAATAATAATAATAATAATAATAATAATAATAATAAATATAACTTATTGTAACACTCCACTGTATTTTCCTGATCTATCTAATTGTATGGAAGTTTATTAATAAAATTATCAACACATTTTCACATATTAATACAAATTTTAACAGCTGATCCTTCTTTTTCATGCACAGGTTCGCATGCTGTGCGGATTTAGTTCTTTTTGTGATTTACTGTGTGTATCCCCAGCCCCGTAAGCTTAATAATTCGTTTTTACGGGTATTACCTGAATAAACGGAGTATCCGCAATAGTGCAACGATATACATAATTTATACACACTGATTAGCTATTTGACCTATTATTAAAACAATTCAAATATTCATATATATATATATATATATATATATATATATATATATATATATATATATATATATATGATATTTTTTTATTTACACAGACACGTACAAAATCTGCGACACTGGCGTGTCGATGTTATCGATCAACAGTTACTATAAACTGAGATCTCATCATATATATATATATATATATATATACGGCACAATCACGTTGACATCACCGAAGTTAAGCAGCGTTGAGCCTGGCCAGTACTAAATGGGTGACCATTTGGGAATACCAGGTGCTGTATGTGCTATCTGCTTATATATATATATATATATATATATATATATATATATATTGATCTTAAAATATATTAAATTCTGACTGCTTGCACTTATTTTCTGGACTCTAATATATTTGTTATATTATGAAACAATATTCCAATGGATATAACACCTCATAAGATATCTGGGTAATCATTATTAAAAAGACATTTTTACCACTTCTCACATACACTTCTTATTTTTTTTCAAAATTCATAAACGATTGATAATTGTTTTCAAACTAACAATGTGAATATTTTTTTCCTTCTGAAGAGAAGACTTATTTCTTTGAAAAGACATGGTTTAAAGGACTTGTTTTATAAACAATTGTTTGTTTTACTGTTTGAATTTAGTTAACTTATATAGTATGTGACTTTACATTGTTTATCATTCTCTCTCATATAAATATTTGCTTTTCATCTACATAGTATACGTTTCATCTTTACGGGAATCGTTAGTGTAGAGAAAAATTATTCATACCGGTCGCCAGACTCGAACTCCGGAACACGTGTTATATTTCAAACTAAAGTTCCAACGTTTTAGCCGACACGACTGTTGTTAACAACTCAGCGAGAGATTAATCCTAGGCAGCTGCCATAAAGTGTTCTACTATTTAAAGGGATATATATATATATATATATATATTATTTTAATAATACATATTTCAATATTAAATGCTAGCATTTCTAGACGCATGCACATAACGCGAACATACATACACACACGAATAGAAAAGCGAGGAAAGCGACCTGATTCAATTCAAACACGCGAATATTAGCAAACAAAGCCGGGCATCCCACAGGTGAATTGTAGCATCTTATATAGACAGGTGCCTTATTTACATCGAAATGTACATCTATTTAATAAGTAATTGTTTCACATGAAAATTAGTTTTTAGGATTAAAAAAGACCCCTATTTACCGTGAGAGCTAAGTTCGGATGTATCCCTATATTTCAGAATTGTACCTTAATATCTGCCGAGTTCGTTCATTGGGAATAACCATCTGTTGTCTTAGTGGTAATGGAAGCGACTACTACAAGATATCCTATTGTTTTTTTTTTTGTATAAATGGAATTGTCCGGAATTCGTTTCATTTCCATTACTGTTCCACTTTCTTTCTTTCTTTTTTTAGCTATATGGTTATTTTTATTCGAAATTATTTTGAAAGTTTTATTTAATTATTACGGTATCGTTTGGTCATTAAATTATTACTGTAATTAAATTGTTTTAAAACTACAACCAATTCTGTGAAAGGAAATGTTTTAATCTTTATTTATAACATTAGCTGATATAAATAGCTTCCCAAACTGTCAATCTTTTAATACATGAGCATTTGCTTAGAATTTGAATGCCAGAAGCAACTTTATATTCAACAATTTTAATGCTTCCAAATTCCTTTGAATTATAAAGTGTCACGAAGTAATTAATTTTTTTAACTTAAAATATCTGACTTGTTAACAAAAAAGCCGAAATGCATTCAGAGTGATTAAATTTTGAAATTAGAATTATTTATTAAATAGGGTTTTTTATATTCGTTTTAGTATTTGGCGCTATTGCCTTTTTGATTTCAATACATATTCGATAAATAGTAAATACATTTAAAAATACCAATTCAATTTTCGTAGTCGCGAGAAAAACACACACACAGACACACATGAACTTGTCTCATAATGTTATTAATGTACACATACGAACCCACGGTTCTGATGCTAAAGAAAAACGCGAGGAAATAGCATCGTTGGCTATAATACGACTCCGTAGTAAAACTATCTGCAGTGATACTGGCAAATTGATTAGCCTAGTTGCCATCTCTCGAAGAGAGAGCCGATATAAAACCCTCATTAAGTATAGCTAAGAAAGAAGGTCGACTAGGAACTAACCAGTTCTAACCTTTCACTTCATAACTACCCCTAGTTGATACAAAGAAAGTGGGCTCCCTCTACCGAGCTAGAAAACTTCTCACACCTGCAGGTATTCTATATCTCTCCAAAGTCACCATTCGCCCATGCATGGAGTATTGTTGTCACATCAGAGATAGTGCACCAACTATTTGTTCTTACTTCTGAGACAGGATTATAAAGAAGAGCCTCTACTTTGATGTCTACGAAACTCCAGTTCCTGTTCCATCGCCGCAATGTTGTACTCCTGTGCTCGCTTTACAAGGACTTCAATGGTATGTGCTACGACAGACTTGCTGCCCTGGCGCCATTACGGCGTAAATACATCCGACCAACCCAACAATCAGATAAATCCCACCCTTTTATTGTAGAGGTCCACAGATGTCGGGAGGTTTCCTACTCTAATAGCTTCGTTTTTCGAACTGCTAGCCTTTGGAATTCCCTCCCTGCTCACTGTTTCCCTGACTGTACTAACATGCAGACATTTAAATGTTATTGTTAACAAACATCTCGCTGCACAATACCTCACTTAGGATGGCTCCTATAAATATGGTCCCTAATTCAAAGTAGCCCTTACGTCTCAGTGGAAATGTGTCCTGTTTGCGGTCAATTATACTAAAAACAAATGCTATATTTTTTTACGCTATTTAAGAAAACAAATGCACCGGGTTAGGGTAATTATTGCGTCTTTTTCTCCTAACTTCAGTTTCCACATTAATTTCCGAATATTCGGATCTTGGTTGTAGCTTGTAAGTAGACTTTCCCGATCATACCTTTGCAGGTGTTATGTAATAATATGTATTGTTTTGATTATTCGGACTACTATCTCATCTTGGATGCTATATTTACAACGTGTATCATTTCAAAATCGGGAAACTTTATGTCGAACTCTAGAACCTATACAGATTACCGAACTGAACCCTTTATTAAACTCTCGAGAATAGATTGTTCTCGTTACGTCTGCCGGTGCTTCTGCAGAGACGGGGGCCACTGTTTCGATCGATGGCGGCGGAAACTGCCGACTCCTCTTCGGGAGAAATCGTGCGAAAACGTGAGCGACGGAAAGAAATTTGAAATTGGGGAAGATAACTGTTGAATTGACAATTGAGGATAAGTTAAAATTATGAACATTTATTTATTGAAACAAATTAAACATTATGTACAGCAAATAAATAAATAAAACTTTGATAAACATTTGAAATTTAACAAAAAACGAATTAAATAAATCTTTGATAAACATTATGTACATCAAATAAATAGCAAACTTTTTATTGAAATAAAAAACGTAACAAGTAAAACTAAGTAAAACTTTGATTTGAAAAAAAAAGAAGTAAACAATTGACTGAACGATAAATGTGGAAAAAAACAAGTTTTTACAGGGTATTGACTGAATGATAAATGTGGGGGAAAAAAGTTTTAAACAGGGTACAATTCTGCGATCAGTTCAAAAATACTTCCAACTGAAATTAAATTATGCGCTTGCAAAAAATAAACAATTTTGCAATTATCCCCGAGTAAATGCAAGAACTCTTCAAAGTTTAACCGGTTTACGTTCATTTCGTGAAAAAGTAATTAACCCAATATTAGTTATCTCCCCCAAAATCAAATTTCTTTCCGTCGATCACGATTTCTCCCGAAGAGGAGTCGGCAGTTTCTGCCGCCATCGATCGAAACAGTGGCCCCCGTCTCTGCAGAAGCACCCGTCTGCCATTACCGGGGCAAAGAGTTAATTAATTTTTATTTTACTCTTAGATTATTATCACCTGGTGTAAGGATTGAACCATCAACTTC
>OY744515.1:104977521-104985021 GCA_963556195.1 Sepiola atlantica | reverse complement strand
TTAGTAAATCAATTGCATTTGTTAATACCAGTTTATACTGCGAGCTAAGTACGATATATATATATATATATATATATATATATATATATATATATATATATATATATATATATATATATGATTATTTTTATTTATACAGACATGTACAAAATCTGCGACACTGGCATGTCGATGTTATCGATCAACAGCTGTTAGAAACTGAGATCTCATCAGACAGTGGGAATAGCCAATGTCGTAGATTTTGTACATGTCTGTATAAATAAAAATAATCATATACATAAAAGCTGTATTTGATATTGAGCACTTTTTATAAGCCCGGTTGAAATTCTTTGGATTCCTATCCTATGGGTGTTTACCTTGCCTGGATTATTATTATTATTATTATTATTATTATTATTATTATTATTATTATTATTATTATTATTATATATATATATATATATATATATATATATATATATATATATATATATATATATATATATATATATAACTTCTTTGTAATATAGCAGGAAAAATCCCAGCAGAGTGGTCGATTAATTAAGAATTAAAGTTAAAAAATTAAAAATTAAGAGCGTAACATTTATTTATTTTGGTACCGAAAAATTAGTACAACATTCGTACCGTCGGTTTCAAACACGGAACGACCTAGCCATCCGGTTCTCTTCAGTTTCTGTTGTCATCTCAACAGAAGCTGAAGAGAACCGGATGGCTAGGTCGTTCCGTGTTTGAAACCGACGGTACGAATGTTGTACTAATTTTTCTGTACCAATATATATATATATATATATATATATATATATATATATATATATATATATATATATATATATGTGATTTCATGAAGGCTTACCAAAGCATTCCTTTCAGGACACCAATGATCACCATTAAAGATATTTTTTCTTACAAATACTATTTATTCAAATTAAATGTTTTTTCCTACACGTGTTTCACTACCAAGCAGTTACTTGCTTGGCAGATCATCAGGGAAATTAAATGTCTGGAATACTGGTATCAACTGCCGACAATACACAATGTGGCGTTGCAATAGTTGAGGTCACTTAAGAAGAGAAGAGGAAAAAAAAAAATAAATAAAAGTAAAAATTAAAAAGCGGGAAAGAACAACGATAAAAAAAGAAAGTCCTGGAAAAGTCTTAGAAAAGTAGCTCGTGCATTATTTCTTCCACCAAGCCAACAAGCAAATAATCGGTCCTAAATACATTCAATAAAACCATAAAACCGGAACAATGTACGATAATACACTTTCACGTCGGCCGGCACAATGATGAATAAATCCCCCCCCCCCACAAAAAAACAAAAGAACTAAATCATTCAAGGTACCGCTCACAAGTTACCATTCCAATCCAATGATAGTATGGGAATTCTAAATCCAACTTCTCACAAAGAAAAGTCAACACAAATGTTCGTCCGAGTTCAAAGAGTCTTATTCTTATATATATATATATATATATATATATATATATATATATATATATATATATATATATATATATATATATATATATAAGGCAAATTCACTAACATTCTCATCCCTCCCCTTTTTCACTGCTGCCTTAATGTACCCACTCAAAGCTTTCCATATTCATGTCACTCTTTGCTACTGACTGACTTCTCGCAGTCCAGACCCTCGTCCAGCGCTCTTAGTAGCCACGGCTACTACTTTTCCTTATCAACCCATCATGTTAACCCAATATTTCGATGTACTTGCATTACATTTTTCTTAAAATTATCATCCTGAGGAAGTCTTACAATAAAGACGAAACGTTGATGAATATATAAAAAATATCTCTTGGTTTTTCCTTTTTCATTTCCCATATATATATATATATATATATATATATATATATATATATATATATATATATATATATATATATATATATATATATATATATATATATATTGGTACAGAAAAATTAGTACAACATTCGTACGGTCGGTTTCAAACACGGAACGACCAAGCCATCCGGCTCTCTTCAGCTTCTGTTGAGATGACAACAGAAGCTGAAGAGAGCCGGATGGCTAGGTCGTTCCGTGTTTGAAATATATATATATATATATATATATATATATATATATATATATATATATATATATATATATATATATATAAAATTGATATAACCAAATATATCAATGTCTATATCTTTTCACTATTTATTTCTTACTTGTTGACGTATAGTAATAATAAATGTCTTTAAAAAGTTGTTTTTTTTAAGAATAAACTTTTCGGCCGTTCTTTCAGCCTTCCTCCGTGTATAAATGGGCATAGGTATAAATATAGATTTTACGATGAAAAAGAATAGAAAACTGCGGATTTACTTGCTCCCCACTGCATGAAGATATGGCACAAGGCCGGACGGTGGAGAAAATCAGCCCCCCCCCCCCGAGGAGTAACTGTAGCAGGTACAAAAATAACCGTGAACAGGGCCCGGTCGGAATTTACCGGTAGAAGAGCCTCACGCTATCAGCAATAAACCAAAAGAGGTAATGCCTGGGAGAGTGTAACTGCTAAGATCGAGCCGGATCATACCGCATTCGAATAAAAGACAGGCTGGTGCTTTTAAGTCAGCCCTGGTTTATCGGGTTTATTGGCGAGGTTGGATCTTCGGCTGGTTATGGAATCCCCGCTGCCGGGAACAGCTCGAAAACTGCGGGCACGTGTCGCTAATATACGCGCGATTGTTTGTGGATTCGCGGGTACAGACACACGAACATTTTGACGCTACCAGCACGACTAATAAATTCCATTCATATTCTTTGGACGAAAACTCTCTCCTTCTCCCCTCCATCCTCTCTCTCTCTCTCTCTCTCTCTCTCTCTCCCTCTCTCTTTCTCTATATCTCTTTCTCTATATCTCGCTCTTTACGTTTCTCTTACTGAAACGCAAACACACGCACCTGCAAACATACGCGCGCAAATACTTGATATCTACCGATCAATTTTTTTTTTCCTTTTAAAATATTTTCTTTTCGTTCAAATTTAGTATGTATTCTCTTTCTCTCTCATCTCGTTCCATGGGAAAGAAATATTTATTAAAAGCGATATCTCGTTCCACATCTTGATCTCGTGAATAAGCAGATATATACATAACTAAATAAATAAGTTAAAATAACGGAGAACGAAAATGATCCCTAGAAAATAATCTGCGTAATTTAAATGTAAGATTGTGTAGCGTCAACAACCGTAGTAAAAAGTCGTCTCACTGCTTTGACCTATGGCTTACCCAAGTAGAAATCAGGGCAACGAGCAGAAACTATTGTTCTACCCCCCTCACCCCACCTCTTTCCAATTCTCTCTCTCTCTCTCTCCAATTCTCCCCCTCTCTCTTTCCAATTCTCTCTCTCCAATTCTCCCACTCTCTCTCTTCAATTATCTCTCTCTCTCTCTCTCTCTCTCTCTCTCTCTCTCTCATTCATCGGAATCTGCATTTTTTTCTTGTCCCTATTCATTTGCCTCCCCACGAGGGCAATATTAGGCACATGAACGGTTTTTAATGTGCGGAGAAAGCAAGCTCTCCAAAACGGGACAAACTGAAATAAGAAAAAACTGCCTCATTCTAGAAGGATATATCCTTTGTCCGAGGACAGAACAGATACCACACTTTGATCTTAACCCGAAGGCCGGATTTTCTGTTGTCAGTGTGACGAAATAAATGATAAACATACCGTTCCTCCGTGTTTCTACTCACATAAAACAAACACGTGGTGAACACGGAATATTTTCTATGAGGATTCTCTTAGAATTCGCTGCATATTATCTAACAGAATGGATGTCTATCTATCGATGTATATATATGTATGTCCATATATCTCTACATATTTAACGTTATATATATATATATATATATATATATATATATATATATATATATATATTTGGTTTATAAATAAATGTCTTCAGTGCAGGAAGCTAATTCCCAACGGTCGACGGGCGCGAACCCCGAACACAAATCGCCACTGATTTGTAGTCAAGACTCTTAACCCCTCGGTCATAGTGGACTAGTTATTAATTAGGGAGGAAATATAACTTAAATAGCGAATCGGCGGCTAAATTTACCCAAGCAGTTTAGAGTGATGAACGAATGTATTCGGATCGTGCATTTCGCTATTAGTACTGCTTGTTATTAAAGTCACTCAGAGTGCCCGGCCTTTGGTGGAGGGGGCTTATAATAATATTTATAAATAAATATTAATTATTTTAATACCTACAGACATCGATGTTTCATGCTAACGCAATCTTCAATGCAGGAAGCTAATTCCCAACGGTCGGCGGGCGCGAACCCCGAACACAAATCGACACTGATATATATATATATATATATATATATATATATATATATCACTCTCTCAGCGCACTGAGAGAGTGATTGTTTTTTATATCCCTTTTGTGTTCGCTCAGTCTTTTCTTCAATTCCCGCTGAGTTTCCCCCATTTCATAGTTGTCTCAATCTTGTCCATTTAAAGTTTTTCATATTCATTGAATATTTAAATATAGCCCACATTACTCACCGTTACGTCTAACAGATCTCTCCTAAAATTATAAATGACTGGTTTATTTGTTTTCAAAATATAAATAGTGTAGAAGCCATTCGCGAAAGTTCAGATACCGCGATTTTGACGAAATAACCTTGGTAATAGACATTAATGTTAACCATTGGTAATAGACATACATGTTAACCATTGGTAATAGGCATTAATGTTAACCATTGGTAATAGACATTAATGTTAACCATTGGTAATAGACATTAATGTTAACCATTGGTAATAGACATTAATGTTAACCATTGGTAATAGACATTAATTACTAAATATTCCTAAAATTTCAGTTTCTTTAAAGTGTTTTAAAAGATTGTTAGGAGGCATAATATAAACACTTCGGAAGTTCAAATATTTCAGATTTACATGCAATTTTAGCTATACTTATCAAACACAAATAAAATCAGATTGATTGTATTTCGATATCATAAGAACCTTTAAGTTTATGATCTACATTTTTCGATATCATCAGAATTATGCCATGGATTTTGATAAAGAAAATTGTATAATGATTTTACACATAAGGTTTACTACTTTGCATATCTTGATCTTAATTTTAGTAAGGGGACATAAAAGTGGTGCAAAATTGTCTTGCTCGGTAAATTGATACTATTATCAACTAGAAGAATAGCCGTTCTGTGACGGGTGTTCTGTGTATTCATGAAGAACTCCATATCTGTAAGGTCGAATTTTATAACGTTTAAATTTGTTTTCAGCAACTCCAGGATATATTAAAGCACTTCCCACCATTGAACAAGTCATGAAACTGCAGTTCTTGTTTTATTGACATTGAGAGTGCCAACGTTTACCCTATTAGTTTCTTTAAGTCAAGTCAAGTATCCTAGTTAAGTGTGCACGTGAAAACTAACGTTTTTAAAAGAAGATTTCGAATTTATTCGTTTTCTTTTTCTTTGTGTCTCCTTTCGTTTCTCCATTCAGTTTAGGGTGAAAAGTTAAACTAAGTCACCGAATGGCAGTCACGCAAACAGCGTTAACGTAAACAGATACACTGAAATTGTCAACAAATAGAAAAAGTATCTCAAGAGAAAGGAATACTATTAGAAACTAGCAAAGTAGTATACTTAATAGTTACATAGACATTAAAAACAATTAATATATATATATATATATATATATGCATATACTTAATAGTTACATAGACCATAAAAACAATTAATATATATATATATATATATATATATATATATATATATATATGCATACACTTAATAGTTGCATAGACCATAAAAACCATTAATCCCAAAATGTAATTTTCACATTCATTTACTTCTTTTTTTTCCAAAATTAAAACAATTTCTTACACGCATTTCACACATACACATAAGTATATATATATATATATATATATATATATATATATATATATATATATATTATTGATTTCTATCCTATTAACTAAATATTGAACTGCTGATATTTAGAAGTTGATTGATTGATCCATAAAATAATCTCATTGAGGATTTTCTATATCATCTAAATTAAAGGTTTATATGTATAAAATTGTTACATATATATATATATATATATATATATATATATATATATATGTGTGTGTGTGTGTGTGTGTGTGTGTGTACATATATATATCTTCATATATATGTACTTATATATATATGTATATATACATGTACATATACATATATATATTAAAATATATATATATAAATGCATATATATATGTACATATATATATATATTCATATATATATATGTGTGTACATATATATAGTTACATATATTTACATATATATATATATATATATATATATATATATATATATATATATATATATATATTAATGTATATATGTGTGAAGATACATTGTATGTGGATGTATATATATATATTTATATATATATATATTTATATATATATATATAGATATATATATATATATAGTGAGAGAGAGAGAGAGAGAGAGAGAGAGAGTGCAGATTTAAATGCTTTCGATGGGAACCTGAGTAAGAGAGCTCAATGTACTTGTTAACAGAGGAGGAATATATATATATATATATATATATATATATATATATATATATATATATATATATATATATATATATCAATTAGTTTATGATATTAATTGTTTCTTGACTCTGCGAGCTAGTTTTCATGTCTATGCTTTCTATTAGTGGAGTAGGAAACTGAGAGTTGTATTTTTTGTCTACCCCAATGATCGCGATCGTCGTCAGGACTGTTTTTTTCTTCTTTTTTAGCTATATTGTTGTTGTTCTTAGAGCGTTTATTTATTTTCGTATGTAGTTTTGACGGAAAAATAAGTATAATTTAATGTAGTATTTTTATTTTTTCATAGAAATCGCTCCAGACAAGGCATGAAGCCACTTGATGTAAGGAGTTAACAGGAACGAAAGATGATTATCGCAAAGACAGGAGATGCCTATTGGCCTTAGTCTAGAAAAAAACAGAAAGTTCCACAAACGTACAGTTCTTGGAAAGAAGGTTCTGGAACAGGAAGCTTTTTATTTATATATTTGTTTATTTATTATGTTTTTTTTAATGTGTTGTTTTATCATTATTATGAATTTTGGAACAAATAAAGTGTAATCTTATCCGTTATATATATATATATATATATATATATATATATATATATATATTATATTTGCATTCCAATGACAATAGGAACTATTAATCTATAAAATAACTTTCATATGCTCTTTCCATCTCTTTATTTTTATATATCGGTGAATACCTGTAATTCCTCTTTGTCTCACAAACAATTTTTTAATGTTTATTTTTTTATTATTTATGTTTATTTTTTTCTCAAATTTAGTACTTTATATATATATATATATATATATATATATATATATATATATATATATATATATATATATATATATATATTAATAATATACTTTTTTATCATATCTAACAAAATGTTGACAAAGTAAGCGG
>OY744515.1:104962521-104965021 GCA_963556195.1 Sepiola atlantica | reverse complement strand
TAAAAACGTAAGTTTACAGAAAGAAGTCGATTGTAAAACCGGCGTCCGGCGACGCCTTCTCCGGGAGTCCGGGTACATGTTTCCACACGGTCGTAATAATAATAAGAATAATAAAGTTCTCTCCGGAGCAGCTTCGGACGCGTCGGCAGTTCCCATGACGATAATGGCACCAGAGAAAAGAAAAAAATAAATTTAAAAAAAAAAAAAGAAAGAAGAAGAAAAAAAAGTAGTTTTATATGTCCGGTGTGTGTGTGTGCGAGCTCGACGACACACAACGACGGCAACGATTAGAACGTAGTGCGAGAGCGCCACCAACTTTTACCAAATGAAGGGAGCGTATTTATGTGAAAGGAACGCCGCGTTTTTTACGACCCGAGACGCGTCGTCCCCTTCTTCGCTCGTTCTAGGCGAAAGAACGCGAGATGCAAGGGGAAACACTACGTTCGCTACTCTTTGCGCACAGCCGACGGATGGTTGGTTCGTCGGATGGTGGGCAAGAGATATGGAGACATACGTACAATGATGCTGCTCCTGCTTCTACACTTACAACTGGTATGGAATAGTAGTAGTAGTAGTGGTAGTAGAAGTGGTAGTAATCGAATTGCTAGTAGTAGTAGTAGTAGTAGTAGTGGTAGTAGTAGTAGAGATAATAATACCAGTTAAAGATATATGTTCTCTTTATGTTTCTCTAAGCGTAGCAGTAATAGTAATTATTACTCCAGAGATGAACGGGTTATTACATATCCGTCTCTGTCTCTCTCTCTGTCTCTCTCTCTCTCTCTCTCTCTCTCTCTCTCTCTCTTTCTCCCTCTCTCTTTTTCTCTCTCTCTCCCTCCTTCTCTTTTTCTCTCCCTCACTCACACACACACACACACACACACACACACACACACACACACATATATATATATATATATATATATATATATATATATATATATATATATATACATATAAAAGTATAAAATTACATAAACAATATTATAGCCATGCGTCAATCAACCAACGTATGGTTATAATACTGTTTATATTATAATACTGTTTATATAATTTTGTAAATGCTCTACTTGGTATTGAGCACTCTTTAAAAACTTGGTTTTATGTTCACTTTATTAACACTTGAACTTGGTCAATAAAGACATATATATATATATATATATATATATATATATATATATATATATATATATATATTCCCACCTTACCCCCCAATGTTGAAAACAAAATTAAATAAAAAGTAAATATCAAACAATAATATTAACCAAAATTATGAATAAAAGCACTCGAATGCCGGACGGATTTAATAAACAAAACGGTGAGTTGCAGTGAGCTTTAATCAATTAGTTTTTTTTATCTGATCTCTGCATTGTTTCCAGTCATGTACTTCTCGCCACTGGACTAAAGAAATGCCGGTTAAGAAGTGTGGTAAGGGATTGCGTAACCCTTGACTGTGTGTGTTATGTATTCAAGGACTTACATCTGCATGTCAAGGTTTCGGACTGATCGACTTCTTCAGGGCCACATCGACTATTTAATTGTTGATTGACGCCGATGGGGGTCGCAGAGTACAACATCTCGACTTGGAGATGTAAACCTTAACCCAGAAATGTTTATATATTTATTTATTTAATTATTCATTTTCATCTGTGTTTTGCTCCCTTCTCTCTCTGTCTCTCTCTCGCGCGCGCTCTATCTATCTATCTTATCTATCTATCTATCTATCTATCTATCTATCTATCTATCTATCTCTCTCTCTCTCTCTCTCTCTCTCTATATATATATATATATATATATATATATATATATATATATATATATATATATTCCCCTTTGTTTCTTTTAAAGAATCACATTTAAAGTATCCTCTCTCTCCCAATATTCCTTCTTCTCGCTCTACACATATAAATATATATATGAATATGTATATATATATATATATATATAGATAGATAGATAGATAGATAGATAGATAGATAGATAGAGATATAATATGAATGTGTGTGTGTTAAGCAATATTGATATTATTATGTAATAATTCCCTCCAAATATATTTTAATATGAAATTTTGTTGATATAAATATATAAAACATATAGGTATATATATTATAATACGATTATTCCAACGTGATGCAAAAAGAAAAAAACAAAATTACTTATATATTCATAAATGGTTCGTCTTTACTTTTAAACTTTCTCAAGATGATTGATTTGAAAAAAAAATAATAAAAGAATATTTGAAAATTATGTGATGCAATAAACCCGCCACATATTTTAAAATAGTATTCTATATCAGTTTACATAATATATATATATATATATCATATATATATATATATTAATTAATTTATGAATTAATGTTTGTATAGATTTTTTTTATTTCACCTATAAATTAATTTTTGCGTGCACAATATATATATATATATATATATATATATATATATATATATATATATATATACAAATTATTTTATTCATATACTAAACATTGATGTGTTCGCTG
>OY744515.1:104944574-104949574 GCA_963556195.1 Sepiola atlantica | reverse complement strand
CCATTCATTCATAATTTGGTTCCCGCTTTATTCCGTGCTTTGGCTTCTTTCTCGATTCGCAACTTATTAAATCATCTTCTAATTCCATTCTCTCGAGCTTAAATACAGATAAGAGCGGGAAGAGACCGGCTATCTAACAGTAGTAGTACTGCTACTAGGTGTTGTAGTAGTATTACTACTACTACTTTGCCAACCTGTTCTACAGTAATAGTAGTAGTCGTATTAGTAATATTATTGGTAGTAGTCGTAATAGTATTTTGCCTACCTGTTCTCTTGAAACTCTTGTAATTTACGTGAATAGAGATTTCCCTAAAGGTAGTAGTAGTAGTAGTAGTAGTAGTAGTAGTATTTTTGAGCGAGCCCTTCGTATTTTGATAACTAGTTTTATGAGAACAGGACATTAGTAAATGACCAAAACGGTCAATGACGTTTTCAATTGCATTGAAGGAGATTGAAGACAAGGAAACTTTTTTTCGTGTTTCTTTCTTTTCTACCTTCTTGTTCTTTCTTATTATTTTTCGTTCTTTCTCTTTTTCTTCTTTCTTTCTTACTTCTTTTTCCTTCTTTCTTTTTCTTCTTATTTTTCCTCTGTTCCATTTTTTTCTTCTTATTTCGTTTCTTTTTCTGTCTTTTTTCCTGTTCTTCTTCTTCTTCGTCTTCTTTACTTTCTTTTCTTCTTTTTCTGTCTGATTTCTTCTTCCTCTTTTCCTTTCTTCTTTCTTTTTTCTTTCTTTCCTTTCTTTTCTTTCTTCTTTTTCTCCTTTTTTCTTTTTCTTCTTTTCTCCTTTTTCTTTCGTCTTTTTTCTTTTATTTTCTTCTTTTTCTGTCTTATTTCTTCTTCGTCTTTTCCTTTCATTTCTTTTTTCTTCTTTCTTTTCTTTTTCTTTAGTTTCTTTTTTCTTTTCTTGTTCTTTCTTTTCTTTCTTTTCTTCTCCTCCTCCTCCTCCTCCTCCTCCTCCTCCTCTTTCTTCTTCTTTTTCCTTCTTTTCTTTGTCCTCTTTCTTTTCTTATTCTTTCTGACGTACTAGGATTTCTCATACCAATGATCGATAAGTGATTAAAAAAAAAACAATAAAAGAGAAAGATGTTTTCCCTAGAATATGAGTGACATGTCTTCCCTGATTTCTAGCCCTCAACCTTGTAAATCAACTTACGTTCTCGCAACAGCCGTTTTCAATTGGTTTCTTGCTAATAGCTTTCTGTGGAATTCTGTGACAATAAACCTTCCCAGGATTCCAGGGCTCTCCGCGTTGGGACGTTGATGGTTCAGAAGGGGCCACCTCTCCTTGCTTTTGCCAAACTCCTTGACCCTTTCACAACTAATTTGTGAGGTGCCAGCCGATGTTAGTTCCACCACGTTTGTTTTTGTTTTTTTTAAACTGTGACACATTATTAAATTTCTGACAGTTTCAGTTCTCTTGGATTCGTGTTTCTATATTTTTTGTTCTATTTCTGTTTTAACTTACCTGTGGTTGAGCGACGTCGCCTGGCTAATCATTACTATTACCGACATAAATTATTTTAAAAGAAAATACAGTTGGGAAATTAGTCAGAAATAATTTATTTAACTTGGCCTTTTGGCTAAGATCTAAGTGTAGTATCTGTTCCGATGGATACTGAACCCCATAGACTGGTATTGTCTTGGCCTTCGGGGCTTGATTTACGCCGGTCTATGGGTCTGTCCTGTGCAGTTCTAGGAGGTCCACCCTCCCAGGCTTCGCCTCCCCTCTTTGGGGAGGAGTAAGTTTATTGCTAACTGTCTGAGGCGCCTCTACCGGGGAATGCCGACGGGGCTGCCCAGGCAATTTTTAATGGCCAGAGTGCTCACCTCTCGAGCGCTGGCTTATCTAATCCCACTTTCCCGACCTTGTGTCACATCTTACCTTGTGGGAGGTAGATAAATAAAAGGTTCTTGGCCTTTTGGCTAAGATCAAAGTGTAGTATCTGTTCCGATGGATACTGTACCCCATACTGGTGTTGTCTTGGCCTTCGGGTTATGATTTACGCCGGTCAATGCGTCTGTCCTGTGCAGTTCTGGGAGGTGAAGGAGTAGGTTTATTGCTTACTGCCTAAGGCGCCCCTACCGGGGAATGCCAACGGGGCTGCCCAGGCAATTTTTAAACTCCACTTTCCCGACCCGACCTTGGGTCACATCGTACTTGTGGGATAAGATAAAAAAACTGGCCTTGTGCCTAACTCCTGGAGAGGAGTAAATCAATATTCATTTCTGACGTATTTGTGTTAGAAAATTAATATTTAATATTTAAAAGTAGTTAAAGTAATTTTATTAGCCGTAAATAGTTACTTAATACAATACTCCGCGTTCAACCATTACAGGAAGTAGATACATAACCGGATTATTTTATTCAGTCTTTATTTACGGCAAATACAATTGCTTAACACCTTTTTTCATTAATATCAGCGTTTTACCGCAAATAGGTCACAAATATGAAGCAGATTGAATTATTTTCTGATTGGTAAAATTGTCGTTTCCCAGCCGAAATGGCTGACACTAAATCGTCTGCAGTTTTTTTTTATTTCCGACCTCACAAATAAGTAAGTAAATCCAAATAAATTTTTTTGGACTAATTTCTCCAACTCTATTTCCTATAAAATAATTTAAGCTAATTTTTAAATTAGCCCCAAATAATTTATTTGGCTTTACGTAGTCATTTGTGAGGTCGGAAAACTGCAGACGATTTATTGTCCGCCATTTTGGTTGGGAAACGACATTTTACCAAATACTTTATGTCGGTAATAGTTATGATTACCTCACCTGGTTAGTTTCTGCACTCGAAGATTTTCATCATTATTATTATGTCTTTCTTTCTTTTTGTATGACCGTTTGTTACAACTGTCTGTTTTGTATTATTCACATACCTAAGGCGGACAAGGCTTTGATGTCAACCTTCCACTCTAATTTATTGTTGTTTTTTTAATAAAATAACCGAATCTATGACGATGCCAATATGGTATTAGACATTATATTATCATTACTCGGTAGTAGTAGTAGTAGTAGTAGTAGTAGTAGTAGTAGTAGTAGTAGTAGCGTGTGTTATAAGGTGTGTCAATCAAGGCACCTTTATAACCATACCGGCCACCTCGTTGCCTTCGACTCGTGCAGAAATAGCTATACGCATGCCGGCTCGGTGAACATGGGGGCACACGCTCAGACAAATGCCATCTGCATAGTCAGACATACATACATGCGCATATCTCTTTCTAATTACATGGAAAGAATGACTGAAACAGAGTGTCAAAGAGAGAGGCGAGAGAAAAAGAGAGAGAGGGGGAGAGAGAGAGGGATAGAGAGGTGGAGGGGGATAGGGGGAGGGGAGTGAAAGCGGATGAGATTTACTCACACGCGCAGCATCTGAAATACAACCCCGCCCCTATCACCCCTGAAGCCTTCAAAGGCATTCCATAGGTAATCTTCAGATCGTAAATGTATATATATATTTTTTTGTATATATAAATAAATGCATAAAAGCAAGAAGGTGATTTCTTCGAGGTGGTTTTACTTGCGGATGCATCGACGCATGTGTATGAGTGCCTCAGTCAGTTAGTCGGCCTGATAATGACCGGGGGTTATTTCTGGAATCTGAGGAACAATAAGATTCCTCAGGGTGCCACTAGTTCCCCCCCCCATACTTAGTCGAGGTTGTTCCAGATCTAAGAGACACAGACAAAAATACGAATGGCCTCACTCTTTCTTTCTTCTCTACGTCCTCTCTCTCACAGACGTGATGTTGCTAGTCTCAGTCTTTTCTATAAATACCATTATAGCACGTGTTCTGCAGAATTGTCTGATCTATTCTCTTCTTCTTTTGTGTTAACTCGTTTGACTCGTTGGTCTAGTGGTCTCCATCAATTCGCTGTTTTGATACCTCATTGTGATACAGCTTCCTATTCCAGTAGCTTCTTTCCAAGAACTACAGACTCGTGGAACTCTCTTCCTGCTGACTGTTTTCCTCCTACCTATAGCCTTAGTCTTTTCAAGACTAAGGTGAACAGGCATCTCCTGTCTTTGCGATAATCATCTTTCTCTCTTGTTAGCTCCTTACATCAAGTTGCTTCATGCCTTGTCTGGAGCGAGTTTCATAAAAAATGGCAAAGAAGGAAAAACAAACTCGTGTGAGGTGGCATTAATTTTTAAGAAATGAATGTGTGATCGTTTAAGAAGAATTCATGATTCATTTAGTCGATAGGAAAACTAGTTGATCGTTACCTTAGGATAGTGATGATGGTTATCCTGACTGAAGTGTGCTTTTATCGTAGCTTCTGTAGAAACTTTGGCTGGCAGGAAACCATGCTGCAGATGATGATGATGATGATGATGATGATGATGATGATGATGATGATGATGATGATGATGATGATGATGATGATGATGATGATGATGTCAGGAGCTACGGTCATTTTATTGATTAGAAACGAGCTGCTGTAGTTACTGTGACGATAATGATTATGATGGCAATGATTGTGGGTGCGCTGTAGAAAGATGGAGCGAGGCTGCTGCTGCTAACTGTCGTCATCGTGGTAGAGATCTTCGAGGGGGAAAGGCTGCTGTTGTTTTGTTGACAGCATTCCCGAGAGCGTGTCTCGCTTGTAAGTATGACGTTGAGAAACTCACCCTTTTATACTGTTTCTTTTTTAATCTGCTGCTGATAGAACGTATTGATGAGATCTGATTAGTCGGCTCGAGTAATTATATGCACAGAAATAAAACAATTGTGTTTGTTTCTGTCACATGGTCTAAGGTGTGCAAGAATTAAACATCCGGTTTTATTAGGAGTGCTCAGTCATAAATGCGGTCGGCACGATCAAGGAATGCCAAACGGCAGTAAACTGTGTAAAGAAAAAAGGACGTGCATTGTCTTGATAACAGCCAACACCATCAGCTATTGACTCTTACCACTGTTCGCCAGCGTTTTGTCTTTTTTCTTTCTTTCTTTTTCTTCTGTCTTTTCTTTTCTTCTTCATCTTCTTCTTTCATTTTT
>OY744515.1:104927074-104939574 GCA_963556195.1 Sepiola atlantica | reverse complement strand
ATTCCGTTTTTTTTGTCTCATTGTAATTGCTTGAATTGAGCGGAAATCTGCGCATGCGTTTGCAAACTTCTTTAGGGTTTAACCCGACGTGATATTGAGACAGACAGCAGCCGGCAAAGAGGATGGATGATATCCAGATATGACCGACCACGGTTTTGAACATCTCAAAAACTCAGCCCAAAACAAACGACAACACAACCGAGTCATTGACTTAATACTGCTTGTCTTAAACTCAGGCTAAGCAGAACATGGACATAACCCTTCAAGGATTACCAACAATCCCAGCAACGTTTCTTCAAGCAAACCTTCCTTTGTCCGAAGAAATGGCCAGAAATTCAACCAACGAAGTCATCACTAACAACACTATGGGATAAGTCGCCCAGTTTAAAACGATTACAGTTATGTATGCACGTGTACATGTGCATACATATGCATTACTAAACATATGCACTACTAAACATATGCACTACTAAACATATGCACTACTAAACACATGCACTACTAAACATATGCATAGTGCATATATATGCACTTCTAAACATATACTCCACGACATAAGTACCCATCAACTCGAACTGACGCACTCCGACAACAGTACAGACCCACTTGTACTTGTCTCTTCAAATATGCAGACACACTTGCAGAACTCTCGCTCCGACAACCGTGCAGACTTACTTGCACATTTGAGGTCGACCATAGTGCACCAGCGACTTTGTTTACTATCACGTCTGGTTCACCACGTGTTGCAGGGCCGATGCAGGTGATTGGTCTTCCAACTAAGAAAAGAAACACAGAAAAAATAAAGCAAAAGAAGGAAAAACGAACTCGTTTGTGCAGCAAAATATAAAGGTTGCATTTATTTCAAATAAATAAATATGTAACTGATAGGAAAAGAGTTAATGATTCAGTGAGTCAACAGGAAAGATGACGGATCGCTATGTAGGATGATTATTATTGTGATGATGATGATGATGATGATGATGATGATGATGATGATGATGATGATGATGATGATGATGATGATGATGATGATGATTCTGGCTAGAGAGTGCTTTGAGTGATGATGCTAGTGCATGGATCTGTTGATGGCTGCTGTGATGATAAATCCTGGGCGGAATGTACTTTGATATTTTCGCTAGGAGCTGTTGCTTTTGGCGTAGCTGCTGTAGAAGTTTGGTTGGCTGTCAATTATGTTGATGATGTTGATGCATATCGATAAATAGCTGCTGTAGTTATTTTGATGATAGCGATGATGATTGCAGTCAGTGGCGATGTGCTGTAAAAGGAAAAGGCTGCTGCTGTTGCTGGTCGTTGAGGTAGTGAAAAACACCGTTTCGTCCAACAAGGATTCGAGGGGAAAGGCTGTTTCTACTGCTGGGCTTCTCTGGCAGCTACACCGGAAGCAAGCCTCGTATGTCTGGTGTAAAGAAACGCACTCTTTTTATACTGCCTTTTGAGTTGTTGCTAATACGACGCTTTGATGAGATCTGATTGGTCGACTTCAGTGACAATATGCACAGAAATAATAAAACTGTCTTTGTTCGTAGCACACTGTATCAAACATCCGATTTTGTAAGAAGTATCGAGCAATGTACAGGGTCGGCATGAAACATTCCTTCAATTGTTGCGCAACGCCATTTTCTCGCGCTTACTCGGATTATAAATTGCAAGCAACTAGATGTACTACACCGTTTTTTTGTTGATTTCAAAGATCTGATCATATAGTGACTACGGTTACCTTTTGTGGATTTTTTCTCTCCAGGTTTACCGTTTTTTTCATGTCACCTGAAGATGATTCTTCGAAGAATCGAAAGTACTCGTGATACATGTGGAACCTTAATAAGTCTTTTAGAGACTAACACAAAAAGATTACCAAAAAGATTACAAAGATTAGTAAAATATACTTAAACAGACGAATTATGTAGTGTTTAACAATATATGCTATATATATATATATATATATATATATATATATATAATGGAAATCGCTGCAGACAAGGCATGAAGCCACTTGGTGTAAAGACATAATAAAAAGAAAATACTACTAAAAAATAAAAAATAACTAGCCAACAATAAGTGTTAGATGGATAGATTCCGACCCAGAAAACAGCAATGTTTCTCCCTTTGTCAGAAACATGGACAATATAAGGGAAGCGAGAGTGACGAAACTGCCAAAAGTAAACCCAAGGTCAACTTTCTACTTTCCTAAATATATATAAAACTCAATATGTGTGAACGTGTGTGTGTTTCCTATAGAAAGAAAGTTTAGAGAATCTATAAAAAATCTAAAAGTATTTTCTAATGTAAAATTTAATAGAGAAAGACAATGAAAATGTTCCCGAATCTCTAAGTGTACCTCTCAGTGGCTATGAGAGCCCTTAAAACTTCAAATGTATCCTATTTTTATGAAATTTAAATTCTGTATATAAAATCTTATGGGGAAGACAATGCAATTGGTCCTAAATCTCTAAGTGCCTTCCTAACCTAATAAAGCTTCTTTAAAACTTTATGCATATCCTATTTTGATCAAATTTATATCATACGTATAAAATTCTCCGACGCAGACAATATAAATGGTACCGAATGTCTACGTTACCTTGTATGTGTCGAATGTCTACGTGTCTCAACATCTAAGTGACACTCTTCAAACTTCAAATAGAAATATCCGATTTTTGTCATGAGTGTAAATTTGAACTTAGCAATTGTCTAAAGTGTTTACTTGGGAAAATATCAGACTAGAAGTATTTGCTCTGTATGATACTACATTGAGCTCTCTAGTAAGAAAATATAGTGTTTGATACATATTTATAGCTCTACATAGTTTCATATTAGACCGAACCTTTCCATATATATTGAACCCCACAATTCTCGAAATTTCAAAACCTATATATATATATATATATATATATATATATATATATATATATATATATATGTGTGTGTGTGTGTGTGTGTGTGCATATGTATAATAATATTAAATTATTTTAAGTATTTTACCTACGTACGACGTCATTTCGAGCCTATAGATCTTATCAGCGCAGGGAAATAGGAAATAACAATTAAAGACGGTAATAGGGCGCGAACCCGAATCTGTAATGGTTCACCTAATCAACGAGAGACTGTGAGCATAGACACCTAAACATACGATAGAACTCAAGGACAGTCGGAGCTTTTTTGCACTGAAGCTTTTTAGGTGAATGTTTATTTTGAATCTTTCCAACTTTCAATTTAAAATGGAAAGGGGTTATTATAATATTACATTATTTTTAATATTTTACCTACGTTTCGAGATATATATTTGTCCTGCTATATTACAAAGAAGTTTTTTTTTTTAATTTTAATTCTCAATTAATCTAGCACTCTGCTAGGATTTTTCCTGCTATATTACAAAGAAGTATATATATATATATATATATATATATATATATATATATATATATATATATATATATATATATATATATATATATATGTGTGTGTGTGTGTGTGCGCGCGTTCTAGTTGCAAGACTGTTCTGACCTTGATCGACTTGGGTCAGTCGAAGAGTTAACAGTGCGTGTGTGGAACCATTCCGACCGGTCAGAGTTAGTGTTCTTCCATTATTCGGGGCGCGGGGGGGGGGTGTAATAATAATAATAATAATAATAATAATAATAATAATAATAATAATAATAATAATAATAATAATAGCAAGAGAAGCGGTTTTTGTGAAAACCGTGGCTAATTCTAAATAAAAGAAAAAATTAAGGAAAGCGATGGGTGATAGAGAAGGAGGGAAGGGGAAGGAGGGAAGGGGAAGGAACTCCTGCTATTTATTCGAACAAAAAAGGGTGATCGATACATTGAAGTGGTATTAGGTTGCAGATAAAAAGGGCCTAATGCACATCTGTATGTATGTATGTATGTATTGTGTATCTATCTATATGTGTATATGTGTGTATGCATCTATCTATCTATCTCTATGTGTATATGTGTGGCTGAAAGAAAGAGTGTGTGTGTGTGTTCGTGTGTACGTGTGTGTAAAAAGTGACAGAGAGAGGGAAAGAAAGAAAAATAAACATAAGAGGGAAAAAGAGAGAAACATATAAAAGAGAGAAAGAGAGAGATAAAACTGACCATATGTCCAAAGACAGAGACAGTGGAAAGTGAAATTGGGGAGGGGGGGTTATACTTAGACGTAAATAGAGATGCCATATAGTAAGAGAAAGAGCGAGAGACAGAGTGAGAAAAGGGACTAGATATAGAGAAAAACAAGAAAAAAGAGAGAGTGTGTGTGTGTGTGTCTAAAGTTTAGAGAGAGAAAGAAAGAAGAACACATAGAGAGAAGAGAGAGAGAGAGAGAGGAAGGAAAGGTAGGGGGGTAGAGCTGATCATATGTCCAAAGATAAATATGAGCGTTAGAGTGGCCTATACGTAGACATAAGTACATAAAGTCACAATAGTAAGTCGGAGAAAGAGAAAGAGAAAGACAGAGGGAGGGGGAAAGAAAGCGAGAGAAAAAGAAAAAGATTGACAAAAACAGGGGGAAAAATAATGAAAAAGAGAAAAATAGAAAAAGATGGACAGAAACAGGGTGAGAAATAATGAAAAACAGATAAAGAGAAAGAGAGGATGAGAGAGAACATAAAAAAGAGAGGAAGAGGGAAATACTTTTGAAATAGGAAGACAATTTGTTCAATGGATATTTTGACTAACAATACGTCAGTCAAATGATGAAATTCGCCATGATTTGTTTTTCAATTTTTATTCTCTTTAAAAAAACTTACAGAGTTTATATCAATTATTGTTGAGTTACGTCCTTGACTTATAGAGTTTAATTAAAACAAATCTTTTTGTTTTCATTTTACTTACATTTACGAATATAAGTATAAGAATATCAATGGGGGAATGGAGTCAAAAATGGATGGTAACATTTAATGCTGCTACGACAAAGCTCCTTTCCTTCAACAACTACAAGAAACTTCTTTAACTACCGATTGCCATGGCTAATAACACCCTACCCAAGAGTCCAACGTTCAAACTCCTCGGCCTAACATTCACAGGTAATATGAATTGGAACAAATACATTAGAAGACATTGGCAAGGCTGCTGCAAAGAAAGTGAGCTCCCTCCACCGTGCTAGTAAACTTCTCAAACCTGACAGTATCCTATATCTCAACAAAGCCACTATCCACCTATGCATGGAGTACTGTTGCCACATCATCCACTAGTCTCTCTCATTTAGACAAGGTCCATAAAAGAATCGCCAACTTAATAGGTCCCTCACTATCCACCAAGCTCAAACCCCTGTCCCATCGCCCCAATGTTGCATCCTTGTGCCTGTTTTATAAGTAGTTCAATGGTTTATGCTCCGATGAACTTGCGTCTCTAGTGCCCCCTCGATGTAAATACAGTAGATGAACCCGATAGTCAGCTAAAACCCATCCATTAACTGTAGGGGCCTCCAGATGCCGGAGAGACTTCAACTGAAATAGCTTATTTCCTCGTGCTGTCGGCCTCTGGAACGGCCTCGCTGCTCTCGGTTTCCCCGACGGTACCGACATGCAGAAATGTAAAACTAATATAAACAGACATCTAGCTGCACAGCTTCCAATTTAGGATGACCCCCTAAACTTACACTCTAATTCTCAGTAGTCCGTTACATATGCAGTGCACAGTGCAACATGCCTTGTTTTGGGTGAATTAAGTTATAAAAGAGTAATGTCTTCTTTTAAAGATGGCGGTGATGTGAAAATATTTCACATATGAAAAACGTATTTTCTGGAAAGAATTAAATCGAGTTACATTTTATTCTTCTTAACAACATGTTGCAACGATTCACAAGAAAATTTGACTATCCAAAATCAAATATTGATATCCTAGGATGAAAGCTATCGATGAAAAAGTAACCTGATAAAAGCTGACTTTACTTTATGTATATAATAATACGTAAATGGAATGTCATATTCGTACGTACGTTATCACTCTCCGCTACTTAAAAATGATATTACGGAAAAATAAAACGGATGAAGAAAACGATACAGAAAAGACCGGCTAGTTCTACCTACACTTTTTTTCTCGGTAGTTTAACCCTAACCCTAACCCTAATCCTACCTACACTTTTTTCTCAGTAGTTTAACCCTAACCCTAACCCTAACCCTAATCCTACCTACACTTTTTTCTCGGTAGTTTAACCCTAACCCTAATCCTACCTACACTTTTTTCTCAGTAGTTTAATCCTAACCCTAACCCTAACCCTAAACCCTAACCTTAACTCGGCGATGCCCGAGAGTGTATTTACTTTCAATTTAATTTGCTTTTCCTTTCTTAAACTATGCTGTATTTTTTGTTTTATTTTCAAAATATCATTTTTTTTATTACAATCGAATGGAAATATCTGCGTACGATCGAATACAGTTGCGTCCCTTTATCAAGAAAGATAGTGGTCATTTAAAGATAATTCCGAGCTGGGCAAAGCATTTTCTGGAAGAAATTTAAAATCGAATTACATTTTATTCTTCTTAAAAACATGCTGCAATAATATTCACAATAAAAATCGACGGACCAGGAAGAAAGCTATCGATGACAACGAAACGATAAACAGACTGACTTTATTTTATACATTAAACTAGCTATAATTGCTTGGTACTTTATTTTGTTTACATTTTAAATGTTTTTTTCCTTTTGTAAACCATGTCGGTTTTTTCTCCAAAAATGATATGTTCTTTCCAATGAAAGAGCACACACTGTGTATTGATAAATATAGTTACGTCCCTTTTTAAAGAATAAAAGGCATTTAATGTAATTCCGAGCTGGACAAAGTATTTTTCTGGAATCAAATTACAATTAAATTACGTTACATTCTTTTTAAGCAACGAGATAAGCCGACGAAACAGAATCAAATATTAATTTTGCAGGAAGAAAGCTATCGATGACAAAGAAACAATAAACTTGCTTGATAGTTTATTTTAATTGTTTTTCTTTTTTTAAACAAAGTCGCTTTTTCCCCTCAAAATCTTGTAGTAAAGAATAACTCCTCGTAAACTAAAAAAAAAACACTAGAAAGAAGCAATGTTGTTTATCAGATTAATTGCCCTGGTGGAGATTTCGACTCCCATAATAATAATAAAGTTAATAGCTACATTGGTTTTACAAGCACAACCTTATCCTGCCACCTCACCATGCACCTTGTAAACTCTAGCTCAATTTACCAACACCTACGAAAATATAACAGCCCTCCCTCTGATTTAAGACAAATTCTAGTTAATAACACTAACATTATACATTCCGAAACCAATTTTTTTTTTAAATACTGAAATAACTATGTATTGACGAATGCAGTTATGCCATCCTTTTTTAAAGACGGAAGCCATTTAAAGATAATTTCGAGCCGAACAAATTATTTTCTGAAATGGAAATAAATCGAACTATGATTTTTTTTCCCCCATTTCCAAAATGCTGTTTCGATCCACAAGAGAAATTGACATACCGGAATTGAATTTTGATTTTGTAGGAAGAAAGCTATCGATGACAAAGAAGCAATAAAATGACTGACTTTATTTCATATGTTAGATGTACTCCTCCATATGACAAGTAAACAAATATGAATAAATGTAACTTGAAACCAAGAAGATGCAGGCAATTGAATAACAATATAAAAATAAAATTGCTTCATTTTATTGAAAATGCATCCTAACATCTATATGAAAGGCTCTGTCCGTCAATGGGTCGCTCTGTCAGGCTTCAGTTAAAAAAGAAGCATTTTCATCGCTAAACTCGCAGATTGAATGAACAGTAACACATCACATAACACATCACATAACTCCGGCGCCAGTCATCTTACTATAAGTTTCTCACCTATTGCACCCCCCATTCGTTCCTAACTATCGGTTTCTCATCTGAACCACTCAATATCGTCGCTAATGCAAAGGACCTTGGTTAGGTTATGAACACCTCCTTCAAACCAACACAGTATCGAGATGGCGAAAAAAGCAGGACGGGGTTTCTACTTGATCTGGATATCCTTTCTAAACCTTACTGCAGACGCTTCCTGCCCCTTATACGTCAACCCCATTTCTGAATATGTCCTCCAAGTAACAAATCCATAATCTACAAAAAGATATAGAACATCTGGAGCGTGTTTACGGTTGACAACCAGGAAGGTGACATGCTTCTCCACGCTTACCTACATAGAACGGCTCCAAAGACTAAATCTCTTCTCACTTGAGCAGCGGAGGATGAGAGGAGACTTGATTCTGACGTACAAAATCATCAACGGAAATGTAAGTCTACCTTTTGAGAAGGTTTTGACCCCAGCTTCAAGTCGTGGGCTTCGCAGGCATCCGCTAAAGATGTACTGCAGTTACTTTCCGCCCAATAGAAGAAATGCAGCATTTTATGTCTGTGTTTCTGTTTCCTGAAATCATCTATCAAAGGAGAGCGTGACGCTGACTACCATATTCATGTTTAAAGCAGACTTGGACAAACATTCAGCCTTTATGTGAATGTAAATAGCTCATATCTGTCTTTTTGCATGGCTTGTTGCACTATTCTATGGTTTTTGCCAAATAAATATGATTTGATTTGATATAGATGACGCCACTAATAAAAATCGATGTGGTTTTTATAAACTGCTAACCTTCAAATGGAACGTGTAAAAATATAAAATCAATGCTATTGTTAGTTTACAAATTAGAGTTATTTAAGTGAAGCTTCTGTTGCAAATTTTCAAAACTATAGAAAACAGGAATGTTGATTAAGCATAGTTTTCTGATTAAAACTACTGTTCAAGTAAAGCAATGGCTTCATAAAGGTTATTTAAAAATTTGTATGCTGACTTTAAATGCGGTTGTACAGTCACAAATGATGCTGAACGCTCAGATCGCCCAGATGCGGCTGTTGTCCCGGAAAACGTCAACAAGTACACAAACTCGTTTTAGGCAATTGTAAATTAAAGTTGCATGCGACAGCAGAGGAGTTGAAGATATCAAAAAGCATTTAGCATGAACATTTTTCAATGAGAAAACTTTGTTCAAAGTAGGTGCCGCGTTTGCTCACAGTCGATCGAAAACAACAACGCGTCGACGATTCAGAGCGTTTTCTTAGCTGTTTCAACGCAACATGACATAGTTTTTTCGTCAATATATGATAATAGATGAATTACGAATCAACCATCACGTGCCGGTGTCAAATAGGCAAAGGTCAAGGCTGTGCAAATCGACCAAAAACGCAAACATCAGCAGGCAAGGTTTTAGCCTCCGTATTTTATGAGTTTGTTCATCGATTAACTTAAGAAAAGAAAGAACTATCAATAGCAAATAGTGTACAGCATTATTGGTGCATTTGAAAGGCATTGTCAAAAGCGGCCACAAATAGAGAAGAAAAACGTGATCTTTCACCAAGATAATGCACCATGTCAAAGTCGATCGTAGCGATTGCCAAACTACATGAATTACGCTTCGAATTGCCTTCGCAACCATCATATTCTCCAGATTTAACCCCAGCGACTACTGGCTGTTTGCAGACCTGAAAAGAGATTTGTCTTCAATTAAGATACTTTGAAGCCAAAGACAAATCGTTCTACAAAAAGGGCATCGAATTGTAATAGAAGCGTTGGAATCTGTGTCTCAAACTGCAAGGAAATGTGTTAATGAATAAAGTTTGACTAAAAAGTTGTTTTATTAATTAGGCCCGGGACTTATTTAGTGATGTGTTGTACACGAAATACATAACTATAATTGTCCTTCGCTCATATTAAATTAGAATTTTCTTTAGTCAATCATGCTTTGGTTGAAAATAGAATTTTCTTTGGTCTATTGCACTTAAGTTTGAAATAGGGGTTTTCTTTGACTGTCACGCTTAAGATTTAAAAATATTTTCTTTGGTGTGTCACGCTTAAGTTTGAAAAAGTAATCTCTTTGGTCTATCACGCTTATGCTTCAAATATGATCTTTTTGATTAGGTATTTTCTTTTATCTGTCATATTTAAGTTTGAAATTAAATATTCTTTGGTCTGTAACGCTTGTGTTTCAAATTTGATGTTCTTTAGTCTGTCAAGCTTCAGTTGTAATTTAAAACTTTCTTTTTCTGTCACGCTTAAGTTTGAAATTGAATTTTGTTAGGTCGTTACGCTGAAATTTTCATGCGGATGTTCCTTTGTCTATCACTCGAAATGTGTGATTTCAGATTGTCTTTTGTCTGTCACGCTTTAGTTTGCAATGGGATTTTCTATTGTCTGTACGCTTATGTTAGAAATGGGATTTTTGTCTTTCACGCATAATTTGTGATTCGGAATTTTCTTTGGTCTGTCACGCTTATTTTTGAAATAGGATTTTCTTTTGTCTGTCACGCTTATATCAGAAATACGATTTTTTGTCTTTGACGCTTATGTTTGAAATAGAAGTTCGTTTGGTCTTTAACACATTAAGTTTTTATTTGGAATATTATTTTGTCTGTCACGCTTAAGTTTGACATTTGATGTTCTTTCGTCTGTCACGAATATATTTAAAATTGGATTTATTTGGTCTGTCACTAATAAGTTAGAAATAGGATGTTATTTGGTTTGTCACGCTTATGTTTGAAAAAAGAAATTTATTTGGTCCGTCACGCTTAAGTTGTGATTTCGAATATTCTTTTGTCTGACACGCTTAAGTTTTAAATTGGATATTCATTGATATGTAACGCTTAAGTTTGATATAAGATTCTGGTTTGTATGTCAGGTTTATGTTTGAAATAGGATTTTCTTTGGTCTATCATGGAATGTTTTGTCTGTGACACATGTTGTTGTTTAGGAATTTCATTTGGTCTGTAAGTCTGAATGTATTATTTAGAATTTTCTATTGTCTGTCCCATTTAAGTTTAAAATGCGTGTTTTTGTGTATCAGGCTTAAGTTAGACATCGGATGTTCTTTTGTCTGTCACACTTAAGTTGTGATTTTAGATTATCTTTGGTCTGTCACGCTTAAGTATGAAATTGGATGTTTAAGTCTGTCACACTTATGTTTAAAATGCTATTATATTTAGTATGTCACACTTAAGGTTTGATTTGAGATTTTCTTTTGTCTGTCACACTTACGTTTGAAATTGCATGTTCTTTTGTCTGTCTCGCTCATGTGTGAAATTGGATTCATTTGGTCTGTCACGCTTTATTTTGAAATGGGATTTTCTTTGGTCAGTCACGCTTAAGTTTAAAATAAGGTTTTCTTTGGTCTGTCACGCTTCAGTTTGAAATGGGATTTAATTAGTTTTGTCAAACTTAAGTTGTGATTTGAGATTTTCTTTTGTCTCTCACGCTGAATGTTGAAATAGTTTGTTTTTTTCGTTGGTAACGCTTATGTATGCAGTAGAATTTTTCTGTGTATGTCACGCTTAAGTTTTAAATGGGTGTTTTCTTTGTGTATGTCACGCATAAGTTTAAAATGGGTGTTTTCTTTTTGTATGTCACGTATAAGTTTAAAATGGGTGTTTTCTTTTTGTATGTCACGCATAAGTTTAAAATGGGTTTTCTTCGTGTATGTCGCGCTTAAGTTTGAAAGGAGTTTTCTTTGTGTGTGTCATGACAGAGTTTGAAATGAGTGTTTTCTTTGTGTATGTCACGCATAAGTTTAAAATGAGTGTTTTCTTTGTGTATGTCACGCATAAGTTTGAAATGAGTTTTTTTCTTTGTGTATGTCACGCTTAAGTTTGAAATGAGTGCTTTCTTTGTGTATGTCACGCTTAAGTTTGAAATGAGTGTTTTCTTTGTGTATGTCATGACTGAGTTTAAAATGGGTGTTTTCTTTGTGAATGTCACGCATAAGTTTGAAATTGGTGTTTTTTTCGTGTATGCCACGCTTAAGTTTAAAATGGGTGTTTTCTTTGTGTATATCACGCTGGAGTTTGAAATGGGTGTTTTCTTTGTGTATGTCACGCATAAGTGTGAAATGGGCGTTTTTTGTGTATGACTCGCTTTAGTTTGAAATGGGTGTTTTCTTAGTGTATGTCGTGCTTAAGTTTGAAATGGGTGTTTTCTTTGTGTATGTCACGCTTAAGTTTGAAATGGGTGTTTTCTTTGTGAATGTCACGCATAAGTTTGAAATGAGTGTTTTATTTTTGTATATCACGCTTAAGTTTGAAATGGGTGTTTTTTTGTGTATGTCACGCATAAGTTTGAAATGGGAGTTTACTTTGTGAATGTCACGCATAAGTTTTAAATGGGTGTTTTATTTGTGTATGTCACGCATAAGTTTGAAATGGGTGTTTTCTTTGTGTATGTCACGCTTAAGTTTGATATGAGTGTTTTTTGTGTATGTCTCGCTCAATTTTTAAATGGCCGTTTTCTTTGTGTATGTCCTCTTAAGTTTGAAATGGGTTTTTTCTCCGTGTACACAGCGCTTAAGTTTTAAATGGTAGTTTTGTTTGTGTATGTCGCGCATAAGTTTAAAATAAGTGTTTTATTTGTGTATGTCACGATTAAGTTTAAAATGGGTGTTTTCTTTTGCATGTCACGCTTAAGTTTGAAATGGGCGTTTTTTGTGTATGTC
>OY744515.1:104887074-104924574 GCA_963556195.1 Sepiola atlantica | reverse complement strand
TGTATATATATATATATATGTATATATATTATGCATATATGTTTTTATATATATACATATTTGTATACGTGTATATATATTATATATTTATATATGTGTATGAATATTTTTATATTTTATATTATATATATTATACATTATATGTATGTTAATTTTCTTTTAAAAATACGTTTGTTTGACAAAAAAAGTCAAATCAATCTTAAATAATTGATGAATTTTATAGAATTAATAGTAAAATACATCACGTGTATAAATGTTATTAATCAACTGTTTTGTCTGAAAAGACTTAAATTGATCAAGGCAGACGTACAAAATAACACCGTAACCATGGAAACGTAGAATTTTATGTAGACAATAAGTTTATCTCTTTTCTCTAAAATTGATAACGACCTTTCCGTTTCAGTAATTCATTAATCATTACAAAACGCCATCTTTTTTATCACGTCCCTCTTGCGTTTTCTTTAACTGTGAAAGTTAAGCATTTTTGTTTTATTTCGTGCCGCTATCGTTGCGATGTTGTTTTCTTATTAATTTAATGTTTAATGGTGAATAAAATTCAACATTTAAACAAATTATTCATCGCGAATTTCATTAAAACGCATTAATTATTCAATATTAATTTCCACCTGATGAAAGTCAAACGAAATGAATCTTCAGGAAGTTAATAATTTTTTAATAATAAAAGTATAGAGATGTTACAGTCTTTTAATATTATATATATATATATATATATATATATCATCTTACTCTGTATATGTATATATAGAAAGAGAAAGAGAGAGAGAGACTAGTAAAAGATGGGAATAAAGTTTGTAAACGAACAGTATCTATTATGTCATCAATTGCTGAAAACTGTACATATACAATCTTTATTTTCATCTTTTACATGGCTATATAATTGCTGTATCCTGTATATCGAGCATCAATTCGTTCATGATAGGTCCTAATTTAAAGGTATGTAGTATATCTTCTTGCAGTTTATATATATATATATATATATATATATATATATATATTAAAATAAACATAGTTTGAGTATCAGACAATTACTGATGAGCAAAGATTGAATCCGCCAATTGATGATCACAAAACAAAAACTTCTATTGTAAAATTGTTAAAAATATCACAGCAGAGTGCTTAATTAATTAAGAAAATCAGAATTAAGAGCGTAATATTATTATTATTCGGTTCAAAAAATCAGTACAACCTCAGTACCATCGGTTTCTAGCTCAAAGGGTGCTAACCTCCTGCCTATCTTAATCGGTAAATTAAAGTTTTTATTTTGGTTAATTAGTCTCCGGCGTTTTTTTTATGTAGAGAGTACTGATAGTACCCATAAGTGGTGTTAGAATATTGGCTGTGGCTTGTGCCATCCCGTGCGTAGTATTACCGATGCCAGATAATATGGGGCGCATAAGGATGTAAGTCATCTAGAGAAAGTCTAGAAATAAAGACGAACCCCTGATGAATATATCGATACTTTTGTTTTTTCCTTTTTCATTATCCATTACGTTGTAATATAATTTCAATAGTTATCATATATATATATATATATATATATATATATAGAGAGAGAGAGAGAGAGAGACAGACAGACAGACAGACAGACAGACAGAGACAGAGACAGAGACAGAGAACAGTTATTATTATATTCAAATAACCATGGTTTATTTTATTACTTTTATTTTTATTTTTTAACATTTCCAAAAATGTTTAATTTCTGTGAGATATATTTAACGGTCTGTTTCATTTGTTTTGTGCCAAACAACATTTGTATGTCAATATCGTCTCTGCAACACTACAAAAGCATCAGAAAAAGTTCACAAATAATAAAAGAGTTCTTAGATTAGAGTGTCTTGAAAAACACCCACACCATACATCAGTTTCGTTTTAGGGTGAAAATAAACAAAAAAACAAACAATTTTTTTAAGAGCAAACACTCACACGTGTGAGATCAAACTAATCCGCCATTTTCCTTTTTTTTTCTTTTTTTCGTTCAAAGCTAGTATCTCCTAAAAGAATTAGTGAGAACAATTTAAAAACTTTAATTCGGTAATATTTGCTAAAATATTTAACATGTACTATAATGTATTTATAAAGTTCCAGTTTATTTGAAGATAATTTATTTTTTATTAAAGTTACCTGAATGATTATTCAAGTCGTTAGGGTGCGAAACTCATTCAAGCAGATCATTATAGAGCTAGTCTCATTGTGTCAAACCGTTCATTCAATCAACTATTAAAAAAGTTTCTTCTACATAAGTGTTTATATGGAATTAATATAGTAGTTATTAATAAACCCTTTCTAACAATATTGAGATAAGCTTACCTTCCCAGAATTCATCACTCAAGTAGTAAGTCACTAGTTAAAATGCGAAACTAAGGGGGGGTTATACTCACGGCGAAATATATCCTCCATATTTAGCCAGACCACGATTTCGAAACACAGAATGGGCATTATATATTTATTTATTTATTTAATTTCTTAAAGTATTCTAAGAATTCAAAAGTAGTTATACGGGGATCCGTACCTTAAACATTAATCTTTACTATGTTTTATTTCTAAATCGTACTATCAAGTGAATTGCTAAGACAAATATACGAATGTAAACAATTAGAGTCTTACTTTAATATTTCCATCTATTATTTAGTCGTTTTTCTCCCTTCTTTTAAGTATCATTATGCTTATTAATATACATTCACAAATATGCTTAGTATCCATCAATAAATTCATACCACCCACACATATATACACACACAACATAAATATATATATATATATATAAATATATATATATATATATATATATATATATATGTATACACCTACACATACGCTCGCACACACATCGAAATATTTCTTCTGTATAATATGTACAATAAAAAACAAGTATTTCTTTTTCTTCTAAAAACTAAGTGCAAATAGGCTAAAAATAATGTCAAACCCCAATTCACTCTAAACAATTAACGTGACTAAAATAGGAATTAGATCATTCTTGTTTATTTTTCTACGATGAAGCTTTTTTTTTAACTAATATTAGGTTGTACGTACTCTTACACTTATCTATCAACATGCCTACCCGCATACATACAGTAAGAGATCCGAACGCAAATAAAAACGTACAATCAACATTTACAAAAACTCCACAAACAACCACTGCAGAAATGATTGTATTTCAACAGATTACAAGCCTCTAAATATTTGCGTTAAGTAATATGATATCAAAATCGTTTCCTATAAAAGGAAACTTACCATCGAAGTTCAGTTATAATATGTTTGCATCTTTCTATTGCTTAAGATTTCAATATAAGTGAATCGGAACTTTTACGCTCAACATCCAAACCTCTGATATTACATATATATGCACACATAGATACATACACACACAATATATATGTACATATCCGAATAAACAAACATACACATGCACACACCATATATATACACATATATACACACATTATTTATTTATCTATTTATTTATTTTATTTCTTCATTTATCTATTGAACATTTATTTCGCATAATATTTTAGATGATACTAGTGTTAATAGTTTATACTCCTACCAAAAAGATATCTTACTTACTATATACCATTTCTCACCTAATTAATACAGATCGAAAAAACCAAGATGAAAAAAACCTATTTCAATTACTTATTGATGTTCTCATAATCTAGCCGTCTTACTATTTTTATTATAAGTCAGATATAATTTTAATTACCTCGGTTATTTTAGATTATAAGTGATGTGCTCTATATCTAAATGTTTTATATTGATGTATTAGTACTCAGTTATCTAGTATTCAGTTGATGTTTTAGTATTGTCAAGATATTCTTATGTTGTTCCTATACATTAGTTACTTACATACTCTTGTTGATTAAAGGGTTATCAGCACAGGTATTTTATATGGGTCTGTAGCGGGATAGGATGTATGCGGTTCTATGTAGGCAGTTCTGATTCACCTCCTGTCTTTTATTTAATAAATTATCTTCAGACATAACTTTATAACTTTAGACATAAGTTATGTCTAAAGATAATTTATTAAATAAAAGACAGGAAGTGAGTCAGAACTGCCTACATAGAACCGCATACATCCTATCCCGCTACAGACCCATATAAAATACCTGTGCTGGTAACCGTTTCATCAACAAGAGTCGGTGATTTATTTGCGGAGATAGTTTTGCTATTAGTATCGATTCTTTTATTCGAAGGTTGCCAATGTTTCTCTCCGTAGCTAGGATATCAATCTTGAATGATTTGCTGGTGTTGCCACATGCGTGGATGTGCTTGTGGAAGGAAAAGATGCGTGTTTGTAGGTGTTCTTTGACTCTAATATGTAGGGGTCTCACCGTACTACCAATGTATATTTTGTTGCATGTGGTGCACTGTAAACGGTATACAGTGTAAGTACGGTGGCATTTGTCTGTGGTGTTCATGGGGCAGTTCGCCAGGGTGCAGGGAGTATTGTTGTAATTGGTGTTCCGTGTTGTCAATTGTTGTCGTAGAGAAAGACCGGTGTGTGTTAGTTGAATATCGAGTTTTTCCTTCCTTATAGCTTTGCGGATAGCTGTGGTGATCCTGTCGTTGAAATGCGGCAACTTCAGGAAGCAGGTGCTGGAAAGAGCGTGTTGCGTCTGTCTTCGGGTTTTCCGGGGTTTCCTAAGGTGTTCAATGATGGATGTAGGGTATCCATTGGTCTCTAGTACCTGTTGAATTTTCTCGCTGTAGGTGGTTTTGTCAGCTTCAATGTTGCATTTCTTACGGATGCGAGTTAGCCCATTCCTAGCATAACCTATTTTAGCCTTATGGGGGAGTGCTGATCTGTAATTTATGAATATGTCTCTACATGCGGGCTTCTTATAAAATTTAGTGGTTAAGGCTCCTTCTTCAGAGATGTTGAAACTGAAATCTAAAAGTGCTAATGATCCAGAGTTTTCAGGGTGTTCTATTGTAAATCGTATGTGTGAGTCAGTGTTGTTGAATGTGTCGAAGATTGTGTTATCCTCTTCCTGGGACGATGAAAGGATAAGAATGTCGTCCACGTATCGTGTGAAGAAGATGGGGGAGTTACAGGAGTTGAGTGCATGGCGTTCTAATTTGTCCATAAAAGAAATGGCGAGCAGTCCCTAGAAGCTGGAACCCAGAGGCAGTCCTGTTATTTGTTTATATGTGTTTTGTTTGTATGTAAAGTATGTGTTGTCTATTATTATATTTAGGAGTTCATGTATGTCAGTGGAGGTGAGGCCGAAGCAATAGAGGTCGCTGGATGAGATACAGTCAGTAATTATGTCTACTGCTGGGTATGCGGGTACAGATGTGTAAAGGGCGACGACGTCAAGGCTGAAGGCATATCGGTTCAGTTTACGCTGTTCTGGTGGTAGTAGATGTAACCTCTGGATGACTTCATCCGAGCAGCTGACATGTCCGGGGAAGGTTTGGAGTAGGGGTTTAAGTAGATGGAAGAGGAGCCAGTAGACCTTGTATAGTAGTCCTTCAATGCTGGATACTATGGGTCTGATTTGTGTGGTGGTGCTGGTCTTGTGGATCTTGATATGGTGATGGAAGATATGGTGTAGGAAGTTTACTGTTTCTTGTAATTAGCTTGTGTCTGTAGCTATTAGGGATGTTTCTTTTTTTGCAAATGTTGGTCCAGGCTGTATTCATTTTGTTCTCAATTTGTTGGGTAGTAATGTTGGAAGCAGGTGTGTAGAGTGTGTCATTGCTAAAGTGGGTGAATGCTAGTGTGTCGTAGGTGTCACGTGAGATAACACAGAATTCCTTCCCTTTGTCAGAGGGTAGGAGGACAAGGTCTTTATCTCTTAGGTTTTGAAGTGTGGTTCGTTGTGTTATTGTCAAATTAGGTATAATGTTTGACTGTTCTTGTTGCATGATAGAGAGTATGTTACGTTTTAGGCGTGTGAGTTTGATGTCTAGCTCGCGGTTGTTGGGTGGTGGATGTAGTGGGTGATCAAGTTGGTATACAGGAAATTTGGCGGTGTTATTGTCATGTGCAGTGTTGTTGATGGTGGCCAGCCACTTGAGGTGGTAAGCTGTCCTGCAAAATTGTGCCTCTATGTTGAGCTTTGTGTTGTTGTTGATTCTTTGAGTGGTGATGAATTTGGGTCCAAGGCTAAGAAGCTCTTTTTCTTCTTGTGATAGGGAGTCTGTTAAGTCTGTGACGAGGTGGGATATTGTATGTTGTTTGTTGTCGTTATGGGGTAGGTTGTTTCTGAGTTTTTGAGTGTGTGTATGGTTGTTACGGTAGAGGAGCCATGTGAATTTGTTTTTGAGTCTTGTTTTTTCGGTATAAACAGTGTAGTGATAGCATCGGTCTATTGTTGTAATAGTCTCAAGGCGTTTGTGCTCGTCTGGTATGTTAAGTTCGGCTTTGGCGGTAGTCATGTTACTGATATGCTGATGTAATATGTGGTGCAAGTGTTGGAGGAGTTTTTTATGCAGAACCTGTGTATGAAGTCACGGGAGGTATTCAGTTTAGGTAGGCGGAAGCAATTGGGTAGATGCATGTTTTTGATGGTGTTGGGCATGATGTTGTATTTAAGGCAGCGTTTGAGGAAGTTAATCTGGCAGCCGACCTTTGCACGCTTTTCCGAGAGTTTAAACAGTTTTTTTAGTTATGGCAAACTCTGTCTGACTCAGACTAAGTGATAAGAGGTTTGTGTAGTTTGCCTGAAGCATTGTTTATTGGTATATAGAAATGTGATATTTAGAAGGCAATACAATGCAGAGGTGTGACGGATAGACACAAGTTGGAGCAAATAAGACATATAATGGTGGAAAAAATGAATTAGTTTCAACCTTAATACAATGTGTACATACACATATATATATATATATATATTATTTTTTTTATTGTTTTTTTTTCATTTCACAACACATATATATCTGTCTATCTACACAATGTTACAATGTTATGTAATACCTGTATCAAGATGGTCTGGTGGAAATTCCGTATGATATAATATATATTTTTTTAATTTTCAGGAACTCTTCACTTCTTCAGAACAGTGTTCAACTCAAGTTCAAGCGTGCATATGAAGGAAGCCGTAAGATTAAGTCTCACAGAAAATACCGGTTAAATTTTAAATACCAAACCAGATTCAAAAATAAAATAAACTTTTTTTTATATTATTATTAATTTATTTTATTTTATTTTTTTTTATTAATATTTTATTTATCTACTTTTTATCTAAAATAAACGAATAGACTTAAACGAATAGACTTGGTTTAAAAAAAAAATGAGATTAGAATTCAAAATTTAACGACAAAAAAAGGAAAGATTCTAAAAAGTAAAAACAAACAAACAAAAAAAGTTTAATAAAGTAAATAGATGAATAAATAAATTCATCTATTTACTTTATTAAACTTTTTTTGTTTGTTTGTTTTTACTTTTTAGAATCTTTCCTTTTTTTGTCGTTAAATTTTGAATTCTAATCTAATTTTTTTTTTTAACCAAGTCTATTCGTTTAAATTAATATGTCGGTTAATATTGTCATTAAACATTGCATTCTGTGTTCGTTTTAAATTGTTGTGTATATTAATATTTAGTTTATTTATTTATTTTATTCTATCTTTAAATATGTATATTTCATTAATGAATTCAATATTATCTGTTCATTAATTATTCGTGTAACGCTAAGACAACAATGAAAGGGAGGTTCATTTGTTGTTTACGTCGCTTATAAATTAGTTATTTCTAATTGTTAGGCTAAAATATTGTTATAATGAATGTTTTATTCCTTTTTTTTCCATTTTTTTCCTTCTTTTGTTTTTATTATTATTAATGTTATCTGGGGTGGTTCCCGTATTTCATCCATTATTATTATTATTATTGTTATTGTTGTTTTTGTCGTTGTTGCTATTGTTATTATTGTTACTATTATTATATTATTATAGTTAATCTTTTTGTTAGGTTAAGTTATTACTATTATTAGTTTATAGACTTTAATATTTTTTCAATTTATTATTTATTTTTCTTCCTATTTTTCTATTAATTTTTTATTCATTTATGTATTATATATCTACTTGTTTATTGTACTTAACCATTTATTTATCTTTTTTTAATTATTATTATTTATTTATTCATTTATCTTTATCTATTTATTTATTTATTTTATTATTTATTTATTTAATGTTTTCCCCCAGTTTGTTTATTTATTTATTTATTTATTATTATTTATTTAAGTGAGTATTTGATCTATGTTGTTATATTATTTGTTATTATGATAAGGTGATGTTTTTAAGAATAGACTTGGTTTTAAAAAAAAAGAAATTTAGATTAAAATTCAAAATTTAACGACAAAAAAAGGAAAGATTCTAAAAAGTAAAAACAAACAAACAAACAAAAAGTTTAATAAAGTAAATAGATGAATAAATAAATTAGATAAAAAGTAGATAAATAAAATATTAATAATAAAAAAATAAATAAATTATTGATAATTAAAAAAAAAATTACACAAGCATGCAAATGAATGTTAAAATCAAATAAGCCGTACAATGTGATAAAACAGTATTGGAATTCTAAAAAATTATAATTCATTTTTACCAACGTATTAAAATAGTAGACAGATATTATTAAATATATTATACATTAATATCAATTAGACTATTAGCTTAATCAATAACTATAATCTAGTTCGATTAACTTACTTTTCATTGTGGTTTACGAATTTAAATTACATATTCATTGGTTAGCTTAATACCAAATATAATTATTAAAGTATTTAAGGTAATATTAGTTGTATACTTAACCGGGAACGTTTTAATTGTTATGTTATACCAGAAATAAAGTTTACTAAAGTTTTCTCATAGAATGTTATGGTAAATTCACTCTGCTCGAAAAACGAAACCGTTCGTTTTTAATATAGTTCGCGAACTCTCTTTCCGTCGGGTGGTTCGTTATTAGCTAACTGGTTAGGAGTTCAAACCTTATCGGATATTATGCGGTTATTTACTCCCGAATATTCTTGGAAAAGGTATGAACCCCAAATTTGCCTCTTTCCAGCTCTGGATAAGATAGAAAATTGTTCAATATATTGTATGACTGCAAAATCAGCGAATATCTAAAGTCGAAGATCTACTGGACTGTCGATTTGTACAGCTCCGGTGCTTACGAACAACGAGGAAGGCGGAGTGAAGATTCGCTGTCATGGAAAACGATGGAAAGTTTCTGCTGGGTGTCTGTAATTACGTTGCTCGATTACGTCTTCAATGAGTATATCCGAAGGCGCTACGATATCGTACCGATTGAGGGCAAGATGAAGTAATGGCGTCTCGTTGTGCTGATGGCCAACAACAACACCGCTGCGAAACTTGCGTTTGCATTAGACATCCCGGCTAGAGTAATCGCACTTCGGAAATGGGCAGACACCCTGCATCTTTAAAACCGGCTTGCATTTGACGAAGCCTGTGATTGTGTCAAGTGGAGACAAAGGTCATCACTGCGGACCCCGCGTTAGCTCTAGATTAAGGCAGAAAAAGAAAAAGGAGTGATACATTAATTGTCTATCACAAAAATGTGCTTCGGCATCAAATGGCAAAACAGGGTTGATATGAACAAACTAAACCAAACCTCTTTCCGTCAGTTCGACAAAACGAACTGAACGCAAGGTTATGATTTGTTTCAATATTTCGTCTAAAATCAGAGCTTTATCAAGAATAAACATAATGAAATAACAGTCAATATGTACATATTAGTGCTGTAGTGGGAGTAAGAAATCCCAAATGTCAAGTAGCAGGATGGGAAAGAGTATTATGGTGGGAGATGTGTGTTGATAATTGAGAGGCGGTGCGGTGCGTTTTCCAGCATAAAAATGTTGGTAAGTTCAAAATTTTTGATGTATGTTAATCGAACACAATTTATAGGTAAACAACCTGAAAATAGGTGGAAAAGCCAAAAGGGCAGACTAATATGAACAAAAAAAGATTAACATAAGGTCATTATTTGTTTCAATATTTCGACCATAATTCACGGTTTCAGCAAAAATAAACATGAAATCACAGAGTTAATATTTATACATTTTCGATCTTCCGAGGGTTGAAGGTTCAATCCTTACTACAGGCGATAATAACTAAGAATAATATAATAATTACCACTTCTACCTGATCATGGCTGGCGGAACAAGAACAATCTACCTTCGCGGATTAAGTAAAGGGTTCAGTTCGAAAGTTTGTATAGAGTTCGACATAAAGATTGGTAAGTTCGAAAAGATGTATCTCAAGAAAGTCGAAGTTTACATCGGCCGAAGCGTTATGAAGATGACAACCAAGATTGGGAAAGTGTTTGAAGAATCTAAATAATACAAATTATCAAGCGTCGACTCATTTTGCAGAGTTCGGTAATGGACCGGGAGACCAAGGATCAATCCTCGGTCGAGTCATACAGAAAACTTATAAAATGGTACTTGATGTCCCCTTGCTAAACACTCAGAATTAAAACGTAAAATATCAAGTGTAAGTGGAACAATCGTCGGGAAAAGAGTAGCGTCCACCTCTACATCTCGGTGTAGAAAATAATGAAAAACGAAGCCTATGGGTCGCCCTCAACTACGGCCGAACACTTTACTTAATTTATTTTATCAATCTTCGTCTAACAATTCCGAAATAAAATATTGCTTTTGGTTTTTTTAAGACATTTTACAAAAAATAAGTGAAATAAAAAATATTTCTTGTTTTTATATATTTTACAAAATGAATGAATAAATAAGTAATTTCGAAAAATAGAATTTTGAATATTTGGTGTCGCTTCGACGTAGAAATGTCTTCACAATTTCTCCCAGGATAAAAGCAGGCAAATATGTAATAAATTCAACGCAATAATATCGATAGCACCGATCAATGGAATATTTCGCCGTGTCATAAAACATGGGTGGGTTTCCCGAGATGCGTCCATTTGATCAGCACGTTGTTGTTGTTATTGTTTAATAAAAATAGTAGTAGTAGTAGTAGTAGTAGTAGTAGTAGTAATGATGATGATGATGATGATGATGATGATGATGATGATGATGATGATGATGATGATGATAATAATAATAATAATAATAATAATAATAATAAAACAATGACAACAACAACAAAATGATGATGATGATAATGATATTTACAATAATAATAAAACAACCAATAATAATAATAATAATAATAATAATAATAATAATAATAATAATAATAATAATAATGATGATGATGATGAAGTTCCGACTTCGATCTTTGCACATAATTTTTTGAATACCCTTATTACTTTTGAAACTTTTCATTTAGAATCTTTTGTCTTTTCGATATCTTTTCATTTACTTTTACTATCAAAAACAAAAAATAAATTTCTTTTTATATCCAAAATACCGCCCCCACCTCCCACCCCCCAAAAAATGGTGCTTCTACACGGACCGAACTAAACCGACTTTTGTCGAACTAAACCTAAAATGTGGGTTAGGATTAGGGTTAGATATACTTTAGGGTTAAGTTAGGGTTAGTTTAGGGTTAGGGTTAGGTTAGATATACGTTAAGGTTAGGGTTAGGGTTAGGGTTAAGGTTAGATATACTTTAGGGTTAAGTTAGGGTTAGTTTAGAGTTAGGTTTAGGGTTAGGGTTAAGGTTAGATATACTTTAGGGTTAAGTTAGAGTTAGTTTAGAGTTAGGGTTAGGGTTAGGGTTACGGTTAGATATACTTTAGGGTTAAGTTAGGGTTAGTTTAGGGTTAGGGTTAGGGTTAAGGTTAGGTATACTTTATGGTTAAGTTAGGGTTAGTTTAGGGTTAGGTTCGCGTAAAAAACAATTCAGTTCGTATTGTGTAGAAGTACCTTATCAGCATTACAGAAAACACTTGCATATAAACTAACAATGACTTGTTCTCTAGGATAGTTTTTTCGGTGAAGTTCATTTACGTTCGCCAGTCTCGGAAGTCTTCGGCGAAACTCGGAATTGATAACGTAAGTATTAAAACTGTTCTTGGATATCTATTTCTAAAATGTATTAATTCTATTTACAAAAGAATCAAACTTTGATATCGTAGAAAAGCATTCGGACCAATATCAAAAGCGGCCAATTTATGCGTCAAACGTTTTTCACTTCTATCGCATATTTCGTATATTCTGAAAAAAAAAAAAAAATTTTGTCTATATTCAATTAATTAATTATCCCTAAGACATGAACATTTTTAGTTGCGTTTTAGAGTTTAGTAAATCAAGAGCGCCGTGTAATGTCCGGATGCCATCTCTGAAGATCGAAGCTATTCTTTGCTAAGGAAACGGATATCCATAGTTAAGTGTAATCAAATATATGTAAAGTGAAAACCTTAGAAAGGATGGAAACACCAAGGAGAAAAAAAACCATCCAGACTTTGACTGGAAGAGAACTGGGAGTACTAGAATCATGGGGAGGATTATTGTCACTCAGATTTCAGAGCAGCCATCCGTCTTTATCAGCGATAGTTCAATGGTAAACGGCTATTGCGAATACGTTGAATGATTTGCAATAGTAATCAAAAAAAGTTAGGATTATTGTTACAAATCTGGAGAGACCTATTGTCACTTGGATTCCAGTTAATGCAATCTGTTTTTATCAGTGAGCGATCATTGGTAATTATTCACGTGGGTAAATAATATACACCCTCTTCCCCCAAAAAGAATGCAACGCATGGAATCGTAAATAAAATTCATAATCCATTCTGTAATCTAACCATATTAGTTACAAATAAACTACGCTTGACTTGTCCTCCAAGTTTCAAGCATAAATGTCGAAACAGTCTGGTTTATCGCCGTTCAATGATACGAAGAAATTTTTTGGTGATCGTCTCATCAGTAGGAGGTGTGATATTGAATGAGCTTTGCACCCACCGTACTTAACCCCCCCCCCCTCCCGATATTTATTTGTTGACGTATCTCAAAGATGATGTATATCAAAACAATGTCAAATTATTCATGGACTGAAGAATTCCATCACAGCCTCAAAAGCAGGGCAGTGCACAGAGAGGGGTGTGTCTGTTGCGTTGTCATTCTTTTCTTCATCGGGCCCCGTGTCGTCATTTTGTTGCTTTTTCAAATCTTCTTGTTGAGTTAACGTCAGAACACTTGAGAGAATACATGTTTTCGGAAATGGAGGTTTATTGAGAGAAAGGGTTAAAGAGGTCACGAATTAAAGTTACACTTTATGCACAATACACTAAGTATGAGAGAGACAGACATTCTAACCCATGGTAACTATTGAAGAGATAGTTGCCTAACTTGCTAGCTTGCTAGATAGACAGATACACAAACAGATATCAACGCTCATGGCTGCGGGCACGACTCAACAGTTATCTTAAAGCATTGTTCCAGCAACCGGCCGCGTGAAAATCAAAACCGGTCTCCTTATAAAACTAAACGCTGTTCGTCGCTTTGGTCCCACGTGACATCACATCCGTGGGATCTCATTTCCATATCGATCTGAGTCTTGCTCCTCTGACCTCACCTATCAATCTTCTCCGTGTTCCAGGTTATTCTCGAATACACTCTGTCAACTGTCTTTTTTTCATTCATGAGCAAGGTTGCTTGTATTCTTACCCATTCACCTAAAATATAAGATATATACTAATAAACTTACACACACGTTATCCAGCATTTGAAGAAAGAATGGGGTGTAGCCTGAGCAGAGGTATTGTCAGTTGATTAGTCGAAAATTGAACATAATAAGAAAAAATGTTATGAAATATATATTAATAAACTTATACACCCTTTATCCAACATGTCAGAGTTATTGATAATCATGCACGTCGTATCCAGGTGTGGTTATCATTAAATGGTGATAAAACAAAGAGTGTTGGACATTCATTACATGAATTGTATTAACGATTCTATGGTGTCATTTTATATATTAGATGTAGCAGTATGTCAGAGTTATTGACAATTTTGAACGTCGTAGCCAGGTATTTTATTTTTGAAAGACTGTTGGACATTCATGACTGAAATTTGGTGGACGGTTTTAGTTGTACCAACTATGGTTTGATTATTTTATGTACAAACGAGTCACCGCTTACTAAAGCTCAAAAGCCAATCGAGGATGAAGGTGAACGAGTCTGTCAGGCGGACGATCAGACAACACCGTGAGGATTGGAATTTGATTATTAAAGACGGCTCAGCAAAGATTTGTCAACATTGGACTTGAAAACGATCGTGCTGTAGTCAGGTGAGAAGCATCCCCGTGGTATTGTATTCCACGAAAGGACAGTTGTTGGAAAGAAACTTTTCAAGGAAGTTCTGTTTAGTTTTAGGTACATATACGAAGAAAGAAAAATTATTTACAATGGTTGTAGCTAGATGAGTTTTTGTTGTGAACTTTTTGCAAGGGTTACCATAGACTGGAGCTCAGTCGAGCACCTACCATGAAAATCACGATAGAGTAGAGGAAGACTAGCAAGCTCTCTTCTGTGAGAAAGAGGCTGTAGGGAAAAGAAGACGACATCCTGCACTAGATTTGTAAAGTCAGTTTTGTACTTTGTCAAGGCAGGAAAGGCTGCCCTGATCGGCACCTCTCCAAATGTGGCAACAGTACCTCCCCATCTTATGACGTATTTGACTCTTATACAGGTAGAGGATTGTGTCAGGAGTGACATACTTTCTGGAGCGGTAGAATCTTGGCAACAAATTTCAGGTAAGTTTTCAATTTTAAGTCTTGGGTGAAGGTCAGTCCTAGGTTATCAAAGATGGCTGGCATTTTGGGGAGCCGCGCTGTGTTAATAAATAGCATTGACGAATATTTAATTTTTTTATCTTTATTTATTTTTATTTTTTTAAGAAAAGCAAAATCCTTGCAGAAAGCAACAGGGAGACTGGCGCTTGTTCGCTGTACAGTTACAAGCATCCGAGAGACGCGGAGTCTCGTGCCACGTGTAAACCCGTCTGATTAATACAACGGACGAGAGAGAAAAACTACCAACAGAAATTCAGAAAAAAAGGACGAGTCCATTCTTAAGATGCGTCCATTCGATCTGCGCGTTTAGCGATGAAAATTACGTTTCAAAGTTAAGCGTGAGAAACTGACTACCCGACAGACAGACAAAGAGATCCTTTTTAGAGATGAGTTTAAGCAAATATTTCAAGATTAAGCGTGACAGACGGACAGACGGACATATGGTATTAGATAGATGGGTGCGAAATGTAACATAAACTGTATATTTAATATGTGCGTTAAGCGATGAAAATTTCTATTTCAACATTAAGAGTGACAGAAAAACAGATGGACGAACAGAAATACAGTCAGACAGATCTTCTAACAGGGATGTATGGACGCATCTAATATGCTATTTTAAGATTAAGCGTGACAGACAGACATACAGACAGACAGAAAGACAGACAGACGGACATATACAAATGTAGCAACGGCTTGAAATCTAATATAAGATGCGTCCAGTCAATCTACGGGGTCAGTGATAGCATTGCTATTTCTGGCATGACAACCGACTATCCGACAGGCAGACAAACAGACCTTCATATAAACATTAATGGACGCATCCAAACATGCTATTTTAAGGGTAGCCTGAAAGACTGACCAACGGAGAGATACTATTATGGAGATGCTTAGGGTAAGGATTAGGGTTAAAATAAGATGCGTCCATTCAATCTGCGTGTTATTAGAAACAGAAGCGTGACAGACAATCTGACCGACGGACGCCCCCTCATAGAGATACGTGGACGCATTTAAAAACGATGGAAGTACAAAAAAATGGCGCTTAAAAAACAAGGAATGAATTTTACAAGAGAAAAAGGAACGAAAAAATTGATTTCGTCTGATTTTTGCCGTAAGCTGCTTGTAATCTTTGAACAAAACTTGTCCGAGGATCGAACCCCCATCAAAGGGCGCAAATAAACATATAAGTAACGATGTAGGTTCATTAATAGAACAAGGGTCCTTTGGAAAGTGCATGTTTTCCGTTTGGAAGCACAAATGAATCATAATATTTGACTCTCCCTAAAACTTTAATTCAAATCAGAAATTACTTTTTAATCGGCGGCTTAAAGGCTTCAAAAATGTTCGTGTTTTCGCACGGTCACGACATGGTGAACAAGTCGGCCATTTTAATCGATTATTAATAGAATTTTTTTCTAAAAAGCTGCAATTTTTTTTTATTTCTAGAATCGGAAGAGATCGGGTAAGCCCTTAAGCCGACGATTAGAAAGTAATTTCGTTTCGTTTTTTTTTTGCGTATTTTTTATTGTATTTCTTTATTGTAATCAATATCATTTCAACTTTTAATAGTGAAAGCATATATATATATATATATATATATATATATATATATATATATATAGGAGATATAATTTTTTATGTATCAATGTTCAGTATTTACTTCAATAGTGCTCGATACGTAAGTAGAGCTAGGTAGTAAGTTATTAAAATATATTCATAGCAATTAAGCTACACAGAGGCTCCTGCGTTTCATCCGCGGGGGGGGGGGAATCCTCAGGCTAAAATGCATTTTAGCCTAAAGATTCCCCCGGTGATGAAACGCGGGAGCCTCCGTGTAGCTTAACTGCCATAAATATATTTTCATAACTTACTATATATATATATATATATATATATATATATATATATATTGGTTAGAGAGGTAAATAAATAAAGTTGAGATCGAAACCTGATCGCTTTTAACAATAGGCGGACATCTTACCGTTTCGTTGTCAATATCAGTTTACATTTATTTATCACAACTTGACCGATCATTATGACATTTGTAACAAAGGTGTTCGACATCAATTAATAAGTATTGTCACAAATTCATTTTTTTAGTAACTTAAAGAGTTTCAGACGGTATAACATGGGCACAACCTCCCGTTTGAAATTTTGACTAGAACAGATTTGCACTGAATTTCAGCCATAAGCATTAGACAAGAATAAGTACATATTCTCTGAGTTTCACATTCTTCTTAAATTCCCTTAAGCTTAAGTCTTACATTTTCGACATTTTCTAGAATTCAAATAATGTAATGGATATTGCTCAAAATTAGAATAAAAATTTTACACACAAGATTTAGTATCATTATATCTTGATGTTGTATCTTCGTAAAAGGATATAACATTATTATAACTTTACGATTTCTGTCTCAACGCTAGTTTTTACGAGCTCCTTGCCTGGATTTACACTACTTATTATCTTACATTGAATTTAACTTCATAAAACATATATTTAGAAAGCCCTAAAAGAAGTCTCTAAAATAGCTTTTAATACACAACATACATTTTAAACTTTTACATTTCAACTTTTTCCAACTGGATTATTTGGACCTATTAATGGTTTGGCCTCTCCAAAAATTCAACAGATTTTACCATTTTGAACGCCAACCTTTCCTGGATTTACCGTTTTTCAACATGTTGCTACAATTTTCACGACGCTTTCAACGGTGAATTCTTCTAAGATTCTCAACACCTTCCATTTGCATTGAACATTTTTTTTATATTTGTATTTATCTTATATCATCTTATATCTTTTAAAATTATGACTTTCGGTCATTTCCCTTACCGACTTATCTGTTTGTATACCTCTGACGATAAGGTGGCATTCTTTGAAAAGTCATGGCTTAAGGAAGGAATAATGAATCTATTTTATTTTAAACACGTTGTTTTGAGCAACTGATGACATAATAGATATTGTATATTTACAATCTTTATTCTCATCTTATCTCTTACTCACTCAGTCTCTCTATCTATCCATCTATTTATCTAGTTATTTATGTATCTATCTATCTATAAAATAATACTATGTTATATGAATTGGAAGAGGTAGGTGTACATATATAATAGAGGGTATATCCTAAAACATATTTTCGCATTCCTATATATATACAGGGTGATTCATAAGTCACTTAGCTAGTTATTTTTCAAATTCTAAAGTTATAAAATACGGTAATACAAAACAGAAAGTTTATTCAACAAATTCATTTATGGGAGGTTAAAATTACAGCAAATATTCAAAATTTCCACCTTCGTTTTGCATGCATAGCTCCATTCTTTTTTACGACTCTTTGTAGCATATTTGATTGATTATGAAATAAATATATATAGAAACAAATATCTAAACGAACAAATTTAAAATAACAAATAGCAGTAATTAGAGAGTAAGATAACAATTATCAAAAGTTCATAGTATGTTTGTGCTTCATATGGTAATCATTTTAAATAGCTAAGTGAAGTGACTTATGAATCACCTTGTATATATATATATATATATATATATATATATATATATATATAGTCTTAAAAGTTTCTCAACCATTGAAACTATATTAAAATAAAACAAGTCCCAAGTCGTTCAGTGGAAAATCACTCATGTAAGTCAATTTAACTTTTACAGTTATTATATTAGTTTACTTCTAACATTATTTAAAGGATAATCAGTTGTTTACCATGAAAAGCTGTTTCGGGAATTTAAAAACAATATATATATATATATATATATATATATATATATATATATATATATATATATATATATATCCTCTTTTTCTATTTATCTATCTACCTCTAAAAATAATACTATATTACCTAAATATTACCTAAATATTATCTAAATATATATGGGAACAAAACGAAAGCATAAATAGTAATATTAAATAGGAAATTTTAAAATTAGCAACTTTTTTGTGATAATATAAATAAGAGAAAGTGTCATACATATTTAGAGAAAGATATCAACACATTAACTTCAAAAAAAGATATCAACACATTAACTTCAAAAAAAGATATCAACACATTAACTTCAAAAAAAGATATGAACCCACTGACTTCAAAAAAAGATATCAACACATTAACTTCAAAAAAAGATATCAACACATTGACTTCAAAAAAAGATATCAACACATTAACTTCAAAAAAAGATATCAACACATTAACTTCAAAAAAAGATATCAACACATTAACTTCAAAAAAAGATATCAACACATTAACTTCAAAAAAAGATATCAAAACATTAACTTCAAAAAAAGATATCAACACATTAACTTCAAAAAAAGATATGAACCCACTGACTTCAAAAAAAGATATCAACACATTAACTTCAAAAAAAGATATCAACACATTGACTTCAAAAAAAGATATCAACACATTAACTTCAAAAAAAGATATCAACACATTAACTTCAAAAAAAGATATGAACCCACTGACTTCAAAAAAAGATATCAACACATTAACTTCAAAAAAAGATATCAACACATTGACTTCAAAAAAAGATATCAACACATTAACTTCAAAAAAAGATATCAACACATTAACAGGTCTTTGTTTGAGAGCAAATAAAACATTCACCGGTGAGAGACAAATTACAACGAATCTGATTGGTTAGTTAGCTAGACTTCTTCTTTCGTGTGAATCAGATGATTCTGGTGTTGGAATTAGTTTACCCGATGTTCTTCTAGTTAGAAATCTTTCTGGAAAAACATCGGGTACTTACGGGAAGAACCACGAAAAGGTTACCAACATCCCTAAGTGAAAGTGGTATTGTGGAACCGACTGGATTCGAACTTGGAAAACCCAGGTCTTCAGTCCGTGTCGATATCCACTTAACCACCATTAACTCCCAGCTAGACTAAAAACTACTTACATATTCAAAATGATCAATAACAAAAATCCGTGCACTCATGTTGATGATTCCTCGCGAGGATGAAACATGGATGCCCTCTATGTAGCTTAATTGCCATAGATACATGTTCGTACTACTACTACTACTACTACTACTACTACTACTACTTAGCTCTACTCATGTATTGAGCACGGTAGAAGTAAATACTTAAAATATATACACAATGTATTATATCACCGTATAATATTATATGCGTATGCATATTTAATTTGATATTTCGCTAAAATGGTAGTTTATTTAAAAATAATATTTAATGCACGTTTGTAACGCATACCCCACTAAGAAAATTTTAAATCAAAATTTAAATAATAATAATAGTGAAAGAATCATTGGAGATATTAAAATCAGAGTTTCAGATGATGCTAAACTTACATAGAAATAAATGGTTGAATTGCAGAAAGGGTTGTAATCCTTTCTGCAATTCAACCATATTTGGTACGAATAAACTTCGGTCCATTCATGACTTGTCAACCAAGTTTCAGCGATGAATGTCCAACAGTCTGTTTTATTGTCGTTTAAAAATATGCAGGGACACTTTTGTGATCGTCTCATCAGTAACGGATGTGATCCGGAATAGGGCGTTATGCTCATCAAACCGTAATTAAATTCTCGAAGTGAAGAGAGAAATCACAGCCTAAGTGATGTCAGTGAAAAGAGAGGGACGTTGTAGAGTCATAGACAATTCTGAATATCGTATCATGATGGGATTACCACTGAATGGCGATGAAACAAAGACTGTTGGACATTCATGACTGAAACTTGGTGGACAAGAGCAAATAAAATATACCAGTCTTCTCGACAGATTTGTGTTTCAACCGATCGCGGTGAAGACGAGTAAAGCGATAGGCCTCGTCTGCACGACTTTCGCAACAGCCTTGGTCTGTTAATGACGCGCCACCCCGGAGACCATCGAGAATTGACTTGGCTTTACGTGTGCCTCTCCATCGCCACTAATCGTGGAGACGCCTTGAGCCTGCTCTCGGCCTGCCAAGCCAGCAGGACATCCGATGAAACTTCCTGATACTTGCATATTAATTTTGAAAAAAGACATTTTATTAATTAATTATTATTTGATTCCCCTTTACGCTAGTTATGTTATTAAAGTACATTGTATTATATGTTTTAAATATTAAAAGATTCACTCTTAAACTAAAATTAAATGTACCCTCCCCAAACCTATATATATATATATATATATATATATATATATATATATATATATATATATGAATAGCATAATATAAAATGAAATAATAAAATAAGATGCGAATCAAATTTTATTAGAATTCAAAATTCAGGCAAAGTATCTCAACGTCCTTAAGATATCCAAGAGGTTGATTCCTGAATATGTTTTAATTTGTATGACTTGGATGGATTTTATAAATTTAACAAATAAGTATGTTTTTTGCTTGATATATTTGATGTGTTATGTACTCTTATGTATTTTTGTATATATTTTTATATATTTTCAAAGTGTAATTTTATCACCTGCAGTAACGTCACTGCGGTAATGGTCCTCTGAGGAGAAAAATTATCTTTGAAAACTCATGAGTTAAGGACGTTGAGATACTTTGCTTGAATTTTGAATTCTAATAAAATTTGATTCGCACCTTATTTTATTATTTCATTTTATATTATGCTATTAATGCTCTATCCAGTATATTGAGCTTCAGTCTTTATCCGGATGCTCCACTAATTAAAAGATATTAGTTGTTTCTTATATCTTTTGTTGGATTAACTTCATATATATATGAATATATATATATATATATATATATATATATATATATATATATATATATATATAAATATATATATATATATATGAATATATATATATATATATATATATATATATATATATATATATATATATATATATATATATATGTCTAAAGAAGCTTTGAGTCATTTTAAACAAAAGTAAAAATAAATGAAAATGCAGTTTAAATTCACAGAGAAACTAACTCAATCCAAAATATCGCAACTTAGCATTCGTTGGAAAATTCATTAATAAAAAAGGGGATTCAAGTATCTAACAGTGAAACAAAAACAGGGGACCTTAACTTAAGCGTGAAATATTAAAACGGGGATCATCAGCTGTTTACCATGTAACTGTTTCGGAGATTTAAAAACAGGACAGTTATAATATTCATGGCTCTCCAATGGTACTGATCAAACGGTCAATAATCAAGTGTAGAAATAATTCAGCTTAAATTTCACTAATATATACATAAATAAATAAATAAATAAATAATAAATAATAAATAATAATATGGTATGGTATGGTAGCTTGCAATAAAATTATATAGGAATAAAAGTTGTATTGAAAATAAGCTTAAGTATCTTATATATATATATATATATATATATATATATATATATATATATATATATACTTAACTAACAAAACAGCAATCGGAAAGAGAATATATTTTCTCGTAGATATAACTACCTATTTCATACGAAAATCGGACCGAGTCGATGCCATTGTTCAGGTGGCTCGTTTTCTGATAATCCTGTGCAATTCTAGGTAGTCCATCCTCCCGGGCTTTTCCCTTTCGTCCTTTGAGAAGGGGCTAGTTTAGTGCTAATCGCATGAGACGCCCTTACGGGGGGATGCCAACATGTTTGCGCAGACATTTTTTGTTTGGCTAGAGTGCCTTTTCTTCTAGGGCGCTTTCTGTTCAAATCCTACTTTTCCGACCCTGTGTCACATCTTTCCGTCGTGCGAAGGAGATGAATAAAAAAAACTCACGAAATATATAATATAAAGTACAGAAAGTATCTAGGACTGGAATTAATGTTTTCTGGCAAAATAAATGTCTTGTCTTCTGGTTCCTTTATGCGTTTTTGTACGCGCACATGTCGCATCAAAGAACCAGGATGTCATTATTTCTGCTTTCGACGCGAAACTGAAGAGTCTGGACGCTTACAATAATCCACCTGTTTACCAGATGAGCCATATGGTCTGCCAGAAGTAGCAGTTAGACTAGTATTTGTATCGGGTTAGACATTGGGTGAGGAGTAAGGTTTTTTAGTGGCAGTAGAATAGAGTGCAGGCGCTTGAGGGACTACGTGGTAAAGCGGGGTGATGGATGGAGGGAGGTGATTTTTTTAAAGTAAATAAAAGCAAACATGGGAGTCCGCTCCTTCTTTCCATCTTCTCTATATGCCTCTATTTACTTACCTCCCCACGAGGGAAGAGTTAGACAGAAAGGTGGTTCTAAATATGAAAAAAAAACAGCTCCCAATAACGGGGCACTCTGGATTGGGAGAAAAAGCAAAATCTCTTAGTTTAGAATAAGACAGAAAAGATGAAGTGTAGTATCTGTTCCGATGGATACTGCACCCCATAGACTGGTATTGTCTTGGCCTTCGGGGCTTGATTTACGCCGGTCTATGGGTATGTCCTGTGCAGTTCTAGGAGGTCCACCTTCCAAGGCTTCGCCTCCCCTCTTTGGGGAGGAGTAAGTTTATTGCTTACTGCCTGAGGCGCCCCTACCGGGGAATGCCAACGTAGCTGCACAGCAATTTTTAAACCCCACTTTCCTGACCCGACCTTGGGTCACATCTTACTTGTGGGAGTAAGATAAAAACTGGCCTTTTGCCTAACTCCTGGAGAGGAGTAAATCAATACACTTTGCTCCCAGTGAAATTCTCTCTCTCTGTCTCGCTGTTAAATGTTCGTTTCTCTCTCTCTCTCTTTTAACCCGTGTTTATATCCTTATATAACTCTCTTTCTTCTCCCCCCTCTCTCTCTCTTCTCCCCCCCCCTTTCTCTCATTCTTATATTGTCGCTCTAAACCTCTTTGTCTTTTTCCATGAATATGTATTTCTCTGACTTGTTATGTTTCTTATACTTTAAGATCTGTGTCTTTCTCGCTTTCTATCTCACGCCCTCTCTATCTCTATCTCTCTCTTTATCTATGTCGGCCTCCCTCTAAATCTCCCTCTCTCTATCTCGCCTCTCTCGCTCTCTCAGTATCGCCTCTCTCCCTCTCCCTCTATCACTCTATCTATCTATATATATATATATATATATATATATATATATATATATATATATATATATATATATATATATATATATATTTACTACCCCCACACACAGGTAATAGCAATAAATCATTCCATAAGTATAGCTTCCAATTCAAATAAACATAAATTGAAGTAATAACCAAAAACAAGCAAGCAACTCTCCTGCCGACTATGGGGATGGGAAGTGAAGTTGCCAGAAACCTGGAGTTCTTCATCTATTCATTGGACATAAATTCAACACGATTTGTACGAAAGCAAGAAAAGCACCAACACGAATAATTCCGTGGTCTTTAACAACACCTGTCTAAAATGTACTTACCTCCGCATGAGAGCAGAGTTAGACACAAGGTCGGTTTTATATATATATATATATATATATATATATATATATATATATATATATATATATATATATATATATATATAGATCCTCAAAATCTATTGAACTGTAGAAGTGAGATAGCAAACAGCTGCTTAGACAGAAAAAATACCTTAGGCTAACAATAAATAAATAAATAAATATACAAATAAGTAAAAAAACAAAACTAAACAAACACTTACAAATTAAAACCTAAAATAGAAATACAAGGAACCACGTGTTAAAGTAAATTCAACCATTATATTGACACAACAAAGGAAAGATGGTATAGGTCAATCTATAGAAAACAGAACAATAGAACAGGATATAGGAAGTAACACCAACAAGACTTTGTTCGCAGAAAGCCCAACGATTGGTTGAGAGAACAACAAAGAATCTGATTGGTTAACTAGCTAGCCGTGTATATAAAAACACCCGGCAAAAATAACTCCATGCATTTTAGCCTGAAGATTCCCACCGGGGATGAAACGCGGGAGCCTCTGTGTAGCTTAATTTCAATAATTGTAGGTTCATAGCTTACTACCTTGCTCTACTTACGTATCGAACACTGTTGAAGTAAATACTGAAAATTGATACATAAAAATTATATCTACTTATAAAATGTTATGCGGATAGATGAAATACTAATATACATATATATATATATATATATATATATATATATATATATATATATATATATGATTACGTCGTAATTCCATACTGACGAGTGCAAAATGAAAACGCGTCTATTAATGCAAAAATATATTTATTTATTATAATAATCATTAAGCTCATATTAAGTTGAGCATTTTCGAGAGATAATCAATTGATTATTCATAAATAAGCCCCGTTGCATGGTTCTCACCCTCGAGAGATAGAACCCTCTTTAGATTCACAGTACTTGTGTTCACATTGAAAGAATACAGCACGTATTTGTCTCGCATTTCAAAGCGTGATCATCGCCTTGGCCGAATGGTTACGAGAGCAGTGTTCATAATACTTTGATGCGGGGTTCGAATTGTTCGGTGATACGGTTACGTACTTTTATACTGACGGGCATAAAATAAAAACCTCGAAACATATACATGTCTATGGATACCAAAATATTTGTTTACTAACCATAATTGTATATATATATATATATATACATATATATATATATATATATATATATATATATATATATATATATATATATATATATGAGAATTTATGGCAATTAAGCTACACAGAGGCTCCCGCGTTTGATTATGTGGCTTACTTGCCATAAATATATTTTCATAACTTACTACATAGCTCTACTCACGTATCGAGCACTGATGAAGTAAATATTGAAAATTGCTACACAAAAATGATATCTCCTTATAAAATGTTATGTGGATACATGAAATAGTAATATATATATATATATATATGCAGTAAGTTATGCAAATATATTTATAGCAAGCTACACAGCGGCTTCCGCATTTCATCATCGTCAGGCGAAAATGCATGAAATTCATGTTACCGGTTGTTTTTATATATTCACATGGTGTTTATTCTAGCTAGCTAACCAATCAGATTCCTTGTTATTCCCTCACACAGGCTTATGTTTTCATTAGCCAATGACAGGGCTTATCCAAACGAAGTTTCGGCTGATTCATACTTCCTGTTCTTTTGTTCCATTTGGTATAGGGTGACGCACTGTTTTTATGAATGTGTCGAATAATAAGGTGACCTTATTTTAACACCTGCGTACTTGGATTATATTTTATTTAGGTCTATGTTTTGTGTAGTTTTTTATTTAATTATGTTTTAAAATTCATTTTTCTTGTGTATTGTTATTCTAAAGTAAAATGTAGTGGACAAAGTGCACGGGTTCTACAATTACAGCACTTTATAATGCCTAACCAACAGCATTGTTTACCAAACCACAATATTTGCCAAAGAAATCTCGAATAACAAGAAGTACTACGTGGATATGACCTCCCTAGATTTTAAAACTACATATTATGACCATAAAAGAACATAAAATAACAAAACACCAAATAAAAACAGCACTAGCGACCCATTACCGAGAGCTCAAACGATGAGAAGCTCGGCAAAAATCGAATGGAAAATTGTATGAGAGGCTGGTATATGTAGATTTGTGTAGATTATGTCTGAATGAGAAACTTGAAATTCTAAATTTTGAAGACCTCCAAACCTATTGAACTGTATAAGTTGAATAGAAACAAATGTATACATAGAATAAACTTTACTTTAATATAACTATATATCAGTTGACTGTAGTGTGTTGTTGTGTGAAATGATGTAGCGTTGAATTGAAGTTGTGTTGGATAGATGATATGTAAGACGTCTGAGAGTGTTGTTGGGATGCCAATGTAGGTACTATATGTTTCGGTGTGGGTATTTACAAGGCATTCCTCAAATGCGCATGTGAACATATATAATACGGTCTTTTGACTTAGAGTTGAGTTAATGATGTTATTATTTTTATTATTAAGGTAAACGTTTAAAATATTGTGTAGTAGATTGTTAGTTTCATTTTCTTAAGTTGTTAAATAGGTTTAGTATATATATACATATATATTATATATATACATATATATTAAACATATATACATATATACATATATATATATACTACTGTTACAACAACTTGTAAATCTAAAACTTATAAAAATAATAACATTGCAATATTAATAATTGATAATAAAAATTATTATAATGATAAATGAATGAATATGTTGATAGAAAATTAGATATTAATATATTACTAAATTCGGTAGGTGATTAATTAAGGGTACATAAATATATAATAGCATCGATAAATTGTAAAAAAATAATCGTAATTAAAAAAGTAATAATATTACAGATAATGATAATTATTATAATTAAAATACAAAACTGAAATTCAAATAATAAGGTTTTTAAATCAATCATGGGTGTTTCCCATATTAGACTAAATAATAATAATAATAATAATAATAATAATAATAATAATAATAATAATAATAATAATAATAATAATAGGGATAACTGAGACCATACAAAGGACAGTAATGATCAAAACAGCTACAATCCTGAGAAATGTCCTCGAATGCGGAAACCAACCCACATAAGCAACGAATGGAGAACAAACACGTGGAAGCACAAGACAACAGAACCGGCGAAAATACAACCGCACGGGAGAGGCGCAAGCATAGGCTGACGCCACGAAAATTATGGACAGAGGGTCGAGGAGGGAAAGCGCAAACCAGACCTCCACTGGAAGATCGCGAACAGCTCTGGGACCTTGGGGAGGCTTGTTGCCACTCGGGCCCCAGAGGGTACCAATGGCCCTTATCAGCGAGAAACCGGTGGTGGGTGGCTGTTGAGATACCGCAAGGTCATCAGCGGTGATGAACGAAAATAGGTGGAGCATACTGGAAGTCTGGGGAGACTTGTTGTCACTCAGACTCCAGGGAATACCACAGGTTGTTGGCAGTGGGCGATCACTGACGATGACCAGTGTGATAACTCCTAGTTAGTAAATAATAATAATAATAATAATAATAATAATAATAATAATAATAATAATAATAATGATAATAATAATAATAATAATAATAATAATAATAATAATAATAATAATAATAATAATAATAATAATAATAATAATAATAATAATAATAATAATAATAATAACGGAAAAGGAAGAGAAACTTACATTAATAAATAAACAATAAAGACAACACTAGGGAAAATGGCAGACTTGAAAGTACCATGCCACGATGCATACTGGTTTAAACAATTCACGACCCTACATGAAAAGCTAGCATAGAAACTGAGAGGATGTAGCAACGAAACAGACGTGTTAGAGTTATAATATTCCCTTTTGTTTATAATGGACTATTTCTAATTCTTTCTCTTTTTATTATATTCAACTGTTAATAAACACAGAGAAAGAGAGAGAGAATGTGTGTGAAAGAGAGAGGGAGTCAAGGAAAGGGGTACGGGAACAAGAGTCATAAATGACGTATACAATAATACAGAACATACATTGATTGAAGTAATGGATAGAAATTTAGTCACTAGATGAGTTTTTTGAAAATTGCGGGTAATTGGAACAATTAAAATGGAATCTTTTTCAAACATAACTCAATCCCAAAACTGAGAAATATTATAGCATATATTTTTCATGTAATAAAAACATATAAAAATATATTTAGGGAAATAAACGTTGATAAACTCGGCTTTAGTATAATAACAGAGGTTTCGCTATAAGACGACTTCTCTTTGTCTCTCTCTCTCTCTTTCTCACTTCCTCTCCTCCCTCCTTCTCCCCCTTTCTCTCTCTCGCTTAATATATATATATATATATATATATATATATATATATATATATATATATATATATATATATATATAAAATTACATAAACAATATTATAGCGTTACGTCAATCAACCAACGTTTCAATGCGTATTATCGCATCTTGTCATGTTTTTTTTTAAACTTTGCCTTTGACAAGATGCGGTAATACGCATTGAAACGTTGGTTGATTGAGGTAAGGCTATAATATTGTTTATGTAATTTTATAAATGCTCTGCTTGGTATTTAGCACTCTTGAAAAACTTGGTTTCATGTTCACTTTATTAACACATTTGAACTTGATCAATTAATATATATATATATATATATATATATATATATATATATATATATATATATATATATATATAACTGGGTTCATCCTAAACAAGGCAAGTTGCCACTGTAGACGTAAGGAGCTACTGAAAATTAGGGTGAAAGTTAAGGGGATCATCGTGAATTGGGAGCTGTGCTGCGAATTGTTTATTCACATTAGTTTAAAATTTCTGCATGTTGGTACAGTCGGGGAAACAATGAGCAGGGAGGCAGTTCCAAAGGCCGGCAGCTTGAGGAAATAAGCTATTGGAGTAGAGCGCTCTACGGCACCTGCGAACCTCCATAGTGAATAGATTGTCGATATGATTGCGTGTATTTACATCGAGGGGGCACTAGAGCAGCAAGTTCATCGGAGCACATTCCATTGAAGTACTTGTAAAACAAGCACTAAGATGCAACCTTGCGGCGATGGGACAGAGGCTGGAGCTTGGTGGATAGTGACGGACCTCTCAGATTACCGACTCTTTTTTGGACCTTGTCTAAGAGGGAGAGACTTGTGGATGGTGCACCAGTCCAGATATGACAACAATACTCCATCCATCGGCGGATGATGCCTTTGTAGAGATATAGGATAATGTAAGGTGTGAAGGTAAAATCCCAGGAGAGTTCTCGATAAATTAAGAATTAAAGTTTAAATTAAAAATTAAGAGCGTAATATTTATTTATTTGGGTACAGAAAAAAGAAGAGAGTCGGACGGCTAAGTCCTTCCGTGCTTGAAACCGACAGTACGAATGTTGTACTAATTTTTCTGTACCAAAATAAATAAATAACTATCTATATATATATATATATATATATATTTATCATCATACATATATATATATATATATATATATATATATATATTTATCTATCCATCTATTTATCGTCATACCTATCTATCTATCTATCTATATATATATATATATATATATATATATATATATATATATTATATCTATCTATCATTATACCTTTCTATCTATATATTTATCATCATACCTATCTATCTATCTATCTATATATATACCTATCTCCCTCGCTCGCTCTCTCTCTCTATATATATATATATCTATATCTATATATATATATATATATATATATATATATATATATATATATATATATATATATATATATATATATACCTACCTCTCTACCTATCTATCTACCTACATATCCATTTATCTATCTATCTATCTATCATTTTTTCTCTATTCCCTCTTCTTTCGCTCTCTAAATAGTGATATTTGACCACCATAATTGCTTTCTACTGACGCTATGATAGGACAGGCTATCACACCTGTGACGCTTCCAAATTGCCCTCTCTGTGCGGACGGTGTATCAAAATAACCTGGCTGTTAGAAGTAGCCATTCTTCTTCTTCACAATCAATAATACACTTTCGACTTCTGCTTGCCACAATGGACAAACAGCAATCGCTTCATCTCAAAAGTTGCGTGCATCTGTTCACCTCTCGTTATTTCATTACATACTAGCTGACCCTACCCGGCGTTGCCCGAGAGTCTTTTACTTTCAATTTAAAGATACGCGTTTCAGAATGTATTTTGGCTTCTTGTTTTATTTTTAGCAAAATATTATTTTTTTAGTAGAACGGTATTTAAAAAAATGAAATTGAATTATTCCTTGTAGCCGGTGGGGTATTCGCCCTTGGCGGGTATCCGGATTCTATGGAAGTTTCTAGGGCACATGCAGTTCCCAGACGCATGTACATTCCGATCAAGACGAACAGCAACCGCTCTATCGTGAACATTGCATCTCTCCGTTGACCTCTATTTTGTTTATTACATATTATTTGACACTTTCCGGCGTTTCCCGGGAGTCTTTTTACTTTCGTTTTGGTTACGCTTTTTGTAATGCCTTTTGGGTTTTTTTTTTAGCGGACCATTTTTTTTTTATAGAAGGTTCAGAATTTTTAATGTTGTTCAATTAAATTGTTATAAAACTAAAACTTATTTTGTTAACGTAATGATGTTATTTTATTTATTAAATGATTGGATTAAATAGCATGTAAAATTTTCAGTCTTTTCATAAATGGGGATTTTATAAAAAACTTAAAGCCAGTTTAAAAAAATTTCTACTTGACAGATTTAATGCTTCCAGATTCCTTTCAAATTTCAAAGTATCAAAATATTTTTACCAAACAATTAAAAATACTTATCTATTAACGAAGAAACCGATTTTTAAAATTTTGCTAAATTCCTAATTTAGTAACGTACATTATTTAGAGTGACACGTGGATGTTTTTCCTGGATTCATACTCCTTGCATAAAAATAAATTAATTAAATAAAAATATTTTTTTAGTATTTCGAATGTTCTGAATATTTAGCTACATACACAGAAAGAAATGTCGAATATTCACCGTAAATATCGAACATTTAAGGGTGCGTGCAATTTAAGTACGCCTCCTACCACCACTCATTCTCTTACTCTACTTTCTCCCTCTCTCTCTCTCTCGTTCTTCCTCTCACTTCCCCTCTCTTCAACTTCTTGTCTACACTCTACTCTTTTTTCTCTCTCACTAACAATTTCGTAATTTTAAACAAACGCAGCGATTGGTCAAATCTATATCAATTACTTAATCTAAAGGCTTCAAATATGAATTAATACCGGTGATTCGACAAAAATGTGTGTTTATGATACCCAGATAATGCTCGTTAAATCCGCTAGTATGTAGTATAGCAATGTATGCAATGATAAATTCAGATTAGATAACGTCAGAGGACGTTTCAACAAATTTCATCTCATTTCGCAAACCTCTAACTCCGGACCGTCAACTTGGCGTTCTTCATATGACACGCTGCGTGCATATTGAGAATTCATAACATTATTTACGGAATGCACATGCGTATGAATAATAACTAATTACAATTTGAGGAATAAATGTTATGCTATTTCTATTATTACTATTAGTTACAATGGAACGTGCAGTTTAAAGGTTAGTATTTTATAAGCATCATATGGATTTTTTTATTAGTGGCGCCATCTATATCTCAGGCCTGAGACTTTATTAGTGATGTGTTAGATTCACAGATTCACAGTTTTCACATTTGCTGTCGATCTTGCACGGCGAAATCACGTTCGCTCTCTTATTATTATGTACAATGTAATTTTTCACTCAAGTCATTATTAGTGATTGCTCACTCGTAATAACAAGTGGTTTTCCCTGAGTGACAACAAGTCTTCCCAGATTTTCCTCACTTTCCACCTTTTTTATACCCGTTGAAAACTATATTTGGTTATAGCAATAGCCGTTTACCGTTGATCTTTTCTGGAGTTTGAATTGCAATAAGCCTCACCAAGGTTCCAATACTCTTTTCACCCTTCTACCGACCTCGGTTTGCAATGCTACTTGATCGTAAACGTCTAACTTGTGTGGTACCAGCCACGTGTGTTTTTATAGAGGGAGATACTATCAGATTACTCAATAAGTAATGGCCTAATTAATAAAACAACAACTTTAAGACAAAATTATCCAGCTTTACTGACGCACCTGGTAATTCTACGTATAATTTCTCCTTAGCTCACTTCTCACAGACTGTCGCTTTCCCTGACCCGCGTCCCTGATCGAGTAGACCAGCAAGGCTCACTTCTTGACCTGTTCTTGACCTCACTGCCCGAGGCTTGTGTGACGAAAGCCCATGGCCCGCTCGGGAACGCAGAACACATTATGGTAATGATTGATATCACCCTAAAAACTCGTCCAAAAGCTGATAAGCCGTTGCTCAAAACAACGATGGCCTTAATTTTGACTGATTTTGAGTTCATTAGAGATCACATTAGTGACGCCCCATGGAGGGAAACCTCCTCACTCCCTGCTGATCAGTGTTCAAATGAGTTAACCGAATAGGTCAAAGCGGGCATTGAAGCCTATGTCCTCATGCGAAAATTCTTCAGCAAACCCCACTCTTCTCAATGGTTCACCTTGGAATGGTCAGATGCCATTGCTAAAAGGCAGCAAGCATTCCGTAAATTCGGCCGCCGTAAGTCAACCGCGAATAGACAGAAATTCATAGAGTCAAGAAATAAGTGCAAAGTAGTGATAGGTGAAGCAAAAAGAAGGTATACAGAGATAACCAAAAAATGCATTTAGTCATAGAAACTAGGTACTCCGATTTCTAAAAATCTACAATAGTGTAGTAAACAATGGACAATAAACAATTCCCCCGCTATCAACCCACAATGATGTCGTTTGCACGGCAACTGATAAGGCTGAACTACTTGTCCAGCGTTACACCTCAAACTCCACTTTGGACTTTGCAAACCATTCCCTCCCAAATTTCCCATTGCGGACTGAAGCCATACTTGAACACTTGATCATCACCCCACCTTAAGGGAGCCTATATATATATCAAGGGAGGTGCGAGAGCGCTCTATCCCTTAATAGACTTCAAAAACGGCCTATGCTAGAAATCTCATTTCTTTGATCAATCATAACTCAAAAACCAATAAACCAAATTAGTTAAAACTTTGCACAAAATTTTTATTTGATAGGTTCTATAAGTGTGTAGAATTTCAGCATCATTAGTCAAGGCAACCCAGAGATCCAGAAAGGTCAGGCATGATTTTGCGTAATCCGTGTGTACGTACGTACGTATGTGCCACCCTGTATCTCATCAACTATTTGATGGATTCAGCTGATTTTTGGCAGAGATAAAGGTTCTAGGGTCTAGTTCATGGTATTTTAATTTCAGTTTACCATATACCTTAGTTTTCCAGAAAATTACAAAAAAACTTTTAAAATGACCATCGTATTGAGGCATAGCCTTTACAAAAGTAGTGACATTCCATGATCAATGCCAGTATACTGAAATCATATGCCCTTAATAGGGTTAAGATGAAAATTCATATACACTAAATGTATAAAAGTAAGGAAATTCCCAAATGTTTACACTTTTATTGTCATTAAGGTATGCGAGCACAACAGAGCTATGTATTTTCCTGGTAGGAATTTTTCTTCAACCCACCTCACACACTACATCCACTCATGCATAGAGATTTATACTGTAGTGATGTGATAATGAAATGGTTTGGTTGATATGTAGTCATACCCTTAATGACAATAAAAGTGTAAAAATTTGGGAATTTCCTTGGTTTTGTACATTTAGTGTATATGAATTTTCATCTTAACCCTATTAAGGGCATATGATTTCAGTATACTGGCATTTATCATGGAATATATATATATATATATATATATATATATATATATATATATTGCTCCACATGCATGTGTTTATATTATCGTTACTTATCTTCATAATAAAACTTCCTTTTCCAGTAGCTTCTTTGCAAGAACTGTCGACTTGTGAAACTCTCTTCTCCTTGCTGACTGTTTTCCTCTTAGCTTTAGCCCTTTCCTTTCAAGACTAGAGTCAATACGCATCTCCTGTCTTTCTGATAATAATATTTCGTTCTTTTGAGCTCATTACATTAAGTGGCTTCATACCTTGTCATGGGCGACTTGTAAATAATAGTGAGTTTTAATAAAACCACAGAGTTTTCTTTTGTCTCGTATTTTTACTATTATATATTTTACTATATATATTTTTACTATCATATATTTTTACTACTATATATTGTTACTACTATATATTGTTACTATTATATATATTTTACTACCATATATTTGTACTACTATATATTTTTACTACTATGTATTGTTACTACTATATATATTTTTTTATTTCGAATATTTAATTTATTGTTGTCTTTTATTTTTGGCATGCCCTCAAACCAAACGGAACAAAACGACTAAACGTTCGTGAAGCACTCGGCGCGTGTGCTGACTCGGTAAGAAATATAGAAATAGATTAGCTCTCATTAATCATAGGAAGGTACAGAGTTTTATTTCCTTACATATGAATGTGAATATGATATTTGATGTGGAACTATTTTGTCTCCGCTGGATTTCATACAAGGTCATATAGTGCACCTGATAAAAGGTCATATAGTGCACCCAGTGGCGATTGGACTCATTAGTGGTTGCATATCAGTTAAACTTGTTGTCTATTACCAAACACGAGTTGCAAAGAACAATGATGCTATGAACTTTAATGAGATTTGATTTGAATTCTAGAAACTTTTGTATTTACGTAATTTGCGTGTGTGTGATCAACGGGGGTAAGAGAGCGCGGCAGCGAGAGTTATATATGTGTTTAGTGAGTGTGTATATTGATGGAGTGTAATTCAACAAGGTAAGTTTATTTTTTCTTTCTCTTTTATGGAAGTAACTCCAGACAAAGCATGAAGCTACTTGATAGAAGGAGCTCAAAAGAATGAAACATTATCGCAAAGACAAGAGATGCTCATTGACCAAAGGAAGAAAACAGTAAAATAACTAATAGTTTAATAATTAGTAGTTAAATAATTAATAGTTAAATAATAAATAGTTAAATAATTATTAGTAAAATAATAAGTAGTTAAATAATTAAAAGCTAAATAATTAGTAGTTAAATAACTAATAGTTAAATAATTAATAGTTAAATCATGAGTAGTATAATAATTAATAGTTAAATAATTAGTACTTGAATAATTGATAGTTAAATAATTAGTACTTGAATAATAAATAGTTTAATACTTAGTAGTAAAATAATTAATAGTTTAATAATTAGTAGTTAAATTATTAATAGTTAAATAATAAGTAGTTGAATAATTACTAGTTAAATCATTAGTAGTAAATTAATTAAAAGTTAAATAATTAGTAGTTAAATAATTTATAGTGAAATAATTAGTAGTTAAATAATTAATAGATAAATAATTAGTAGTTAAATAACTAAAAGTTAAATAATTAGTAGTTAAATAATTAATAGATAAATAATTAGTAGTTAAATAACTAAAAGTTAAATAATTAGTAGTTAAATAATTTATAGTAAAATAATTAGTAGTTAAATAATTAATAGTTAAATAATAAGTAGTTTTATAATTAATAAGTAAATAATAAATAGTTAAATAATTAAGACAAAATAGAAAATAATTAAACAAGATTCCCTGAATTTTAATTTCTTCTTACGACTTCTTAAACTCAAGATTTAGATTTTAGACATTTTCAAAAATCAAAATCCTATCACGGATGTTGATCAAAATTGGAATAAGGATTCTAGACATAACGTTTTGTAGCACTATACAGGGTGGTCGCTAGATACGCGGGAAATTTGAGGTCGTAAATTTTATTGTTTAAATTTTATTTTGTTTAAATTTCATTGCGTCTGGCTTATTCAATTCTTCGATTTGAACAGACGACATTTTTAGAAACTTTGAGTCTATTATTATATTAGTCTTTGTAAACTTTAAGAATTTATTTGTTGTAAAAATAAATAACCGTTTGGCAAATTCCCGCTTTTCAAACGACCAGCCTGTATATTGATTATAATCCTTGTATGAGGACATAAAAGTGGTGCAAAACTCTTCTGTTCAGTGGATTTGTTGTACCCGTCCTGCAACGGGTACGTTTCTATTTTTGTTATTATTTAGTCGGATTATTTATGGCAATGACCGATTTTATGAAAGGAGAAATTTAACCGTATATTTGCGGTGAGTGGGCGGAAAGGAAATGGATTTCTTTTATTCGTGTACTTATTACATTTTCGAGGGCTGATATGAATTTTGTGAGCACGGCCCAGTTTAATGTGTAAAAAGCGGGCAAACAAGAAATTTATTTTCTCAAAATGCCTTCGAGAATGGAATAAGAAAATAGCACAAAAGGCGAAGGAAAAGGGGGCAGACGTATCTCTTCTTTGTAAACGCATCCCCCTTTTCTTGGAATATAAAACGTAGGGCGCCGGACGGCCGGGGGTTTTATAACGGAGGGATTTTCATTTTGAATGAAGAAAAATAGATTATGGAAAACAGTTTGCTATAAAAGCCATTCAGACATTGTAAAGCTTTAGAAAAGACAAGACAACTTGCTTTGCCATTTTCGATAAAGACACCAACGTGTTTCCTACCTTTAGGGGTGGGGAGAGCAATGTTATGGCGTCACCATAAGTAATGATATATATATATATATATATATATATATATATATATATATATTGCTTTCAAGGAAAACAAGTTAGCTTTCCTAATTGAAATGGTTGGTATCACGCACACTAACACATTTATATATATATATATATATATATATATATATATATATATATATATATATATATATATATATATAATGTGTGTGTTTATCGTTCAAGTTTTAAAGTATTGCATGGAAAGTTAATAAAATTGAAATATAAGTGAAATTAGCAATACAAGATTAATTTTTTTTTTCTTACATTAATCCTATCGATTACGGAATAAAATTCCTTCTTCAGGGGTGACCAGTATTGAGTCATTTTTTTTTTCATCAAAAAACAAGAATATATTTATATATATATATATATATATATATATATATATATATATACAATTTTTGATACTATACATTACATATTTCAGAGACGTACTATGGTTTCAATGACATAGGTAAGAATTTACTGTTTAGAAAAGGCCCTCAGCAACCATTTCAATTCTTCGGCGACTCACGAAATGGCCTTTTTCGAACAATAAGTCTACCCATATCAATGAAACCCTGATACGTCTCTGAAATATGTCATGTACAGGTTTTAAATAAATAATTTGTATTTTCGATCGAGCACTTTATTCATTTCTTTCAAACGACGCACTACACACACACACACACACACACACATATATATATATATATATATATATATATATATATATATATATATATATATATATGAATATATATATATATATACATATAAAGTTAATCCAACAGATAATATAAAAGAGGCAACTAATATCT
>OY744515.1:104879574-104882074 GCA_963556195.1 Sepiola atlantica | reverse complement strand
TTCGCATGCTGATCCAGGAAAGACGTTAAAAATTTTAATTCTGCGACGCCAATTTCTGTAAATAGTGACATTTTAATTTGTAAGTTCTGAATGTAATTAGATAATGTAACCACGCGTTTACTTCAAAATTCACATTACTAAAATGTACGATACTTATATCCGATAGTACTCAATACATTTTACGGATGACTACTGCTTAAACGATAGGTCAGAATCATCTTTTCCTTCGTCACAGTAATCCGTCCATAAGAGATCGTATAACTAACAAATATAATTATCTACTGACACGTGTTTCGTGGTCTCTACGACTCATCAGTGTGACTATACGCAGAGAGATTCGAAAACAGTAACCCATATATATCTCTTTATATATATATATATATATATATATATATATATATATATATATATATATATATATAATTATAAATATTTGTTTTTATCTACATACTTATACGTTTCATGCTTACGGCAATCGTCAGTGTAAAGAAGAATTATTCACACCGGTCACCGGACTCGAACCGCGGAACACAAGTTATATTTCAAACTCAAATTCCAACGTCCTAGTCCACACGGGCGTTGTCAATAACTCGGTAAATCAGCGAGAGATTAATACTATTTTAAGGCAGCTGTCTTAAAGGGTTCGACTTTTGAAACATTGCCTTTATATATATATATATATATATATATAAATTAACTTCTTTGTAATATAGCAGGAAAAATCCCAGCAGAGTGCTCGATTAATTGAGAATTAAAAGTAAAAATAAAAAATACAAAATTAAGAACGTAATATTTATTAATTAACCTTTTTATCTCTTCATAAGTATAATCCTTAAACCTATTTTATATCCCTAATTCCTTTAGAAGACATCATTAAACCCCGAAACAGTAACGGCCAAATATACAATATTCATAAATATTGGCTCACGGGATTTATATTAAAATATTTTTTTTTTTTTTTTTTAATTTTTTTTTATATCTGTTTAAATTTTCTCCAGTTTCAATCTCAACTGTTACTTTTCACCCTTCCCCTTTTTTTCAAACCTTATTAAACTTTCCTCACACTAAATATAAACAAACATACATGACACTCTAAGAAAATAACGCGTCCAAACGAGAGTGACACATTTCCGAAACAGATGACAACAGAAGCTGAAGAGAGCCGGATGGCTAAGTCCTTCTGTGCTTGAAACCGACGGTACGAATGTTGCACCCATTTTTTTGTACCAATATATGTATATATATATATATATATATATATATATATATATATATATATATATAAATGTCTATGTTGTGTGTTCTCTATTAACAGAAAGAGATGAACTTGCTGTGTGTAAATCAAGATGTAATCAACAAGAGAATAATACGCAGCCCAGAGAAAATAATCGAGTTGTAGTTTTTTTTATTATTTCAATAATTATATGTACAAAGAAAAAGAAGGGATAGGAAGAAAGACAGAACTAGAACTGCCAAGGCAAAGAAGACGGTTGCAACAAAAAAAGGAGAAAGGGATAAGATCAGCATCACTGCGACGACTACGACAACTACTACTGGTAGAGTCATCATTCTCATTACCTACAACGTGTCAACTAACAATAACGCTGTTTACAAGACTTCTGTCGACAAGGCACCAACCGGCATTCAGTTTGCGGTCGAAAGGAATCTTATAATAGTATTTGTAGAAGAAGCAGCAGAAGTAGTAGTAGTTACATTTCTTTTCATTACGAGAAATGGATACATAATACCAAATTCTTTTCAAATCTGTCGAGTAGCTTTGAAGCCTATAAGTGACCAACGCACATAGAAAGAAGTTTCTGAAATTTGAAATGAGGATTGATAATTTGAATAATTTTCATTATCCAGACTAGCATTCTCGTATTGGGTGTGATTTGCACAACGTGTCGGTCAATGGACTCGTGGCGCAACAGATAAAGGCGTTAAGTGACAATCAGTTGTATGTGGCAGTCTTATAAAGTTTTGAGGTTGGATTTTCATTACAGGCGATGCTAATTAAGAATGAACTAAAAAAAAAATACTTGACCCTTCTACCCGGTCATGGCTGACGGACTGAGAATAATCTACCCTCGCGGATTAAATAGTTCGAATTTCAGTTCTTAGAATAAAAATTCCCGAGTTGGAAACGTTGTGAGAATAACGCCCAAGATGAAAATAATTAAAACAATACAAAGAATGTTCAATTTTAACATAGATCGAAGTGTTCACTGCCACGTGTTGATTTCACAAAATAAAAGGATTTGTGCGAATATAGCAGCAGTCCTAGTAGTAGTAGTAGTAGTAGTAGTAGTAGTAGTAGTAGTAGTAGTAGTAGTAGTAGTGTGTTCCACCCCCAAGTCTACCGAGATCTCCCCCTAAGACATGCTTAACATTGTGCAAATGTGTCGAATAGCTTTGGAGCCTATTAATAACCAACACGAATAGACAGACAAAAAAAGGGTTCAATTCTAGCGTAGACCGAAGTGTTCGCTTGTGTCTTTGT
>OY744515.1:104807074-104877074 GCA_963556195.1 Sepiola atlantica | reverse complement strand
TATATCAAGCGCTACTGCCCTAGCTTCTCTTGCCTTGTCGAGTGTATGATACATGCGTTCAGAGATGACCGTTAGGATGTCTGCAATAGATTGTGCTTGTCTAAATCCATATTAGCGGTCAGAAAGAAGTTTAGCATTAACTAAGTGCCGTACTATCGCTAGATTGATAAAGGATTCAAAGATTTTAGCAAAGATCGGCAGTAGGCTGATTGGGCGGTAGTTCAGAGGATCGGTTCTATTCCCAGAATGATTGTAGACTGGTACCACAGAGGCAATTTTCCAGCTATCGGGAAGCAAGATTCAGCCTGCTCGTAGTATTTCTGTTGTTTTGAGCAACGCTGCATCAGGTTTGGGCGACTTTTTAGGGTGATATTATCATTAGCACAATGTGATCAGCATTCCCGAGTGGGCTGTGAGCTTTCGTCACTCAAGCCTCGGGCATTGAGGTCAAGAAAAAGTATAGAAGTTAGGCTTGTTGGTTTACACGATCGGGGATGCGAGTCGGAAAATCGACAGTCTGAGAGAAGGAGTGAGCTAAGGAGAAATTATACGTAGAGTTTCCGGCTGCGTCAGTAAGACTGGAGAATCCCTACCAGTCGCGGCGGTAGATATTAAAATCCCCAAATACATGAATTTAGGGCATTCGAGTCAATTAAGAGTGCTCTATCTATGCTTTCAGAGACAGAGTTTAGCAGAGTACAGTCCTGGGTCGAAGAGGAACGGTATAAGAAATATAAGTAACTGACGCTGTGATGTAAAGTCAACCTAAAGCACATGTAGTCTTGGTCATCTGATTCTAACCTGTGTTCTCCTAGCCCGTGCATATGTTTGTCAGAGTCTTTGCGATAAAGTGGGGGGGGGTAGTCAGTCATGTCAAAGTGGTGAGAAGGGATTGAGGATTGAAGGTTAGTTTCACTTAGAGCTAGGATATCCGGGGAGTTTGTTAGGAAAAAGGTTTCTACGCCGTTGATGTTGGTTCTAAGTCCCCGGATATTTATGAATGCGAGCCTCAAGGGCGAAGGCGAAAGTGTTTTTTTTTGGTTTCTGGTTTAGGTTTTCTTTTCTTATTTTGTAATGACATGTTTGTTTTGATCATAGAGTGGGTTGGCCAAGGTGGGTCCTTGTTTGGTGCCAATAAACTCACACAACCAGTCCATTAGTCACGACCTGGTCCATGGGGGTTGTGGCCTCGGGAAAACCCACCGGAGATAATTGCAGGGTCCCTTTCCATGCGCGACATGGCACATACAACAACCCACGTTATTATGCAACTGATGATGGAGCAGCCTTTCTTGGCGCTACCCAAGAGTTTGGGCTCCTTCCTGTCAGTCGGAAGCAGCAACCAGACAAGCTGTCTAACCTGAACCCTCAATTTGTCGGAACAAGAGAGACCCAGACTGGTCATGTAAGACTTAGTGACGAAAAAACTTTCCCCAAGTTGCCCAAATAGAGAGAAAGAGAACGGCGTTCATTGTCCTAGTAAAAATCAAGACTAGGCACTGAGTGTTTAGAGGCGTCCCAGCACTGGTGCCTCTGCGCCTGGATAATAGACAAAGAAGGAGTGCAAGGGCCGGCGATAGGCAGAACCTATCTATTCCTTAAGCATTGTAGGTTTGCAAACCGGATATTTTGTTCGAGATTCCAACTCTAGGAAGGTTGTCGATCAGGACTAAGTTTATTGCCACGGCGCAAGGTTTTATTGTCAGAGATTTCCTTCTCTTAGATGGATAGCCTTACAAGGTCTTACAGGTTCAACACTCCGAGATGGGTAAAAATAGCCTGCGTCCGTGTACTAGTCGGGTATATCCTAGCCCCGCAGGTTAAAAAAAAACAAAAACATCCATATATAGATAGATAGATAGATAGATAGATAGATAGATAGATAGAATAAGTTCATTGTATACTAAAGAGAAAACAGAAAGTTGGAGATAGGTTTCCCTCTCGCAAGTAAGTACAAATAAGAGAAATAAGAAAAAGAGGCAAAACTTGAGGCCAGCATGAGATTTCAAGAATTTCTTCAGTGGGAACTCAACAGACAGGCAATAGGACAGTATATATCAATAACTAAACACATTTAAGTCAAACAGGGTAAATACTAATAAGTTTGGTAGCATTGTTTGAAATTAGTAAAAATGCCAAATACATTTAAGATAGTAAAAGAACAGAAAACTCAACTGAGAACTTTGAGAAGTCTTTCATTCTGGCCGCTATGTGGATGGCATTAATTAAAGTAGGGCTACTTTGCAAATAGTCTTTTCAACAAAATCATATCGTGTATATCTGAGGAATGCTGATGGTAGCTTTTGAAAGGGTGGGGCTGTGTGTCGAGGGTTGTTTGCTATTTATAAGATTAAATGCTATATATATATATATATATATATATATATATATATATATATATATATATATAGTGTGTGTAAATTTCAATTTTATGTTGAGAATCAGAATAACAGAGCTCAATGTAATTTAAACAGAGCAAAACAGAATTATTAAAAGGAAAAAACTATACACACATTAAGATTGTACACATTATAAATTAGTCGAAATAATTTATAATGTTTACAACCTTAATGTGTGTATAGTTTTTTCCTTTTAATAATTATATATATATATATATATATATATATATATATATATATATATATATATATATATCTCAATCCCTCTCTCTCTCTTTATATATATATATATATATATATGTATATTAACAAACTTCTCTCTATATACATATATATATATCAATCTATCTATCTCTTTCTATATATGTATGTATGCATATATCAATCCCTCTCCCTCTCTCTCTCTCTCTCTCTTTCTCTCTCTCTATGTGTATATATATATCAATCTATCTATCTCTTTCTGTCTTTGTCTTTCTCTCTCTCTCTCTCTCTCTCTCTCTCTCTCTCTCTCTCTCTATATATATATATATATATATATATATATATATATATATATATATATATATATATATATATATATATGCTCGATCGTAGGTTCTACAAGCGCTAATATAAATTAATTTATTAAAAACTGTACATTACAGTGTCTGTTGGGTGTACCCGCGGTCCATCGATCGATTCATGAAATACGGGTACATCCAATAGACACTGTAATGTACAATTAAATGTACGTTCATGAATACGTCTGTTGTAAGATGGTATTCTAAGAAATAATTTTTTTTTAAAAGTCAACTACTCGTTTTACGTATTAAATCTCTCCAGTTTTATTGGATTTTTTTAGAAGTATTGTAAATATTGTTAAATATATAGTTTTTTTGTTGTTTTCTTTACCCATTACGGGATTGGAAATGTTCGGTCACTCCTGTCACCATTTTCAACCAAATATTACATTACGAAAATGAGTATGGAAATTCTGTTAAAAACAACACGTGCAAAAATAACATTGCATTTGTTTCAAAATTGGTCTCAACCGTTTTCTGTTTTGTCTCTTTTTCTTTTTGTGTTGATTGTAAATATATATTGTTTGTATACTATATTTACTGAGGTCCGACGAAGGTTTGACTTGTAATCAAGTCCTATCTGAAACATGTATACACATATGCAGCCATAAATATATGTATAAATAAATAAATATACACTACAGCTCTACCTGTTATTGAGCACTATCTTATAAACACTGGAGTTTCATTGGATTAACATCTAGGAAACAACAACAATACAAGTTATATATATATATATATATATATATATATATATATATATATATATATATATATATATATAGCAGGTAACATAGGTTAGTTGAAAAAAAACAATAAAGTTCTCGATCGTGGGTTCGACAATAATATAAATTGTATTATAAATTCTACATTACAGTATCTGTTAGGTGTACTCAGGTTTCATCGATCGATCTATCGATGAAACCTGAGTACATCCAACAGACACTGTAATGTAGATTTTTTTTTAAATAATAAATATAGTTAGCCTGACGATTCCCTACGGGGATGAAACGCGGAAGCCTCTGTGTAGCTTAATTGCTATTAATATATTTTCATAGCTTACTACCTAGGTCTACTCATGTATTGAGCAGTGTTGAAGTAAACACCGAAAATTGATACATAAAAGATTATATCTCCTTATAACATTTTGTATTGATACGTGAAATAACATATATATATATATATATATATATATATATATATATATATTTAATTTAGTTCCAACCACAATATTTTCATTTCTCCCTTTCGTTTCTCCCGTTTTTATTGATTTTCCAATCCGTTTTCTATTCTCCCCAGATTTTCCAAGGCATTTTGGCTAACGGACAGATCGATGTCTGTGTGTGTCGGGGTGGAGGTGGGGCGGTCGTCCTACCTTACCGCCTTATTAGACTCAAATTCTACCGTCCTATAGAACGTTCGCGGGCGCCTAAAACCGACCCCTTTTCCTCCCTTTCCCGCCGCTTCTGCTGCTGCTGATGATGACGATTCCCAGTGTCTGCTACCGACCTAAGAAGGTAATCGTTGCACAACGGGCTCAAGGAAGAGCATCTCCCACCGCAGTCGGACGAGGGACCAACAACTAAACGTAGGAATAGCGGCCCAGGCAAAATAAATCGATATTTACCTTGCTTTTCCCCTAGACATACGCAAAACATAACTGTTACACAGAGCAACGCGCCGGCTATTGCTGGTCAAGAAAGGTGAGATTTTAACTCCCCCTTTCGGGGTTGATTCGAGACGGTTTTAACACCTGTCGGGTATTTATAACAAGTGGCCGCCTCAGGTAGATTATTGTGCCAAGTTATTATCATCCAGGTGAAATGAAAGAAAAGGTGCCAAGCAAGAATAACACAGCAACTAAAATAAATTTAGATGTGTATGGTGTAAAGGAAGCCACGATGAACGCGGCGGGGGCAGTGAGGAAGGCAAGGTCGATTTTTACCCTCGACTGCAGCGACACCTAGTTCGAAAGATGGAAACTAATGTTGATACTATTAGGTTTAACAGACAGAATGCGTTGTTTACTTTGCAAATAATTTTAAACCAGCAGGGTTTACCAGCGTTACCCGGATATAAAATAATTTTAAAATCTATATCTTCTATAAATATAAAAACTCAATGTTCTTCCTTTTTAAATGTTTCTAGGGACGGGGCATTCTTCCAAATGGCAAACAATCGCCTGCTATTTAAAAGCTCCAACTGGGTGCTCTTTTAATGATTTTTTACCGTTTCCATAGGTGCAATTTTTTGGATTTCTTTCGCACTCGTTTTCCGGGGAATACTTTCCAGATACTTTTTAAAAGTGTTTATTTATACAAACATTTTGGCTACACATTTGCAGACATATTCTAACTGGGATGATGTTTCTGTTTTCGAGGTTCCATTTTCTCTTCATATCATACATTGGGCTTTGATATTTTGTCATCTTCTCCCTTTCCGCTCTTTCATTTGGAACACTAACCTCAACCAGATTTGTAACTATTTCAGCCTTATTCAATATGACAATGTCTGGTTTTACTGCTGCATTTTCCAAGTAGGTGAATGTGGCCACAACATAATCTTAATGTATGGTATACATATTGTTCTCGCAGTCCTCTGTGATAGATGTTCCCAGGAGTTAGTGCTACACTGGATGTTACGGTATTTCTAAATGGTCCAGTGTATGTATTTGCACACACTATCATGGCGTGTTGTGTAGATGCCATCTTCTATCATACTTTTACAGCTTAATATCAGGTGATTAACATTTGATATGAAGTGATTCACATTATCCACTTCTGTGTGGCAAAAATCCTGCCATATTTTTTCTATGTGTGTGATGTGTGTGTGTTCCCTCATAGAAAGAAAGGTTGGAGAATCTGGATAAAATCTGAAAAAAGTATTCTCATAATAGTTTCCTGAGAAAAAAATAAAAGTGGTCCCAAATCACTAAGTGAATCCCTTAGGAGGCTATAAATATAGAACCTCCCTTACAACGTCCCGAATTTCAAAGTGCCACGTAAGGGAGGTATGGGGGCAGAACTTCCCTGAAAACTTTGAATATATCCTATTTTGATGAAATTTAAATCATATGTATAAAATTTTCTGGGAAAAACAATGGAAGTGGTCCCGTATCGCCTGGGACTCTTATCTAAAAAAAAGAATTCCAAGTGAATGTTAGCACATAAAGACATACACCACTTTGACTCTAATATCCGGCTATCTGACTGGCTCGAATGAAGCATACTGACACACACATACAAACACAAACATATTAATACAGATATAACCGCATAAGTAGACGTAATTGTCAAGCTGGGGGAGCAAGAAACACACACACACACATATATATATATATATGATTTTTTGAAGGCTTACCAAACCATTCCGTTCAGGAGATCATTCATCACCACAAAAGACTTTTTCTTTCAAAGTTTATTTTTTTATCATATACATCCAGATTAAAGAGTTTTTCCTACACGTGTTTCACTACCAAGCAGGTCCCTGCTTGGCAGATCATCAGGGGAATTAAGTACCTGGAGTAAGAGTTTCAACAACTGAAAATACACAATGTGGTGTTGCTTTAATTGAAGTCACTTAATAAGAAGACAGAAGAAAAATATAAAAATAAAAAATAAAAAATGTCTTTAAAAAGTAGCTCGTAAGATTTTCGCGGTATTGTTTCTACTAAGCAAAACAGCAAAGAATTAGTCCCAAATGCATTAAAAAGAAACAGTATCAATGTGCGAGAATACACCTTCTCGTTGGGCGACAAAACGATGAAAAGCATCCCCCAAAACAAAAATAAACATAACAATAAAATAATTTTTATTGAGCGCTATATCCACTGCGTCACGTGTCCTTCCGGACAATACTACACATCACTATTTATATATATATATATATATATATATATATATATATATATATATATATATATATATAACTTCTTTGTAATATAGCGGGAAAAATCCCAGCAGAGTGCTCGATTAATTTAAAATTAAAATTGAAAAATATAAAATCAAGAGCGTAATATTTATTTATTTTGGTACAGAAAAATTAGTACAACATTCGTACCGTCGGTTTCAAGCACAGAAGGACTTAGCCATCCGGCTCTCTTCAGCTTCTGTTGTCATCTGTCTCGGAAATGTGAAGTCACGTGTCACTCTCGTTTGGACACGTTATTTGCTTAGAGTGTTATGTATGTTTGTTTAAATTTAGTGTTAGGAAGGTTCAATAAGGTTTGAAAAAGGGGGGAGGTGAAAAGTAACAGTTGAGATTTAAAATTGGAGAAGTTTTAAAGAGATATGAAAAAAATTAAAAAACATTTTTTTTAATACATTTCTATATAAATCTCGTGAGCCAATGTTTATATGTATCGTATATTTGGCCGTTAGTGTTTTGGAGTTTGTAATGTCTTCTAAAGAAATTCGGGAGAGAAAATGGGTTTAACGATTATATATATGAAGAGATAAAAAGGTAAAAAAAAAACAATATTAAATTCAAGTTTAAATCCTGGATGAAAGGACATTAAATCAATCCCAAAGGAATTTAAATAAAGATATCATGCGGGCAGTAACTCAGCAGGGTTTTTGAATGATTTGTATTCGGGATTTAACATTATTAACTAGTGCATAGTGAAGGCTTATGGGAGTAATAATATTGGTTTACCGATTAAGACTGGTTTAGAGATAAGAGTAAGGATTGGGTCGGCAAAATTGGATGTTTTGGGGTAGTTGGGCTTATGGGAGTATATATATATATATATATATATATATATATATATATATATATATATATATATATATTAACCTTACCTATTATTTATCATAAATGGTTCCCATATTGTATGAAAGGTTTGCGTAGTAAGTCATTGTTGACAATGTGGTGGTGAGGTCCTTGAAATTATTAGGTCGTATCTTTCTGATCGAATTTTGCGAGTAACTTTGGACGGTGTCTCTTGATTCTCTTTTCTTATCTATGCTGGTGTTCATCAGGGCTCTATTCTAGGCCCAACATATTTTCTTCCAGAAAATATTATTCAGAAAATTTACATTTATGCTTATGATACCACTCTATATTCTGGTGTTGCTTCGCGCACATCTCCCGCTGATCAGGTGTAAATATGAGAAACACGTTCATGTAGATTGGGGTGCGAAATGGCTTATTTCATTTAATTATGTTAAGACTCAGCTCGTGTCTTTCAATCGTAGGCGTGTGCCTTTTCTTCCTGGGATTCTCATGGATGGCTCGGCTCTGAAACTTCTTTGTGTTTCTTTCTCATCAAATCTCTCTTGGATTTCATACATTAGATACATTGCTCTTTATGCTTCTCGTAAAGTCGGTAATCTTTATAGCACCAAACTCTTTCTCACACCGTAAGCTATTCTCTATCTCTAGAAATCTACTATCTGAACATGTATGGAGTACTGTTGTCATATTTCGGCTGGTGAATCTCTGTCCCATTTGAGTGTTCTTGATAATGTGCAGAAACATATCTGTAATTTAATAAGCCCCACCCTTTCTTCTTGTCTACACCCTATTTCTCGCAGATGTAATGTTGGTAGTCTCAGTCTTTACTATAAATACTATTATCGCATGTGTTCTTCAGAATTGTCTGACTCTGCTTCTTTTGTTCCAGCTCGTTTGACTCGTTGGTCAAGTTGTCTTCATAAATTCTCTGTTTTGATACCTCATTGTAATACAGTTCTTATTCAAGTAGCTTATATATATATATATATATATATATATATATATATATATATATATATATATATATATGTAAAAATAGGTTTAAATGAACGTATATGGAGTATGTCTTAGTACAGGTAATCGGTTTTGTATTTATGTCTATGTGTATTTATCTGCAGTTTGGGTTGGCACTGTGTAGGTTAAACTTTTAAAGTTGTTTTTTTTTTAAATAAATACACGTGCATGTATAGATTAAAGTTTGTTTCTAATATAGTAGGAAACTTTCTAGCAGAGTGCTCGATTAATTGAGAATCAAAATTAAGAGCGTACTATTTATTTATTTTTTGGTACAGAAAAATTAGTCCAACATTAGTACCGTCGGTTTACAGCTCAGAAGGACTTAACCATCAGCCTTTCTTCAGCTTATGTTGTCACATGTTACAGAAATGTGAACTCACGTGTCACTCTCGTTCGGATACGTTATCTGATTTACAATGTTGTGTTTGTTTAAAATTTGTGTTAGGGAGTTTTTTAAAATATTTTTTAATCTTTTCCGTTTTTAAATCTCAACTGTTACATTCCTTCCGCCTTTTTTCAAACCTTATTAAACCTCTCTTACACTAATTTCAAACAAATATACATAACACTTTAAAGCAAATAACGTTACCGAACGAGACTGTCACGTGAATTCACATTTCTGAAACAGGTGACAACATAAACTGAAGAAAGCCGGATGGTTAAGTCCTTGTGAACTTGAAACCGACGGTACTAATATTGTACTAACTTTTCTGTACCAAAAATAAATTAATATATATATATATATATATATATATATATATATATATATATGTGTGTGTGTGTGTGTGTGTGTGTGTGTGTGTATGTGTGAGTAGGATATATTCGACTTGTCGATCCCAATCGGATTTTAAAGTAAAAGCGGTGTGTATCCTTTTGTGTTAAGTTTTACTTGAATTTTATTTTTTATCAAAGACCCAGACGATGTTTTTTTTTTAATAAATAGATAAATTGATGAACAATTTAACAATATATATTATTTTAAAATAATTCGAATTAGTTACGAGTTATGTTTTAGAGAAGATTTATTTCATTCTGTAAAAAAAAAACGTAAAGAAAAGAGTTTAGGTTTGATAAGGTCGAGCTGTGACCGGAATATGGCTTTGCAAATATTTAGCCAAATAATGTGTGAATAAAGAAACATCTTATAGCCATTAAACAGCGCAATAAATTATAGCCATTAAACAGTTTAATTAATTATTGAGAATATTTATATAAACAAAGTACGGATCCTCTGGGGTTTTCCCTTGCGGGTGAAAACTGAAATTTTATTACTAAATAATAAATGGATAGATAAATAGATAGATAAGTAGATAGATTAAATATAGTTATGCATAAAATTGGTATCTGGTGTCAGGTGAATCACAAACTGAGTAAACGACACAGTGTAACCATATATATATATATATATATATATATAGAGAGAGAGAGAGAGAGAGAGAGAGAAGAGATAGAGAGAGAAAGATATATATATATATATATATATATATATATAAACCTATACACATAAATATTTATATATAAGCTTTCAAAAATAATAATTATATATATATATATATATATATATATATATATATATATATATATATTCATGTATGACGTTATTATCCAAAGTAAAAAATATCCCTGCAAATTAGAGACATATCACTTACCAATCCAATTACCTGTGGGATATGAAGTGCAAATATAAATTGGGCCCCATTTTTCACGCGAAATTGTTACATAGTCGCCATGTTACAATTGTAGACTCGAAGTCGCATCGTCTCCGCAGAGAGAGACATTTTAGCGATTGCTTCAAAAGCTAAACATAAAATTGCCCAATGAACAATTTTGAAATCTTGGGTAAGTGCAACATCAGAATAAATTACTACCTCCGCCCCACCCCAGAGACACACATACAGGCAGACAATCAAGCATTTATTTAGGTATCGAAGGCCATGATGACTTGTAATTATTATCCGTCTCTACTGAACATTAACCCCGTTTCACAATAAGAAACACGTAGTGACAATGAGAGGTATGTGTGCCCTAGACGAATGATTATACTTTTCTCTTCGTTTCTTCTGCTGCTGGCTCTTTGACAAAAAACTATTCTTTATATTTCGAAAGTACGTTATTTCACACGCATATATATGAGGTAAGGTATACGATAATTCATGAAAATGAAATGTGGTGATGGACAAAATGTGTGAAAAAATGGCAAACGGAAAACAAGTTAAAGTGCAGGAGAAAAACAAAAACAAGAGATGTTTTGACCGGTTTCGTTCGTGGCGAACATCTTCAGAAAATGAAGATACGGAAATAATTTTATTTTGAAGGCACACATATGGGATGAGGGAAGGATGATCTGATTGGACCATATGAGAAGACATTAAGTGATGTTGGAATATGATAAGTAGGTGACACATTCTTCTATGTTTCTTATTATTCTGTTTATATTTTTTATTTATTTACTCTCTTTTACTATCACACCTAATGAGCTAGTATGGAGAAGGCGGTGGGGAGGGGGGAAAGGCGACAGAGAAGCTGGCTGTGGTGATTAATGAAGTAAGAAGGATAAAGATCTACGAATGACAAATCTATTTCAACTTTGATTGTTCAATGCAAGGTGTACTCGATAAAACATGTTTATTTTTCTTTCCTTAAGCCAAGGCTTTTCAAAGATTAAGATTTTATCATCAGAGGAATTGAGGAATTACATAGATAGATTAGTTGGCAGTGGAAAATTCAAAATTTGAAAAAATATAAATTCATGGAGAGTAAGAGTATACGTGTAAAAAGAAATGCCTAGTTGGTGAATGTTCGTAGATAAGATGTCCGGTGAAAGGAGATTTAAAGATGGAAAAAAGGAGTTTCATGAAGACAGCGTTGAAAATGTTCAAAAATGAAGTAAATCCTATAGAAAGATGTTTAGTTCAATCGTAGATGGAACGCACTCACTCGGATGTAATTTTGAGAATAACGGCCATATTAAAATAATTCCGTGGACCGAAAAATGAATATAGTTTTTTCAGAAGTTGAGTTTGAAATGTGTATATTAAACGCAGGTATCTGGAATTTAAGTAGTCTAAGAAATGCGAGATCTCTGGTTGTAGACAAGGCCAAGTAAAGAAATATGGGAAGTGGTAAAGATAAAGGAGGTGGATGATTGGGTTAGTTAAATGAACTATGGCTGTGTCTGGGAGAACAGAAGGGGAAGGGTTTGTTTGGTTATTGCTCATTGGTAGTAAACAATAAATAGATGCGAGTTTGGGTGGGGTTATCATAAGCTAAAAACAGAAGTGATTCAGGTCAGTGAGTAAGTAGTTCTGAAAGGGGGATCCCGTAATTAAAACGGATTTTTATAAAAACTTATATATAAGTCAGAAAGTTTAAAAGGGTTCAAATTGGGAAATTAGAATTCAAACGATTGCAAATCCAGAATTTACGTGTTTAATATGTAATAATTCGGAAAAACTAGTATTTCAGAGTTTACTGATTAAAGACTTTAAAGAATTCCCTGTTAGTTAAATATTAAATGCATGACTAAATAAGAAACTTTAATGTATAACTTAAGTTAGGATTGGAAACAGCTTTAGTCTGCTTGCAACAAATGAGTTCTAGTATAACGTTTATGGGGTAGGATTGGGTTGAATTATGTAACCTAAGTGATAAACTAGTGTGTTAGAATTATAAATAGATTTTAGGGGGGCAAAGTGACCATTATAGAAGTAACCAGGAAGCGTAGTTTAAAGGTGAGAGAAATGGAATCTATGAGAAAAATATTGTCGGTAGAGCGAAGCGTATACAGAGTCAATGGATCGAATACAATGGAGATAAAAAAAGCAATGGATGAGTGCGTACGAGGGTTGGCCAATAATTGAAAAAGGGGAATAAGAATTAGAGTGTTGAAGTAGAAGCGGTTAAGGATTAGTGGGGTCGAGGAGAATAATATTAGTTCTCAATTTACATTAAGTGTTATGGGTTAATAGAGTTATTAGGTGCACAGGGGAGGATACGCTATGCTATTGGGATGGTTATTTGTAATGTTGGAAAAGTTGAGAGTTAAAAAATTTACAAATTATAGAATTCAAGAATTAGTCTTATGTTAGAGAAGGATTGTTGGCTGGGAGGAGGGGTGTCACATGGAGTAATGCAATTTATGTATTTAAATGTTCGCTTGTGCCTGCAATTTGAGATTAATTCATTTTTAATGATATTTTTGCTTTTAGCTTCTGTAACTATCATAAATGTGTCTAATGTACATAGTTGGAAGAAAGCGGATCCTGGAGTGTAGGATTTAGACCTTTTTAATATTGTCTTATGTAAAGAGTAGGGAGTGTTTTTACTGTTAAAGTTTTTTTATTAGATTGGATACAGAGGTGCCAGTGGCATTGTTATTATTGGGTTTTAAAGAGAAGATATGGTTTAAGATTCGGGTCTTGATGGGGAAGGCACTTGCCCCAATGTAAGTGTGTATTTTTTTTTAGGTTGTTATGATAGTATTTGTGTTATTTATAGTATCGGGGATGTTTTGGGTTTGTATGTTCATGTTCAATGTACAAGTTAAGTTGGAATTGTTAGGTGGAGAAGATGAGATCAAGGTTATTGTTAGTTAGCGAGGGTTGTTGGTTAGTTCAAGAGGTGTTATTTAGGGTGTCGTTTGATACAGGGAGTTGGGGGTGTGGAGAGCTATAGGGTAAGGGGAGGATTTGTATGTTGGTGTCTGTTCGCATAATGGTGGTTTAGGGGGAATTTTTTAACAGTACAAGCATATATGACGTTACTTTGTATACAATTGCTATTTAACGGGCATTCTCTGGATTTCTGGCAGTTACAATTATTAGTAGGGTGTATAGTAGGGGCTAGTTGCTGGTCAAATTTAATTTTTTTGTTATAAGATGTGATGATGGTTTGTGCTAGCGGGCATTGTGGAGTATGACATTCTTATAGAGTTTTTTTTATTTTAAATAGTACTGTATTTATGTGGGGGCTTGAATGAATTATCTAAAATGTTTAAGAATTACTTAGTGATATTTGTTTTCATATTGCAGTAATAGGGTGTATTAAACCCAATCATATTCTTTCTTCTAATTCTTTTATTTTTACTATGTTTGTCAATATTGATAGTTAATTGATATTGTATATTTTATATGCATTTATATACATATATATATACACATAAATATATATATATAAATGCACATAAATATATATATATATACATACAAATGTATATAGATATATACATATACATGCACAAAAATATATAGATATATACATACAAATATATATATATATATATATATATATATATATATACATACATATATATATATGCATAAATATACAAATGTATATATATACTTATATATTTAAAGAAATGAGGCTATCAAAATTGGTAAAAAATTTAAACCATTGTTTGTTATTTTATTATTTTATTATTTTATAATTTTGTGATTTTATAACGCGTTTCGAGCTTTTTTGCTTGCTTTCTTCAGATATATATTCCATTTAAAAATGTTTTATTTTAACAGTTTGATGTTTCTGCGCATGTGCGCGCGTATGTGTGTGTGAGTGTGCGTGCGTGCGTGCGTGCGTGCGTGCGTGCGTGCGTGCGTGTGTGCGTGCGTTCGTGCGTGTGTGGGTGTATGTATTTTCATAGTTTTGGGTTCTCTGGGGAAAAGTTATCTGTCTTTTTTAAGTATGTGTAATTTTGGCTTTTATCTTTCCGGTCATTTTAGTATGCGGCGGTTGAGTACACTTTGTTCAAAATGCTTAAAGTTCTTCTTCAAATGTTATGATTCTGTCGGCACTCTGTTTGTCTGCATGTAGCTATATGTATATATATATATATATATATGTATATATATATATATACATATATATATACATGTATATACATATATATGTACATACATATAAATATACATATATATATATATATATATATATATATATATATATATATATATATATATATATATATATATATATATATATAGCTATTATACGGTAAGGTACACGATAAGTCATGAAAATTAAATACCGTGGTAGACAAAATGTGTGAAAAAAGAGACAAACGAAAAACATATTAAAATGCAGGAGAAAAACAAAAACAAGAGATTTGACCGGATTCGTTCGTATTAACGAACGTCTTCAGAAGACGTTCATAAATCCAAACGAAACCGGTCAAATCTCTTGTTTTTGTTTTTCTCCTGCATTTTAACCTGTTTTCCGTTTCTTTTTTTCACATATATAACTATTATATATACATAAGTATAAATATATATATATATATATATATATATATATATATATATATACATACATAAGTATATATATACATAAGTATATATATATATATACATAAGTATATTTATATAACTATATATACATACATATATAATTTTATATATATATGTATATTTATATATATATATATATATATATATATTTAAATGAAATTAACTACTCTGATGATACGTCAACAGCCAAACATGTATCACTGTATAATTACATTATATATATATACATATATATATATATATATATATATATATATATATATATATATATATATATATATATATATTAAATGCATATAATAAAGATAATTATTTCATATTAAATCCAATCGTGATAAAGAGATGCCCAATATTAATGATAAAGCATTGTTCTAAGAAATATTGAACTGATGAGGAAAAGCAAAATTTTGCAAATTTACATACATAGATTAAAGGTCATTGTATTTAAAGGTCATTTAATGTTAAGGTCATTTGATTAAGTTTCTTGTTTAAACACCTGATGACTATAATAAATTTGTAAAGTATCTAACATTTCCTTTTTTTCATCATTTTGATATTTCATATATATATATATATATATATATATATATATATATATATATATATATATATATATATATATATATATATATATATACGAGTGTACACCTATCGTTTAATATAACGGAAAATTATTCTTTTCCAGTGTTGGCACTTATATTCATATCCATATGAAATAACGTTTAAATGAAGATTTAAAAAATAAGAAAGAAAACGTATCCATCAGCATAAAAACCAGAAAGGCAATAAAGAAAGAAAACGTCTTCTAATTGAAAGTCGGTTAAAGAGTTTCTTTTCGAATTAATTTTAGACGCCGTTAATTATCTGATTGCTATTTCTTTCTACCTTCCTCTTAAACATTTTACATGGTTTTATACGGAATTATTTTTAACTCTGTTACTTTTGTGTGACAGGGCCAATTTATATTTATATATAAATAAACAAATGTATACACTTGATCTTTATTATAACGTGGAGGTTTTGGTTTTGGTTTGGTTTGGTTTGGTTTGGTTTGGTTTGGTTTGGTTTGGTTTGGTTTGGTTTGGTTTGTTTGGTTTTGTTTGTTTGGTTAGGTTTGTTTGGTTTGGTTTATTTTACGGCATATCAACCTCGTATGGGTCATTTACTGCCGAAACATTAGTTGTAGTATAATGAAAAATGTTTATGTTTATATGTTCAAGTATTTGTTCATTGTGTTTGGTTTAGTTGTTCTGTCGTACGGCCTATCAACCCTCCTAAGATTTTTTTGTATTGAAATCACTCCAGACTAGGCACGAAGCCACTCATGTAAGAGCCTGAAAATACTATTACTACAATGTCAGCAACTAGTCAACGACTTAGATGACTACAGACATGAGGACACTGATTTTAAAAAGGGTTTCATGCAGGGAATTATCTCAACTACAACCACAATTCTCAACGACTCAGTACTTCCTAAAATGTATATATACACTTCTAGCCAACAACATTAACATATACTCCATCAGATGAAAGTAGTTATGCATAGAAGCTCATACTTAACAAAAATATCTACATTATTATCAGACGAAGACACAAAAACAGATTTTAAAACCATAGAAAAAACATCGAACAGTTTAACAAATCCTTCAAACACCCCATAAAAACGATAAAAATAGACACTATATATCGAATACCACTTCATTATTCCCACATTATACGGACTATCAAAAACTCATCAACCAAACATCATCATCTACCCCATAATATCTGGCATCGGTAGCACCACACACAAGATCACACGAGCCATAGCCAACATTGTTACCCCACTAATGGGCACTATCATCCTCTCCCACATCAAGCACTCAGGTAACTTATTAAACAAAGTAAAAAACATTGATGTGGAAAACAAAAGTATACACAGTTTTGATAATAACATCTCTATAAAGTAATGCCCAGTTAGAAAATGTTTAAACTTACTCCAGATGCACTTAGAGAAAATCAACATTAACTTACCATTCCCCCAAAAACTTTGATAGAAATAAGCGAACTCATTACTAACATGACATACTTCCAATTTGACAGTAAATTCTATGAACAAAAATTCGGACTCCCTATGGGCAAGTCTCTAAGTGGTATGATTGTCTGCTTTTTCCTTGAAGCTTGTCCTTTTAAATTTATATTACCTCCTAACACAAAGTATTTCAGATATACTGATAACATTTTGATTTTCTCCCCAATAACACCAAAATTGAAGACATGAAAAACAAACCCTCCATTAAAGTTACAATCCGAAATAAATAACTCAATACCTTTTTAGACATACTCATAATAAAATCAAATAACAAACTATCTTTCAAAGTACACCGCAAAACCATTCACAAAATGACTACATACATTTCTATTCACGCCACAGCAACAAGATCAAAACAGGTAGGATAATTAGCTTTTTCCTACGTGCTCTCAGAATCTTCAGTCCTCAATATATTAATGACGAAATCAAATACATCACAAATTCTTTGAAAACACTAAAATACTCCACATATTTAATACTAAACGCTAAGCAAAAGGTCTACAGATATTCTCGAAAATACAATAAACAATAATCTCAAACAACAAATACTTTTCTCATAAATAGACGTCTACTTTTATCCAGTCATTCCAATAAAATAATAATTTGCGAGACACTTAATTAACTAAGAATCCCCAACATACAAACCACATCACGAACCATAAAACAGACAATAAACTCTATAAATAAAAAGATCCGTAAACAATCCACATCCAACGCCGATATATACTCCATCCCATGTAATAATTGTCATCAAATATATATAGGGGAAACTTAACATGAATTAAGAGGACGGCTCGGTGAACACAATACAGACATTAACAATAGCAACTCATTTAACGCGTTTTTCTCCCACGTTGCACAACACGACCACACATTCAATTTTGAACAGGCTAAAATCATTAAATACATATCGCTAAACTTTGGTTCTCGTTAGATAAACGGTGTTTCAACATAATTATGCAGTATGTTTATGATTATATTGGCACCTAGTTAAAATGGAAGATGACAGGCTCCTTTAACCACTGTTTAATGGGAAACTGCAGCATGTTAAACATCAGATATACAAGCCAACAAGACATAGTTGTACTCTTATAGAGAACGCACAGTGTTTCCGTGACTTCGCGTCGTCAATGTTCGTGCAGGTCTCGGAAGCGCCCAAGATTCCTTAATAATTTCATTATTTTAAATCCTTATATATTTTATTTTTTTAATTCCTTATATGTAGTATTGTCTTCGACAAAACACCTCCGTAAACAATCCACATCCAACGCCGGTATATACTCCATCCCATTTAATAATTGTCATCAAATATACATAGGTGAAACTCAACGGGAACTAAAAAGAAGGCTCGGTGAACACAAGACATACATTAGCAGTAGCAACTCTTTTAACGCGTTTTTCTCCATCCGTTGCACAAAACGACTACTCATTCATATTTGAACAGGCTAAAATAATAAATACATATTAGATAAATCTCAACGCACACTCCTTGAGGCAGCACTCATCACAAACTCCAACACTACCAAACAACGAAAATGGTTTCTATAATTTATCTCCACTAATTAGCAAACTTATTACGGTGGAACACAAATTAATATCAGAACCTAGATAACCATCCCATACCACATTTCCTATTAATAAATATACACAAATTACTAAATAAATAAAGACACTCACACATAACTTAATAAACGAATTAGATTTCATTTCCATCTCTTTTCACACTTTCTACACATATCACACATGCATACAATTTTTGTGCTCATAATTATATTAATGATATTTGGTTAATTAATAATACACCAATAATTAAATAAATGGGAATAAATAAATAAATAAATTCACACATAATTTAAAACACTGTAAATATCATGTTCTCACTTTTTACTTATATTCACATATTACATATACATACACTTGTATAATCATAAATATTTTAATAATTATTGCTCAATTAATAATACACAAATAAAGAACTAAATAAATATAAATAAACACATTCATACATAAATAAATTAACGAGTTATGTTATTCCAACCCACTTTTATACATAATTCCACATATTGCAAAAAAATTATTAATTAATTAATGAAACACAAATAAAGTAATCAAATAAATAGGAATAAATTAATACACTCACACTTGAATAATTAAATAATTATGTATGATGTCTCCCCCTCTCTTTTTGTCTTTAATTATGATTTGCGTTTCAAAATAGTAAAAATAAAAATCTTCACGCTTTTACATTCATAAAAATTATAATTGTTTTCCTTTTACGTTTTCTTTTTCTTTTTTTTCTTTCCCTTTCTCATTAAGAACATGGCAGTAGATTCAGACTTCCGTGCCCCGCCCCCACATCCACTCTCGGATAAGCTCGGGTGCGACTAACTAAGAAATAGCTAAAAATAGATGTTGGAAGCTAATAAGGCCAAGCCGTCATCCCATTCATCTCTCGCGTCCCTTGAAATGTACAGACTGCTGCTGATAACGGACTAACCAAAATCGTGATTTTCATTTGTTGCTTGTTCTCATCCACAGCTATGCCGAAAGTTGGACAATTTTCTGGCAATTCAAAATTAACATACATATGATTTTTCTACATTTTTTCTTCGTCCTGAGGAAGTTTTTCAATAAAGACAAAGCGTTGATGAATTCATATATAATATAGTTTTGGGCTTTTTCTTTCATTTTCAACACACACACATGTATATATATATATATATATATATATATATATATATATATATATATATATATATATATATTAATTATTTCTCCTACATACATCAATGCCCTATGCTTACGCCATCTTCAGTGATGGGGAGGTAAATTCACGTCGGTCGGAAGGCACGAACCCAGTTTTTTTACAAATCGCCACTGATTCCTGGTCGGGTGTTATTCCCCTCGGCCAGCGCCAATTCGCATGACAATTAGGAGAGATTTAAATCTATAAACGCCAAATCGTATAGCGAGCACTGGAGAGTGATTGAACAACAAGCGGGATATTAGTGCTCGTTTATAACTACTCTCAGAGTGCACCAATCCTAGTAAAGAGGGCTATAATTATATTTTAAAGTAAATATTAATTATTTTTTATTACAGAATAGATGTTCTATGCTCACGCAGTCTTCAGTGTAGGGATGTTAATTCACGTCGGTCGGAGGGCACGAACTCGTTTTTTTACAAATCGCAACTGATTCGTGGTCGGGTGTCTTTCCCCTCGGCCACACCAATTACTATATATATATATATATATATATATATATATATATATATATATATATGAATTTTAGATTCCCGAAACAGTTTTTCATGGTAAACAACTGATGATCCCTTAAATAATGTTAGAAGCAAATTAATATAATAACTGTAAAAATTAAATTGACATACATGAGTGATTTTCCACTGAACAACTTCGGACTTAAGGTTTTGTTTCCTTATATAGTTTTAATGGATGAGATACTTCCAGACTATATATATATATATATATATATATATATATATATATATATATGTGTGTGTGTGTGTGTGTGTGTATATATATATATATATACACTCTAATTGTTTAACTGTCAAACTATTACTATAAAAACTTGCATTTCAACACTTAACCCAACCACTAACCCTAACGCTTACCCCATCTACCAAAAAATCAGTTTTTACATAATGTGATTCTTTGCTTTCACTAAATAAAACTTTTAGTTGAAGTCTCAATTTGATACTTTCGTCATTTTATTGTTTCTTTTCTCAACTGTAAACTTTTGCATTTAACTTCTTCATATTATATTAGCAAGTATCATTATACTCATTTCTACTTAGTGTAATTGTTTAAATGTAAATTAGATTATTTTTTTACATTTTTTTTTAAATTTTATTAATTTTTTTATTTTTTCTGATTCTTAATCATTTTTATTAAATTTTATCAATTGTTTTTCAATTTTTTATTTTACAAATTTTTATTAATATTTATTAATTTTCATTAATTTTAATTCAGATATATTTACAAATAATTGTGCTTGAGTATTTTCTCATGAAAAACAGCTTTTCAATTTAATAAATTTAAAATGTTATCAATTAGTTAATTTTTCATTATAGATTATCATATTTTTGTATATTTTTCTTTAAAAAAACTTGTCAATAGCAACAGATGTTCTATTGTTGTATTTATTTTCTATTTTTGTACTTTTTATATTGTCCCCCTATTTGTGTAACTTCATTGTTTTGCATGCTCTTTAGAAGTAGATTTTGATTATCATATCCCTACACTCGCTCATCTTCTCGAATAGCTGAACTTGATATCACTAAAATTTCATATCGTCTCGGAAACGACCGTACACTACACCGTTGTTTATGTTGAATTCTTGAAATGAATATAAATGAATATATTATAAACTTGTTTTCCTCTGAAATATAATATGTATAAATACATATACATATATACACACATATATATATATATACTTATATATATACACACATACACACATATATCTATATATATATATATATATATATATATATATATATATATATATATATATATAGATATATATATATATATATATAGATATAAAAAATTAAAGTATATGTAAATAATTTAATAAACATTGGTGGGACAGTCAACACTAATAATTTCGTGTTTCAACGCATATGTGTCTTCTCAAAACTGTTTCGAAAAGTATTTCATACACAGTCCTGAGAAAACGCATACGCGTTTAAACACGAATTATTTTGTGTCGACTGTCCCACCGATGTTTATTTAATTTTATATACGCTCTACATTGTTATTTGCTTTGTGTTCAATATATTTGAACTTGAATTATATATATATATATATATATATATATATATATATATTTAATTCAAGTTCAAATATCTATATGTATAATTATAAATATTTGTTTGTTTTTTTACATACGTACACGTTTCGTCCTTTCGGGAATCGTCAGTGTCTAGATGATTATTCATACCGGTCGCTGGACTCGAACCACGATACACGAGTCATGTTTAAAACACCAGTTCCGACGTCTAAGCTCACGCGGCCACTATCAAAAACACGGTAAATCAGCGAGACATTCAACCTGGCAGCCGTCGTGTATGCATATCAAGGGAGGCGCGATAGCGCTCTATCCCTTAATAGACTTAAAAAAACGACCTATGCTAGAAATCTCATTTCTTTGATCAGTCATAACTTAAAAACCAATAAACCAAATTAGTTAAAACTAATTTTCATTTGATAGGTTCTATAAGTGTGTAGAATTTCAGCATCATTAGTCAAGGCAACCCAGAGATCCAGAAAGGTCAGGAGTGATTGTGTGTTATCCGTGTGTACGTACGTACGTACGTACGTACGTGTGTGCCACCCTGTATCTCATAAACTATTTGATGGATTCAGCTGATTTTTGGCAGAGATAGCGGTTCTAGGGTCTAGTTTATGGCATTTTAATTTCAGTTTACCATATACCTTAGTTTTCAAGAAAATTTTTAAAAAAACTTTAAAATTACCATTGTCTTGAGGCATATCCTTAACAAAAGTAGTGACATTCCATGATAAATGCCAGTATACTGAAATCATATGCCATTTAGGGTTAAGATCAAAATGTACTTTTGTACTAAATGTACAAAAGCAAAGAAATTCCCAAATTTTTACACTTTTATTGTCATTAAGGATATGACCATATCTACCAAACCATTTCATTATCACATCACTACAGTATAAATATCTATGCATGAGTGGATGAAGTGTGTGAGGAGCGCGGAAGAAAAATTCCTACAAGTAAAATACATAGCCCTGTTGTGCTCGCATACCATTAATGACAATAAAAGTGTAAAAGTTTAGGAATTTCCTTGCTTTTGTTCATTTAATGTATATGAATGTTCATCTTAACCCTATTAAGGGCATATGATTTCAGTATACTGCCATTTATCATGGAATATATATATATATATATATATATATATATATATATATATGTATATATGTGTGTGTGCATATATATATATATATATATATATATATGTGTGTGTGTGTGTGTGTGCATATATTTATATATGCATATATATAGATATTATATATGCAGATACATATATATATATATGTATATATGTGTGTGTGTGCATATATATATATATATATATATATATATATATATGTGTGTGTGCGTGTGCATATATATATATATATATATATATATATATATATATATATATATATATATATATAAGTCCATAGCGATTGTGTGTCTGTCCAATGTTTCTCATTGTTTGTTACTCCATATGTTTTATTCTTGTTAGTCGTCTTTTGTGTGCTAACCTCAGCATATTGTCAGGATTGCCTTGTTTGAGCAGCGATGAATGGCCGCCACCATGAAACACACCACGCATGCGTCGTCGTCCACAATGCGAGAACATTATGGACGCTGTTAACCATCGTGGAAATAATAATATCGAACTGAATAAAGGAGTCGCTTCTGGCGCAATTGTATCAAGGCAATTGTTGCCGGCAGCCGTCGTTTTTTTCCCTGTCCCATTTATAAAATAGTGGAAGATTGCAAGCTTTTATGCAAACCTCTTTCAAGCCGAAAATATTTTTTGTCATTATGATTCAGGTTTAACCGACCTTTACTTTAAACCTTATTTTAAGTACACATTTCAAGACTATCAATGATGTCACTGTGCTATGAATAGTTCGCATATTTTACTCTAATAATTGTACAGACATATGCTCTATCATTTATTAACGACTCAACAACGGTATTGCTTTCCCTTCTTTTGTAAATGCTACATCATTTCATCAACAATTTTCTAACTTCTGGGGCCTTAATCAATATTATTCTGAAAAAATGAAAAAAAACAAAAAACAATAAAACGCCGAAAGTATACTTTTTTGCTATTTATTATAATTTGTGTTAAGCGGACATTTATTCCAACCATTATTTTAGGGTTAGGGTTAGGGTAAGGCTTAGAAAAAATATCTGTAATCGATGAATAGTTATGGTATTATTATTTAATTTGTCTTTAGACCTGTAGACATAGAGGTAACTTAAATGTACCACGATATTAATATAATTGGATTATCCTTCATTTTTAAATGCTACCTCATTTCATCGACAATGTTTTAAATTATATTAAATATTGTTTATCAATTTATAACTGACATTTATTTCAAAGAAAATTAGATTAACATTAAATGATTTGTATTTTTGGATTAGGGCACATGCAATGGATAAAGGCTAAGTTTAATCGTTTTTGAGCGACAGTTTTCGGAGGTTGAATACTCAATCAATAGATACTAAAATATAATTAAGAATTACTTAATATTTATAGACAATAATAACCGACGGAATCAAATTACAGATACGTATCTGCACATGCGTTTATTTATAGCAGGTGTACTAGTGGTTGAAACAGTTACACTGTCGTGAAGTAAAGATTAGCGGCTACTTAGTGGTTAGTCAAACTTTTTATTCTCAGCTATTCTTAGAAAGAATTCTTAGAAATAATCAAACATGTAATACTTTTTAGATGCGGGTGTTTTAAGATAGGATTACAAATGATAAATTTTCACGTGAGATTAAAAATTAATTGTGATTTTTTCAAAGTATGAGTTGTATGAGCTACGTGTCCCAGCGGTAAAGTTATAGAGACAGGAAGCCGCTAGTTTGACGTGGCGAATGAGCAAAAAAGATCTTTCTCTTTTCACTGAGTCCCCAAACTGAACAGTTATATTTTATCGCTCTTCCATTGAGGTGAAGGTCGGATTGTTTTATGTGCATACATCTATACTCTAAAAAAAGACCCCCCCAAAGAGATCGTATAAATTTAATGGCATGTGTGATGTTTCTTTATTAATAACGTTTATAAAAGCTGTTGTTGAGAAAGAGAAGGATACGTCTACAACGACGGAGAGAAAACGATGGAAACGTCAACTGACACATCACCACTGCGACTACAGGAACTCGAGGAGCAGATTCTGCCGACGAAGGGGATTGAAGAACATTCCAGTTACGTTACAAATAGAGACGTTAGGTTTCTTTTTCATTCACTCCAAGCGACAGCCATAATAGCCACTCTACATCACAAAATAATCCGCTTTCGCTATATTCCACCAAGTCATTATCGAAAGTTAAAATAGATACACTCATTAAACAACTATCTTCCCTCTTTTTATAAATGAAGAGTTCAATGCTTACAATAGATTCTGCGGAGACAAAGAAACTAATAATAAAAATAACATTATAAAGTATACAAACAACAATCTTTGCATTATGGGATATGTACCTTCACAACACACTTCACGAACATCAATCTATACATAATTGTTTGGTTTGGTTATTTTGTTTTACGGCATATCAACCCTTTTCGATGTATGTAATACCGAATTCGGTCATTTTGGCAAAGATTTTATGCTTCAAGTTCGTAATATGTTCACGGTGTTTGGTCTGGTTGTTTTGTAGAAGAATTTTTTGGGGGGGCTTGGCAGAACATGATTGAGTTTTGAAAAGGGAAAGGAAAAAAATAATAACATCAATGTTTGGTGCATTTTCTATCAGGAAGCCGGTATCTTCAGAAAGCCTGATATGGTAGCACCTGCAATCTATACATACAACAGACAATAAAAAGCTATAACAATGATGAATAGAGAACACTGTGCTAACGAGAATTATCACACAAGACTAACACATGCATATTTGTACTCGAAGATGCGGCTGCACTCAGATGCACATTTTGCAATAAAAATAATATTGTAAAAAATACAAACACATATGAAACATATATATATATATATATATATATATATATATATATATATACACCATGTAAAACCTAATGTCTGTGTGTATTTTCTATAGAAGGAAAGTTTAAAGAATTTACATAAAAACTGTGTATTTATATATAAAATCTTCCGTCGAAAACAATAGAAGTGGTCCCGAATCTCTAAGTTCCCCCCTAAAGAACCCATTTTAACCATTTGATAACATTTAAGTCATATGCGTAAAAGTTTCTTTATAAAATTTCGCTTACGTTATAATAGAAAACGTTTGCGTTTTTGTATAAACCTCGTCGCTAAATTGGAAATGAAAAATTTTGCAAGGGCATTTTAGCCCATTATTTTGTTAAAACATGAATCTCATAAGATTGAGATGTACCAAGGTTGGGTGTTAAAACGGTATTTTCCACATAAGGTTAGATTAAGCAGAAAAAATGGAAAATTCCATTGAAGAGGAAAGTTTTTAGGGATGACGACGTTAGATTTTGCCGTTCTTTTTTGTAGGAAAATGTCGCCGTCCTCCCCCATACAAAGTCCGTTTTTTACCAAATGATGACTCATCCGGTCCTGGCCAAATCTAACGTCTCTTAATTTAGGTGATCAAACAAGAACCAGTGTGTCGACATGATTAAGCCGTATATAACACGTAGCGATGGGAGTAAAAAGTATTTCTCTTTTGCAAACAAGATGATCGGGTTCGGACGTGGTGTTATATACCCTTTTACAGAGTGTTTAAAGCCCTTTAGGCACGCAAGTTGACTTTATCGTCGTCATCGTCGTTGTTGTCGCAGCCACCATCACTATCGGCGTTGAGAACTTATGTTACGTTTTCATTCACTGATACAAAACCACGCCGACACTTTATGGGGTGATCAGTTTATAAAACAATGCTTATTCAAAAGGGATGAACTTAAATGTTGCATGCTGCATGTGAGTGAGAGAGGAAGAGAGAGTTTACTTGTACGCATGCTAAGGAGATAGATAGATAGATAGATAGATAGATAGATAGATAGATAGATAGATAGATAGATAGATAGATAGACCGACAAATAGCCCGTCTCGCTACACGAGGACCACAACGCGATCTACCTACAATTGGGGGCAGCGCCATAAACACGCCTTCTCTGCTTTAAATGTTTCAGGAAAAAGAGAGAGATAATCCCCGACCGTAAATCACCTACTTCCATCGACTTCTGTTTTGAGGACCCAACGACCTATAAAAGTGTCATTAAAACTGTTTTACTCAGCCACGCCCCTTGCTATGTAACGCATCTGGTAGAATCGACGTTACGTTATTGACATTTCCAGACCCCCTCGCACTTTAAAAGCACCCTGGCATAGTGGAAAACACTCAACCGCTTGAGAACGAGAATGGAGCGATCAAAAGTTGTTATGACTTGATGTAGCTACAAAACTGACCTATGCGTCTGCGAATGTGGAGAGGAAAACCATATGGTGAAACACTGCGTTGTCTGACCTCTACTGCCCAACCGGTGCAGCTTGAAAGATATTGCAGGGTACAATAAAATGCAAAGGATTCGGTAAAATGTAGGAACCTGTTGTACGACCATATGCTTCAAAGACACGCGAAGAAGAAGAAGAAGAAGAAGAAGAAGAAGAAGAAGAAGAAGAAGAAGAAGAAGAAGCTTGTACATTGTGTAAGGTAGTAAATAAGAGCAGATATATCAGTCGGACCAGACCCCGTGTCAGGTGAGAATAGTATTTTGAAATACTTAAGGGTTTTAATAAGTCTGGAGAAACGCATATCCGAATGGTATCTATGAAGGAACAATTCATCCGCCGTCTTCCATATGGGAAATAAATACAGTGTGTAAATTCATGTGTCAAATACTGATGCAAACCTGGTTTGAGTTAGGCTGACGTATCAGGGAAGTTACGTCCTTAGAGGAAATACGTGGCAGAGAAGAAAGATAGACCATACGACTTAGGAGTTGGGCATCAGAGTGATCAGGTGCAGTTTTTTTAGGTTTGGTCGGAAGATGCAGTTCATCTGGATGTATTTGCCGTAAATTACTGTAAAGAGTAAATCAAAACCCAGAGCGAATAAGTGTGTTACCTGTTGTTCTTTTTAATTGTTTTATTATTTCAGTCATGAATGGAAAAGGGACGAAAAACACCTCTACAACTGCTACATCACTACAAGAGATTTGTAGCAATCTTAACTTCAATTTATTTTATCGAAATCGCTCCGGACAAGTATAATGCCACTTGATGTAAGTAGCTTACAATAAGGAAAGTGATTGCTGCAAAGAGAGTGAATGCCTATTAGCCTTAGTATTGAAAACACATACTATATGTAGAAGGAAAACAGTAAGCAGAAAGAGAGTTCCACAACCCTACAGTACTTTGAAAAAGCTACTAGGTGAGGAAGCTGTATTATAATGAGGTATCAAAACAGCAAATTGATGGAGACCACTAGACCAACCAGCCAAACGAGCTGAAACAAGGGAAGCAGGGAGTAGATCAAACAATTCTGAAGAATGCATGCCATAATAGTATTTATAGAAAATACTGAGACTACCAACATCACGTCTGTGAGAGAGAAGGTGCAGAGAAGAAGAAAGGGTAGGGGCAATACAAATTAAAGATGCGTTTCTGCACGTTATGAAGTACCCGCAAATGGTAGAGAGATTCACCAGCCAAATATGACAACAATACTCCATACATGGTGTGATAGTAGATTTGTAGAGATAGAGAATAGACTCTATGTCACATGATCAAATTCAACCAGTCAGACACACGACCATCGTATGTGGAAAAAATAGGCTTAGGTTCGAACAATTCTCAGCCATAGAATCAGTCAGAGCATATATGCTCTTAACTCTAAAAGAAATATGTAACATTAACGTTGTTGCGTTAATTTATTTCGAACGATTGTAGATCATTCCTCGAGGCATTGCAATGAGTTCAAATATCAAATCATCGAACATCTATTAAGAAAGGAAATGTATCGAACTTTGATCACTAGCATACTCTACGTCCCAACCTTGATCACTAATACTTTCTTAATCAATGACCCGTAATCAATGAGCTAACTTGACCTATGATCATCGATCAACAGGCTTACTTGACCCTTGCAAATACCGTGTCAAGTAAATCTATTTAATCACAGTTTACAATTTAGGTTACTCGATAGAGCAGAGACATGGGAAAAATTTGGGATACAGATATTGGGAATTGTATTAAAAGAATATATATATATATATATATATATATATATATATATATATATATATATATATATATATATATAAAGTAATCCAACAAAAGATATAAGCGTCAACTAATATCTCATAATTAGTGAAACATCCGGATAAAAACTGAAGCTCAATATACTGGATAGAGCATTAATATTATAATATAAAATGAGGTAATAAAATAAGGTGTCAATCAAATTTTATTAGAATTCAAAGTTCAAGCAAAGTATTCTTAAGTCCTTAGCTCATGAGTTTTCAAAGATAATTCTTCTCTTCAGAGGACCATTACCGCAGTTATACTACTACAGGTAATAAAATTACGCTTTGAAAATATATAAAAAATTATATACACAAATACACAAAAATACATAACATCAAAACATATCAACCCAAAAACATACTTTTTGTTGAATCCATATAGTCCATCCAGTTCATACATATTGAGAAGCATAATCAGGAAAGACAATTACTCCAAGTTACAAACAGCAGTCCAAGTACGTGTAATTGAAGGTGCCGATAAAGTTATCCAGTCCCGAAACATTTATTTAATAGTTTATAGTTATCTAGACATGAATCAAAATACCGAAGGAAGCTATTAAATATTTATTTATTTTATTTTATTAATTTTCTTTTATTTTTATTAAATGATGTATAAAGTATTATGAGGAATCAAAAGTACTTTTAAGGACATTTATACTTAAAGTTAATTGTGATTACGTTTTATATTTAACTCGTATTATCATGTGAATACCAACAAACATCAATGTCAATATTAGGTCCCACTTTAATTATATGCTTATATTTAATATTAGGTTGTGTGCATTTTTATTTATTAATATGTTTATTAATATACATATACGAAGAGATTCGAATGCAAAACGCGACAAACGCCATTTTCAAAATCACGAAACTGTCCCTACAAAAAGGATTGTATTTCAACACTCGACGACACCCCAAAACTATGTGTTACATGAAATGATATCAAATAGTTTCTATTGATTTCAATTTAAATCAGCTTTCAATCGAAGTCTAGATTTAATATATTCGTGTTTTTATTGTTTACGGTCTCAATTACAACGAATTGGATCTATCGCGTTCTGCGTCCGAACCCTCCACACACATATGTACATACATACACACACACACACATATATATATATATATACATATATACATAGCTATACATACACATATGCACACACATACATATATATATACACACATATATATATAAATTTATTTTATTTATTTATTTCATTTATTTATTTATTTTTATATTGAGCATTTATTTGGCATTATATTTTAAATGATTATTGCATTATTGGTTCTTACACCTTCCAAAAATTATCTAATTTACTAGTTACTATTTCTTCACTAATTAGTACAGATGAAAACTAAAATGAAAAATAATGTCTGCTGATGCTCTCAGGATGTGAACCTCTTACCATTTCTTAGCCGCTTCGATCATTTTTGTTGTGAGTGATATGTGAGTGATATATAGGTTTATGGTTTCTATTGCCAAGATAGTCTTATAATATTCCTATACCTTAGATATTTTCATATTTATGTTGATGAAAGGGTTACTGTCACAGGTATTTTATATGGGTCTGTAACGGGATAGGATATATGCGGTGCTATATAGACAGTTCTGAACCACTTCCTGTATTTTATTTAATAAATTTTCTTTAGACATAACTACATTGTAGGATTCCAGAATACAGAGGTTACATCTCTTAGATTTGTTAGGTTTTTATTTCCTTGCTCTACCTAGTATAGACCATTTTAGGCTGTATTGTATATTGTTACTGTTTAGTTCTCTTATATGTTTAGCTAAAGTCGTGGGGACTCTCTTTGAAGTTATATTAGGTTCTTTGAAAGAGTGTATATAGTTTCTAAATTTGTCGTTGAAACTACATCCGTCGACACAATGTATGCTCTAATTATGTTTTCCTCTATGACGTTACACATAAGTGTAACGTATATCTGAACATCTGAAGTTAAACATTTCCCCCCTAAAGGGCACTCATTGTCATTTCTACAGTTACATTGGGAGCTGTTATTCTGGTTCTGGACTGTACTAGTATCTAAGTTACTATTCTTTTTGATTTTTGTGTTATTTGCACTTACTATAGTTGATGTTAAGTTTAGCGATGTTGAAAAGGATATTTTTACTGTATGTTTATTTATAACTTTGCCTTATCTACTATCCATAGAAAAATTTTCTCAATAATTTGATAAAATTGTTTAGGTATATTAGTGCGAATGTTTAAGCCATAAGGAGGGTTCACCCAGAGTGAATTTCCACGTCTGCTTTTCTTCTTAGTGATATTTTCTATGTATGGTGGGTTTGTTGATCCCGTAGTGCTAAGTGTAGTATTAGGTGCAGTATCCCGCGTATTATTAGTATTTATTCTCCTTTTGATTTGTCTGGAATTTCCCATAACCATGTTGTATGATATTATGTGAGGTTCATTCCTATGTGTCCTAGAATTCTCATTGTGCTTCACCGAGCTTTCTTTTATATAGTTTATTTTCCCAGTATATCCAGATCTGGCTAATGGTTCATTATAATATTTTTTATTCTTATTGAATAGTGACTCGTTAGATGATAGCTTTGATATTCTCTTAGAGAGACTAGGGATTATGGCTTTCTTAATGGGTCCCGGGTGGTTAGGGTTAAATCTACATAATAGAGAGTTTGGTTGGGTTCATGATATGGTTCATATGTTCTAATGTTTAGGTCTAAGCTTATGTCTAAGTAGTTAATTATCTTATGGTGTATGTCTATTGTTACCTTAAGTCCAACTTTTTAAAAAGGTTATGTATATCCTTTTTGGTATTCTCCAACCTTCTATTGCCAGAGTTTACGAAGAATAGTGCGTCATCTCTGTATAAACCGCCCATTAAACGTGGTAAATATTTATGGAGCTCCTTTGGGATGTAAAGGCTTACCAAATCCGTTACCTTGCAAAGGCCGGTGACCCCATAGTAATGTCGCAGTTATTAATTATAATTGACAATCATCGAGCTGAATCTTTTAAGGAGACTGCAAAGTAAAAGGGCACTGACAGTATATGCTAATACATATATTGTCATTAATAATTATATATATATATATATATATATATATATATATATATATATATATATATATATATATATATATATATATATAAATATATATATATGAAGAAAAATAGAAACAATGTTTCAGACAAAATTCAAAAGAAAAATGGAATTGAGGATAAGCGAATCAACAAATTAACAAAAATATAAACTCAAACACATATAAAAGATCTACCAAGATAGTTCAGTCTCTAGAAAACGACCATTCATTAAGGTTCTGATTTCCAACCGAGGATAGTTGCTTTCTAGCAATTGAAATATCTTGGTAGAGCTTTTATATGTGTTTGAGTTTATATTTTTGTTAGTTTGTTGATTCGCTTATCCTCAATTCCATTTTATTTTGCATATATATATATATATATATATATATATATATATATATATATATATATATATATATATATATATGTGTGTGTGTTTGTTGTATCATAGAATTCTGATACAAATCAGTTCGACAGTGGCTTTGTTGCTATAGTGCTGAGGTATGGTTCTGTACAGTCGAAGGAGGACCATCCTCCCATGATTTACCTTCTCTCTGGGAAGGGATTAGTTTATTGCTAATCACCTAAAGCGACCCTACATGGGAATACTGATAGGGTTGCTCAGGCATTTCTGTATGACAGAGTGCGCTTATCTTAGTAATCTGGCTTTTCAAAACAACACCTGACCTTGTATCTAACCTCCTGGTAAAGCGGTAAATTATATATATATATATATAATTTATAATCTATATAAATTGCTAAATATATGTTAAGGTTTTATATATATATATATATATATATATATATATATATATATATATATATATATATATTTATTTTTTATTTTATTCCATTAGTTATATATATCAATTAATCGTTATTTTAAAAAAACTATTTATTGCAACCATACTCTACTAAGCAATTTGAGCTAAAGATGTTGTTTAACTACTTATATTAAACATTCGAAACCAAGTTTTTACTCGATAGTTTTATTCTAATCCCGCTAAATATGATAAGCTACTTAATATTTTATTATTTATAATAAGTTTGTGTTATGTTTTAAGGGATTTTAAGTTTTTTTTATTTTATCTTTTTTTTAATCACAATCTTTATAAGCTGCTAAATAGAGTTTTATATATAATAAAATAATCGTTATTCATTAATAAATTAATTAAAAATCTTAATTAATTGCAACCATATTTACCTACGAACTTAGTTGATCTATAAATAATATTATTCCCCTGCTAATTTGAAAATTAGAAACCACGTTTGTAATGTCGAATAGTTATTATTTTTATCTTGTTTTTTTATGATAAACTAATGCTTTATTATTTGTAATAATTTTGCGTTATGTTTAAGACAATTTATTTTTTATTTTATTTTATTTCAGATTAATTATATTTTCTCTCCGAAATGATTTGTGTCCATGTATATTGACTTAGCCTAACGAACGTTTAATTGGTACTAATTTAAGTTCATTAATTCTATCATTATGTTCACCGCACAAAATATCTCTTCCTTCAATATTAAGTCTAGACTATGTAACTTATAAATTTATAGATCTCCTGGTTACTAATAGTTATCCCATCACACAAAGTTATACCTATTAGATCAGTTACAGAACCTATTATGTATAATAATAACCTACTAAAATAATTTTAAAACTATATCTATAATACTCACATTACAATCTATACATGTCAAAAATTTTAATCAAAAGGGGTTTTGATTAACTTATCTTTATTTTCATAAAATAATAAAACAATATGCCATTGTTAATAATTACATATTTAAGGTTTCTACATCAAGTTATTCTATTGATTAGATAGTTGACCATATCCTACCTATCATTGTAAATTGTTGATACCTTAATTACGCGATATTTTATCGTTTGTAATAAATCAATGTTATGTTGTAAGAGATTGTAATTTTAATTTTTAATTATTAATATTTTAAGTTATGTTTACATCGTGCTCACAACACTTATCTAAAGTGAACCTTTTGAAGTGTCTGCAATTATACCCTACTTCGTCCCTCTGGTTTAGTAAATAATACTAATTAGGAAACACAATTATAACCAGTTTTTCATTTAAACACAGAAAACGGGTAGGGTTGTTCAGTGTAGGTCTCTGTGCCTTTTTTAAAATACTCCATATCACTACAAGAACTGTGCCATTTATTTTTAGGGATAAAATATATCTGTATAATAAAGTTCCCTTTCTATCATAATCTATGTTGTTAAATGAGCATTTATGGTTTCTGCATGTATATATATATATATATATATATATATATATATATATATATATATATATGTATATATATATATATTTAAGTGAAATTATATAGTTCATATCCTTCAACTTGGAAACAATTTCTAAAAGCGACTATGAATCTCAATGTGTTATATTGAAAGTTTAAATTCCAGTGGATCTATTAATGAATATTAAATATTAAATTCAAAGAAATATTAAATTTAAAGTAATATTATTCTTTGATTTTATAACAATTTCGGCACATAAATAACTTTTACGCATGATTCTGGAAGAATCGGGGGATACTAAAAGTAATTCATTACAAAGACGAATAAATGACAAGTCTGAAGGCAAACCAGAAAAATAAATCATCTGAAATATTGCAAAAAGAGATGTTTAATCGTTACATACAAAACTCAAAGAGAGGGGAAAATCAAGCAACGAACACTCAAATCTAGTTATGAAAGCAAACAATAATGGTCAAAATGTTGCACAATGTTTAAGGATTTTTTTAAATGAAAGAAATGTAAATATTGAAATAATGAAATAATATATATATATATATACATATATATATATATATATATATATATATATATATATATATATATATATATATATATATATATATATATATATAAGAGGGTAGTGCAGTATTAGTGCAGTTCCAACGAGAGAAAAGTATATATGTAAAAGAGTAAGGCTACCAACATTTGTAAAAAAAAATTTCAACATTTATTTATTATTTTGTTTACATAATGCGTTTCAAGCGGTGGTCCGCTCTCATCATATATGTAAATTCATTTGAAGAAATGTCGTTCGATTTGAAATGGATTTACATATCTGTTCTTTTGTTGTCATAAGCCTTTATCAAAAACGAATTGGTCTAACACCGCGCGGTATTAGGGCAGCAGTCCGGCTAAAGGAGATCTGCCGAAATCCAAAGGCGTCTGCTCGTTCTTTCCAATGCGTCTGTGGACAATTTACGGACAATCTACGGTCGCTCAGACATCTATGCAATACCAAGTCACGATAACAACGTGCCCGTTAGTGCGTGTGAAACCGCCATCCAATGCTTAAAGATGGCGACTTTGCTCGGCAACTTGGAGCTACTGTTGGTCCTTGTTGACCTTGGTATTAAGGGGGGGAGGCAACCTGAAAACTTTCAGGAACATAAAGTGCTCTAAATCTACGAGGACTTCGATCATAAGCAGGTAACATGATAATAATGGTGATAATAATAATAATAATAATAATAATAATAATAATAATAATAATAATAATAATAATAATAATAATAATAATAATGGTATTAATAATAATACTAATAATAATAATAATAATAATGATAATAATAATGGTATTAATAATAATAATGATAATAATAATGGTAATAATAATAATAATAACAACAACAACAACAACAACAACAATAATAATAATAATAATAATAATAATAATAATAATAATAATAATAATAATAATAATAATAATAATAAGGGTATTAATAATAATACTAATGCTACTACTACTAATAATAAACTACTAGTAATAAGTATAGAAGTGATGATAATAATAATTAATTTTAAATTTTCCTTTTTTTTCCTTTCTCTTTTTCTCCTCCCTTTCAAAAATACGATCTAAGAGAAAGATCAAATTCTAATTATGGCTGATGAGATCTCTGCTTTTAACAGCTGTAGATGCCAGTGTCGCAGATTTTGACATAAACATAATTATATTCATAAAATCTTCTGCAGTTTACTGACCATGCTGAAATAATAACATCATCTATTAAGAAATTCTTAACATAGTGAGAGGAGAACTTTGTAAAATATTTTGTACTTTCACCTAACAATTTAATAAACAAATATATTAATACATTTTGGAAACTAGAACTTTCACCGGAATTTATATTACGAATGAAGTTTAACATCAGGAACTAAATCTGACCGAACACCGTTTGCTGCTGACTTTGAGTCGGGTATTTTCTCGTTAGCCTCTGAGTCATTTAACGTCTTTTTTTCTTTTAATCAGACAAAATACATGCTAAAATATTCCTTAGTTCTGAGATCAAATTATGTTTGAAAAGAAATTTCTTTTAACTGTTTTAATTGGCCGTAATTTGTAATTAATTGAACAAGTCACCATCTCTCTCTTCGCTATTTTTATGTATTTATATCGCCCCTTTTCATTCTCTGTTGATTCAATCACGCTCCTATATTTCTTAATGTTTAATTTAGAGAAAGACTAACTCTCTTTTACAGTATTGCTATTTAATTAACATAGCGTCTGTAAGCACAACAAATATGTATGTAAATTAGATGCCAAAATAATAACAAGTCTCTTTACATCTCCAACTACAAGAAATACATAGAAGACATTGCCAAGGCTGCTGCAAAAAAGTGGGCTCCCTCTACCGTGCTAGAAAAATTCTCACACCTGACAGTATCCTATATCTTTACAACACCACCATCTGCACATGCATGGAGTATTGTTTTCACATCTGGGCTGGTTCCCCAATCACTAGTCTCTCCCTCCTAGACAAGATCCAAAAAAGGTATCTAATCTAATACATGCCTCACTATCCACCAAGCTCCAGCCCCTGTCCCATCACCGCAATGGTGCATCCTTGTACTTGTTTTACAAGTACTTCAATTGAATGTGCTCCGATGAACTTGCTGCTCTGATGGCCCCTCGAGAGCGTTAAGACATGATAGATCGTATCTTTTGCATTTATTCAGATGAGGATTCATAATTTAGATTATTCGGGCTAGTGTTCTCATCTTTGGTGCTATTCTCCAGAAGATTGGAGCTCAGTCGAGCACCTGCCATGAAGATATTGGGTATTTCGGCTTGCAATGACGAACATGCAAGTAGTCTGGAGATTCAGTCTGAAGACGGTCTTTCATATGAGTTTGATTATTAAGCTGTTTTAAGCATATATGCGGCATAATCACAGTGACACACCGGTTCCAGTCAGATCATCGAAGTTCAGTGAGGTTTACTTTGGTTAGTACCAGATGGGTGACCATTTGGGAATACCAGGTGTATAAAGACTCTCTGCTTATCCCTGCAATGTTTCCAGTCGTCCTGGACTTCTCCTTGCCACTGGACCAAAGCAATGCCCGGTTCAGGAAGAATGCGGTTTGTTATTGCGCTTCACAATAGACTTCCCGCGCAGCCACAATTACAGAAGGTGTCTCTTAAGACTGAACGGGCACCTCTGTCGCTTTAAGCAACTCAGATTGGTATTTTCTTTCAAAAAGTGATCTCAAATTATTACTAAGCCGACAGCGTTTTTTCTTCGCTCCGCAATTTTCAATCTCAGAAATCGCGTTAACTGTCAAAGTTTCGAACTAATGAACCTCATTTTGAAAGAATCCCCAAACGGGGGAGAAAGATACGCAAATCACGGCTGAATCGACTAATTTGCAAAAGATATGCATTATTTTTTCAAACAACTTCATAAAAATTCTTCAACGCCATTAAAAAACAACTAGCGTCGTCCAGGAACCCATCCCGAACCTATAATTGAATCGATTTCTTTCTATAAGCATCAACTTGAAGTTATAAATAGAAGAATGTAGAACGTTTTATTAGGTTTCATGAATGCCCGATGCGAACGCAGACCCCACGCTATAACAATAAAACCGCAACGTGGAGGTCCCCAGATACCGAAGAGCTTTCTACTTCAAAAGCTTCTTTCCTCGTGCTGCTGGACTCTGGAACTCCCTCTCTGCTCCCTGCTTTCCTGACGTACTGACATGCAGAAATTTAAAACTAATGTAAACAGACATCTCGCTGCGTAGCTCCTAAATTAGGTTGACCCCCCAAAACCTTCAACCTTTTTTTTCTCAGTAGCCCCTTACGTCTACAGTGGCGGCCTGCCTTTTGGCGGGTGAACTATGTTAAAAAAACGTAAATAATGGAAAGAAAAACGGTGATTGTTTAAATTAAATTGATATTTATTTTCTAATCTTAAGGTTTAAAACCGATTGTTTTTTTTATTTAAGCTTTCGAAATATGCTCTTAAATAAACTAAAATAATATTTAAAACGTTGGAAAATTACGAAAGAAAAATCGTTTCACAATGTAATTCATTACAATGGCTTAAGTCACGTAAGTGTTTATTTTTACAGATGCAGACCTCAAACTTTTTCTATAAAATCACAACATGGAACAAATTAAAAAGAAAAACTGTAATTTCTGAATTAAAAAAACAAACGAAACGAAAACGAATTTCATATTCTTCCGGACATCTTCGCAATATGATTGAGAACGGAACTCTCGCCGAAAGGAGGTGTTCCACATGTGTGGATTAGCAAGTGATACTAAAATACTTACTAAATGCATTTTCAGGGCTGTATTTTGTTTTGCAGGGAGATTTCGACGCACTCCCACATACAACGCCTGGTATTCTCAAAGAGTCACCCATTTCGTATTCGCCAGGCTTAGCGGCGCCTAACTTGATGTAACGAGAATCGGTATCAACTAAATTGAAATTTATTTCTAATATTTAAATTTGATAGCGAATGGCCATATTATCTTTTTGTTTATGCGTTCGAAATTCTCTCTTTAATAGAAAAAATATGTTAAATGCTAAAAACTTACGAAGAGAAAACGCTTGAAATTACAGAGAAAAAACGCCGGAAACTTACAAAGGAAAAAACGCCGGAAACTTACGAACAAAAAAACGCAGGTAACTTACAAGATAAACGTTGGAAACTTACAAGAAAAAACGTTCGTTGAAAACTTACGAACAGAAAACGCTGGAAACTCATGAAGAAAAAACGTTGAAAACTTACGAAGAAAAAACGCTGGAAACTCATGAAGAAAAAACGCTGAAAACTTACGAACAGAAAAAACGCTGAAAACTTACGAACAGAAAAAACGCTGGAAAATTACGTAGAAAAAGCTTACTAAAAAAATCACGATGTAATTCATTAAAACGACTGACTTAAATCACATTAGTTTTATTTTTTACCTGAAAAAGACAATTTTGAATTGCATCAGCCTTTGAACCTTTGAATTTACAGCCGAGCGTTTTTACCTTTACACCGGAAAGAAAACGTAAAATGAGGGCGGTAATATTATATCAACGTGAAACCGTATATCCGCGTGACTTTTGGTCTTGGCATTAGCAAGAGAATGATAGTTTATATCTGTAAGAAGTAAAAAACTGTGTATTTTTCTTTCTTGTTGTTGATCGTTTTTTGTGTTGAAAAAAATAGAAACATTTATGTAACTGTAAAAAATAAATACATATTCTTTCTTTATCTTTTGTTTGAAAAGTGGAAGAAAATGTAAAGATCCGTCATATTACGGAAAATCCAGCCAATATAAAAGCTGGAAATTGAGCAATGTTTTGCAAGAACGATTTAAATCATGAAATATTTGTAAAAACTTATATTAGCTATTTATGGATATCCAGTGCAAAGTCCAACCTCCCACGATATTATTGTAAAACCTGAACGAAAAACTAATATTAAAAATTGCAATTTTTGAATACAGCTCATACTTATTTACTATTAAAGTTTTAAACCGAATAATCGTATATTATTGTTGTTTTTTGTTTTTTTTGTTACAGATATCAAATGCGTCATTTAATAGACGGAAATTAAATTTTGAGCGTTGAAAACTAAAGAAAATTAATGTGTCATTGGGGCAATAGTATTTGTTTATTAGTAAGCTGTCAATGTAGATAGTGAAAAATGACCCCATCTAAACAAAGTTCCGAGACGTAATAAGTATTATTTGAGAGAACTCTACGAAATACATTTCTATTGCAAAGACTCTGCTTCAAGGGAAAAATAAAAATTCGCTAGTCAGAATTAAGTATTCATTTATCATATTAATTTCTATCGATGAGAAACTCCGAAAATCCGACAATAAAATTTTATATATTAGCTTAGTTGAATTGACATTAGCGATGTTCTTATCATCGTTCTTCTTCTTCTTCTTCTTCCTCTTCGTCGTCCTCTAAGTTTTATATCAGTATAAAATGTTTGGGACAGAAAATACCGGTCGGATCAAGACTACCTTTAAAATCGATGACTGTTGCCGATTAAAGAGTCTTACTCGATAATTCTAGACATGTGAGTCATACTTCACATCTGTGATCAGTGGAATCGTACGGTGGGGGGAAGCAGCTGCGTGAAAGCGCAAACGTTCATTATTACCAAACCTAAACATTACTACAGGTGTAGGTTTTTGTCACGCATTGTTACCAAGAAAATGTAATGGGAGGAATAGGAAGGTTGCTCTTTTAATGAGGTTGTGTGAATAACTAATTCGTTGATCCATTCATTGTCGAATGGTGTGGAAGGAAATAAAAAGCGAGCTTTAGATCAGGGGAAGTAAAAATATAAAACACGTGTGAAGCTTTCAGATTTACTGATTTGTTTGTAATACTTTTTTATTCTTTTATTTTGTTTAACTAATTGAAACCATCTATTCCCGTGTAAATGCTATAGCAACAGCTAGTTCAGTGTATAGTTGCTGCTACTTTCTTCTAGTAGAAAAACAGCATACACACACAGACAAACACACACACACACAAACACATACACACACATATATATATATATATATATGTATATAAATTCCCGAAACAGTTTTTCATGGTAAACAACTGATGATCCCTTAAATAATGTTACGAAGCAAACTAATATAATAACTGTAAAAATTAAATTGACTTACATGAGTGATTTTCCACTGAACGACTTCGGATTTCATGTTTTTTTTGTTTTTTTCTTTTATAGTTTGAATGGTTGAGATACTTCTGAGACTATATATATATATATATATATATATAACCCGAAACCACTTCGTCTGAAGGTATAAAACACTATAATATGCAATATATATATATATATATATATATATATATATATGTGTGTGTGTGTGTGTGTCCCAGGGTGGGTAAAATTAATGCCCCAAACAGAACAGTTTCGTAATACCTTCTTTTTTATATATAGTTCACCCCAAACAAGGCAGGTCGCCACTGTAGACGTAAGGGACTACTGAGAAAAAGGGTGAATGTTTGGGGGAGGGGGGGGGTAAACCTAAATTAGGAGCTGCGCAGCGAGATGTCTGTTTACATTAGTTTTGAATTTCTGCATGTCAGTACCGTCAGGAAAACAGGGAGCAGGAAGGAAGTTCCAAAGTCCAACAGTTCGATGAAAGAAGCTTTTGAAGTAGAAAGCTCTTCGGCTAGCAGCTAACGAATATTGTATGCAAGATATAAACCTTATCTCTAAAATTCAATTTCCATTCTTGTTTTCATCAATATCCAGTACATGGATTTGGTTCTGGAAATTCTCTTAAATTTAAAATAGTAGTCTTTAGGTATTTTTTAATGAATTTAAATTATAAAAATCTTACTTAATATTATTACTCATTATTATTACTTATTGTTATTATTATTACTTATTATTATTAATCAAATTAAATGCAAATCTGAAATATTTTCATTTTCAAATAGGAAGTTATGTATATACTGTGCCCCCTTAAAAGCCCCTAAAATACTCTAAAGAAACTAACATATGGGAAATATTGATTCATTGATGTCTAATACCTATTGCTAAAATTTCACAAAAATCAGAGGTTACTGATTTCTACGAAAGTCGGCCTTTTACATAAAACTAAAGAAAACAAAATATAACCCACATTACGCCCCCTTTACGCCTATCAGCAGTGTTTCAAATTTTATAATAATCGATTGATTAGTTTAGGAGTAAATCCTGTACATACAAATATATAAACATATACACATACGTCACTTTATATAAAGATATTATTGTAAAACAAAATTAAAACCTTTAATTTCTGAATTAAATTGATATTTATTTTCTATAAAATTTCAAAATCAAATAACCGTATAGTACTTTGGGGAGGCGCTGAAAACATACTAAGAAACGTAATAGGTCATTGAGAAAGTAGTATTGCTTATTAGATAAAGCTTTGAAAATGTATAGTAAAAAATGGGTTCATGTTACCAAAGTTTTGAGTCTGAAATATTTGAAAGAAAGGGAGCAAAGAACTTGATCCAAGGTAAAAATAAAACAATTGGCTAGTCAAATATGGATTCATAAGATTAATCTCTATCGATGACTAACTCTGACCTTCTTCTTCCTCTTATTTTTCTTCTACCTCTTCGTCGTCTTTTAAGTTTTACTTAGCTTTTAAAATAGATCATCATCTTTAAAATGGATGTATTGGCGATATCATCATCAACGTGTTGTTGTTGTTGTTGTTGTTGTTGTTGTCGTTGTTTTAATTTTTTCGTCTTCTTCATCTTCTTTTTTTCATCTTCTTTTTTATTATTCTTCGTATTTTTTCATATTCTTCTTTGTCTTCTTTTTTATCTTCCTCTTCTTTTTCGATATTCTTCTTTTTCTCCTTCTTTTTCTTCTTTTCGTCTTTTTAATCTTCTTTGTCTTCTTTTTTCCTCTTCTTCTTTTTATATTATTCGTTTTATATTCTTCTTTGTCTTCTTCTTTGTCATCTTCTTTTTCATCTTCTTTGTTTTCTTTTTTTCATCTTCCTCTTCTTTTTTATAGTCTTCATTTTCTTCTTTTTCTTCTTCTTCTTTTCAATATTCTTTTTTTGTCTTCTTTTTCATTTTCCTCTTCTTTTTTATATTCTTCTTTTTCTTCTTCTCTTTTTTTCATCTTCTTCTTTGTTTCTTCGTTTTCACCTTCGTCTTCTTTTTTATATCCTGATTTTTTATATTCATATTCGCTTTCTTCTTTTTCATCTTCCTCCTCTAAGTTTAGAGTCACATATTTAAATACTTCGCTTAAATCAGCATAAAATAACTGGCCGGACTCTGACAACCTTTAAAATCGATAACAGCTCTCGATTAATGGAGATAGTAGTTAACGAGTCTTACTCCATAATTACAGACATGTGAGTCAGTCATACCTCACATCTGTGGTCGGTGGAATCGTCCAGGCAGGCGTCCTAAAAAGCAGGCTGCATACAACGAAGGCGTCCATTATTACTACAGTGTAACCCGGATATAAGAGCACCGGATATAAGAGAAACCCGAATATAATAGACATTGTCTCTGGTCCCAAATTACAGCCTGTGTTAATGTCTATAAATTAGACCCCGATATAAGAGACCCGGATATAAGAGAAACCCGGCTATAAGATGCTTCTTCTCCGGTCCCGTCCTCCCCAATATAAGACAGTTCGTTTTGAGTGACAGTGTGATGTCGTAAATCAGTCAAAAGACGTTGCTAAATTTTCTCACCTCACTGGTGAGGCTTTCTATGACCTTCACTATAGCCATATCCATTAAATATTCGTTAAAAAGGTTTATTTTGTTGTTGTTGTTGTTGTTGCTGTTGTTGTTGTTGTTGTTGCTGTTGTTATTGTTGTTGTTGTTGTTGTTGTTAGAAAGCAAACCCGGATATAAAAGACTTATTCTCCGGTCCCAACAGCTCTCTTATATCCGGGTTTAAAAAAGAGATTTGTGTTCAATAAAAAATGACTGCTTTTTTTAAGAAAAAGTAATTTTTGACTGAATTATTTGTGAAAACTGATTGAAAAGTATTTTTTATGTCTATAACTGTTAAATAAACTAGTGTTCTAGACCATACCCAGATATAAGAGGAACCCGGATATAAGAGACTTTTTCTCCGGTCCCGACAGTTCTCTTATATCCGGGTTACACTGTATATCTAAACATTAATACAGGTGTATGGTTTTGTCACGGATTTCTTTTAATGGAAATCGCTCCAGACAAAGCATGTAGCCACTTGATGTAAAGAGGTAATAAGAACGAACTATGAGTATCGCAAAGGCAGGAGATGCCTATTGGTCTCAGTCTTGAAAAGACCAAGGCTATAGGTAGGAAGAAAACAGTCAGCCGGAAGAGAGTTCCACAATCTTGGACTTCTTGAAAAGAAGCTACTCGCTTTGAAGAGTGGAGATAAAATGAATGGGAAACTCTCTAATCCATTCATTATAGAATCATGTAGAAGGAAATGAAATGCGAGCTTTCATTTAATCGAAGGAAAAATATAAAACACGTGTGAAGCTTTCAGATATATTTTTGTATATAACGTAACACAGATATGTCCCCCTCGTCAAACCACTGTTAGAGTTTGGTGTTCTACATTTAATACGAGATATACAGCATCTGACTACTCGAATTGTACAGAGATTACGAGAGCTTTCTTACGAAAGCTTGACTCGAGAAACTTAACTTTTTCTCCCTTTAGCGCCAACGATTACGTGGTGATCTCATTTTGGTCTACAACTTCCTCAATCGTCATTATTACATCCATCAGGACTAACTATCTACTTCTGCGCCAGTAAAGAGTTCACTGCTATTTTCGATTGAGCCGGAGGAGGGAGGCTTTCTCAATCAATATTCCTGAACCTTGGAATAGACTTCTAGGAGAGATAATAAATGCGCCAACGCCGCAGCAATTCAAGGGAAAAGTGGATGGGTGCTCGGCTACTGTATCCTCTTCTGTGTAAATGTCTACCACCTTTCCCCTAAATATCTACTGAAGCATACTTGTTTCATTTATTGCTAAATTTAAATGGGTGTCAACCATAACATTTTTTGTTGAAGCAAAATAAAAATGTTTACATAAACATATATTATTAACTAGCACGGTCACCCAGCATTGCTGGGGGGATCAACAACGAAATAAAAAAAATAAATAATAATAATAATAATAATAATAATAATAATAATAATAATAATAATAATAATAATAATAATCACCACCACCATCATCATCATCATCATCATCATCATCATCATCATCATCATCGGTTTAACGTCCGTTTTTACATGTTGGCATGCGTTTGACGGCTTTAAGAAATTGACTTCCATAGTAACCTATAGGATAAATAACTTTCCTTTAAATAATAGAAGACTATAAAAAATATTGATCAGGATTAAATATAAAAAATCGATGAAATAGATCAAAAATTAATCTTTTGTTTTTAACAACACCTAAATTGAACGTGGCAAATTATCTGTTATTAAATAAGTTTGTGGGGATTTGAATAGCATTATTAGGACATCTGACTGTGAGGATAAAAACTCGCCCGGTTTTCGCTATTTACGAGTAATAAAAAATAAATTATTGACCAGGATTAAATATAAAAATCGATGAAAATAAAAATGTTGTTTTTTAACAACAAGGGTCAATATTTACCGTAAATAATTGAGGAGACATGATTTTATGTAGCTTGGAGTAAAAAAAAAGCTATCAATCACACAAGTACGGGGGAAAATCGACTTTATTCTATTATAGACTAGCAAATATATGCTCCCTCACATAGTTTTGCTAGGCTGAAAGGATTTCATGATGAACGAAAATGGTGACTGACTTACCCCCCCCCCTCTCCTTCCGGTTAGCGACGCCATACAGAGGAAGCGGAAAGTGTGACAGCCTCCACCCGTTTTTAATAAGGAAAAATAAGGAAAACACACACGCGCAAGCACAGCGCGAATTGATTTCCTCTTTCTTTTCATTTCTAGACGGTTTTATTAAAAGGACTTAAATTAGCAAAAGTTAATATAATTCATTTAAAAATGCCAAGCGATTAAGACATTTTTGGGCTAAGATCAGAGTGTAGTATCATTTCTCAACATTCTAGCGACATCAGACGTTAATTATAAATTTAAAAAAAAAAAAATACGGCTAGACATCGTAGAAGAAAGGGAAGAGGGAGAGAGTAGACGGGGCACACAAAAATAAATAATACGACGTTATAAAGGAAGGGGAAGAGGGAGAGCGGGGAAGGAGCCAGACACATTAGCCAGCCAAGGAGAGATAGAGACAACCAATCAGTAGCAAGCTAGCCACGCTCATCCTCATATTCTCTTTCTCCCTTATACTGAATCAGTAAGGTAAAAATTCTCGTAAGCGAACTTACGATTAGTCTTTTTTTTAAATCTATTTTTATTAAATCATTTCAATTAATTACTATTAATATTGACGAAACTATTGCACATATGTAGATAAGATAGTACAATGAACTTAAAAAGAAATAACATCAAATATTAATTAATTATGAAGTGATTAACAAATAGATATGCAAATTAGACTATCTAATAACTGTTCTTTGATCCTTCGTTTCTAGTATATATAAAGAGTATTACAAATTACTATATGTATTATTGATTTAAATAGCACTACCCGTTGTTATTGTACTGTAGGAGTGATGAATGTAAACAACTTTCGCATTTATTCATTAGGAAGATATATGGGCACATCTAATACATTACTGATTTTCTTTCACCCTTCCTCCTTATGCTTCTTATAGCTGATGTCATTCAATCCGCTTGTTTAGAGATTAAAATGCTGTGACGGACTGATCGATGGACAATAAAGAGGCGAGTTGCCATCTAAAATAAAGAATAATTGGGTGGTGTTTCTTAAGCCCACCGAACTCTCCAGCCCTATCCCCTTACACCTGAAACACCGGAAGCCATCGATTTCGCTCGAACGCGCTGGAATAAACAATGTTATGTGCGAATAAAATTCAATTTTATTCCGGACTGTTCAAAGAAGAGTGAACGGGCCGTGCGAGAAAGGGACCTTTGTTCAATGGACACCAGACTACATCGCTTAATAAAAAGGACATTATCCATTGATTCGTTCCGTGTACACATGCCCGTGTCTTCTCCAGCCACACGTGTCGTAAAAAGGTGCATTACACGCCGACTGTTGTCACAACAGACGTGTTCCTTCTCCTCTTCCACACTTTCCTTCCCTCTAATCGACCTCTCCTTTTCTTGATCTTAATATTTCTGGTTTCTTTCTCATCAAATCTTTCTTTGAATTAATACATTAGATTCATTGCTCTTTCTGCTTCTCGTAAAATCGGTTCTCTCTATCGCTCCAAACACTTTCTCACGCCTGAGGCTATTCTTTATCTCTACAAATCTACAATCAGACCTTATATGGGGTACAGTTGTCATATTTGGGCCGGTGAATTTCTGTCCCATTTGAAGGTTCTTGATAAACTGCGGAGACGTGTCTGTAATTTGATTAAAACAACCCTTCTTTTCTGCAATCTCTCTCCCACAGACTTGTTGTTGCTAGTCTCAGTCTTTTCTATAAATACTATTATAGCATATGGTCTTCAGAATTGTCTGATATATTCCGTGTTTTCTTTTTTCCTAGCTCGTTTAACTCGTTGGTTTAGTGATCTCTATCAATTCGGTGTTTTGATTCCTCATTGTAATACAGGTTCCTATTCAAGTAACTTTCCTAAAACTGCAGAATTGTGGAACTCTCTTCCTGCTGATGTTTTCCCCTTACTTGTAGCCTTAATCTTTTCAAGACTAATGCCAATAGGCATATCCTGTCTTTTTAATAATCATCTGTCATTCTTGTTAGCTACTTATATCAAGTGGCTTCATGCCTTGTCTGGAGCTATTTCCATAAAAAATAAAATTGTTAAATGCGTCTTCTTATCTCTACGAAAAATGTCGGCTCTCGGTTAGTCCGTCTATCTGTCTGTCACGCTTCAGTTTGTAACAATTAAATGTACCTTGTATGCACCATATACACCAGGCAAGATAACCTGGCGTTGTACGACTAACTCCTACTTGATTCATCCAGTAAGTGATCTCATTGTCTGCTTACTCACAGAATCTGGGCTTTCCTTGTCACTTATTCGCCCTTCTCTCTTGGCGTGACGGCCTCAACTAAGGCCATGTTCTATCGGGGCGTATCTTCCCGTGCTCTCACAGCGTCTCTGTCACAGATAGACTCTGTATGAACTTACCCGGGGTTTACATCTTTCAAATTATGGCAGCCCGGTAGCTTTCGGCCGTCACAGCTGTAAAATCCGACAATCTTATCTCAAAACAATATTTCACAAGTACGATTTTCAACTCAGAAATACAAAACAATAATTTGTATTAAAAAGAATCTAATATTTTTTTCTCACTGTACTAGGCGCGGTTGTCCAAATATATATTACAGGGTGGTCGCTAGAAAAGCAGGAAATTTGAGAAAGAGATTTAATTCAATTTCTTCAGCAATCTACTCCTGATTTAATTGCAACGGACAATTGACCCTAAACAATCTCAGATTTAAATGTCATGGATTACTGTGTTTGGAGCTTGTTATTAGCAGAAACTCAGAAATGCTGATGCGACATAGAAGACTCTATTGCTAATTTAAAAACGTGCTTTGCATGAGCTTGGAATGATATCAATACGCCACACGAGCTTAGATTTCTAGGGTAAGATGCTGCTATCGAGTGCACGGGCGATATTTGAGCATCTGCTGTGAGGTTATGATATAAGTTTTTGAAAAATTTAATAAAAATTAATTACCGTTTGACAAAAGTCCCGCCTTTCTAGCGACCAGCCTGTAGTATATTAATCTCTCGAAATTCTCTGCGGAGTCCCGTTACGTTGTTATATTTAGGCATCGGCTCATTTGGTATAATGTTTAGTGAGAGATCGAAGTTCAATCCTCGGTCGAGTAATACCAAAGACTTCAAAAAATGGTACTTGATTCTCCCTTGCTAAACACTCAGTATTATAATGTGAGGGTCAAGGGTAAGTGGAGTCATCCTGCTATAAGCCTTGGTGCTAGGAACATAGTTACTGAGGATGCTGTTTGTTACTGTTGTTAAGCGAGTAGGGCTCACGAAGATCGTGCCTCAGGAGTATCTGGTCTGTATGAAGTCGGCTTCGTTGGTCGCAGCTATTTGTTGAACCTATTCCAGGTGTTTACCCCTTTACACCAAAAGCAACAAGGTTCAGCAGTTGCATACGAAGTCGTGGAATGTTTGGGCCACAACACACAAAGGAATGGCGCAGAAGTAACGTTCTCATTTTCACTCCGTTGATTTGCAGTTCCGCACATGACACACATTTGCTTAGCACATAAAAAGGCAAAGACGACCAGAGGGCGTCGGATCCTAAGGCCTATTACTCCTGGATTTACATAAGAGCCTAGCTAGTCGAGTAGCTCTTACACTACCACGTTTCCACCGCACATACTACGGCGTAAATGTCGGACTTTAGGGAGGTGCTATTTATGCTCTGCTGCGGGTAGAATGAGAGCTGCTTCTGCTGCTGTTGACTTTACCAAATATGGTTGGATTGCTAAAATGATTGTGAATTTTATTAATAATTTCATGACTGCTATTTGGAGAGGGGCACTCCATTCATGATGAATAATACTATGAGAGGAATTGACAAAATATAATTACTTAAATGAGAGTTAAAAGTGGACTTTCGATTTACTTTCGGCAGATTCGTAACCCTCGCTTTACTTATTCTGTCCTTTTGTCCTCGCATTCCATGAGCTATGTTTCTGACAAAGGGGCAAGAATTGCTGTTTCCTTGGTTGGAATCTATCCACTTAACACTTATTGTTTATTTACTAGTTTTATTTTTACTTTAAAGTAGTATTTTTAGCTCCTTACATTAAGTGGCTTCATGCCTTGTCAAGAACAATTTCTCTAAAAAATAAAAGGCCGGCTGCATAAGTATTTGTTAATATTGGAATTGAAGACGACCAGTTGAAACTTGTAGGGAAGCAGTTTCAAGGTAATGTGTTCTAAAGATAAAATGTTCTTGGAAAGAAACTCTGCTCAGGGATATTGCATTTAGTTTTAGGTACACAGAGAAAGAAAAGAAAAATATTTTTAGTTGTGTTAACAAGACGAGTTCTTGCTGGTAATGCTTCAGACTGAGGAACAATGCACTGGAGCTCAGCCTGGCGTCTTTTGTTTACATATTTTTTTTTTTTGCTATCTGATTACCGTGAAGCTGTGCTACATAGCGCCAGCCCCTCTCCCCTCTCCAATTGATTAATGACAGTAATGACGCTCTCCGGTGCGGAGAGATAACAAAACTAAAAATTATATAAATAACAGAAGAAACAGAACAAATATCCTCGATATGTTTCTCTTTTTTTTCGTCTTTTTCAAATGATAGCAGCAGAAGCCATTTGTCTTCATCCCTCCTCCAGGCGTTCGCGCGTCAATGATCTACACCCGTTCTTCAATAAATGGCCGCTCTCAATATGGAGATTTGCCGGAACGTTTTCGCTTACATATTACCAACACGTATATTGGACCGTTTTTTAATATATATAAATCGTAGCCTTAAACTGTTTTAACGTGGTTTGCAAGCGAAAACCTTTATTCTAGTCGATTGTTAGAGTATTTTACATATAGCCGCGTGTCGGAAAACGTTAACCCAATTTATTTTTTTAATTTGCTTCACACACACACACACACACACACACACACACACACACACACACACATATATATATATATATATATATATATATATATATATATATATATATATATATATATATATATATATAAAGAGATTCGAATACAAAACGCGATAAACGCCATTTTCAAAATCACGAAACTGTCCCTACAAAAAGTGTTGCTGTTCAACACTCGACGACACCCCAAAACCATGTGTTACATAATACGATACCGAAATAATTTCTTTTTGATTTAAATTAAAATCAGTTTTCATTCGAAGTCTAGATTTAATATATTCATGATTTTATTGTTTTAAGGTCTCAATTTAAACGAATTGGAGTTATCCCGTTTTGCGTTCGAACTCTTCATATATTTGTTACATTTCAAGTCTATTTTATTTTCTGTTGTAGCAGCCTTCATATGTGCGTTTGACCTAGAGTTGAGCATACATCTGACGAAGGGAAATGTTCCCGAAATATCATACTATACGGAGCTTTCAACAGACCTTGCTGTCGCACGTAGGACATACTATAATGTAAATAGAATATATATATATTTATATATATATATATATATATATATATATATATATATATATATATGTATATTGTATTAATAAAAAGGTGAAAACTGCAAAACTCATTCCACCGTTATATATCTTAATTTGCTTCAGTTTGTGTCTATCCGTTACACATCTGCATTGTATTGCCTTCTATGAATCACCTTATATATATATATATATATATATATATATATATATATATATATATATATATATATATAATCTAGAAAACATTGTTTAAAATAACAGTAGTCGACGGCTTAATTATACCTTATTTATTTTTTCAATTTTTCTAATAGTTATTTTTCTGCCACAATCAGAAGAACGAATCTAGGTTCTATATGTATCACGAACGTTTTCGATTCTTTCTTCAAAGACAAGATCAAATGAACGAAAAAACTAGAGAAAAGTTCATTTCAAAAGATAGCTGAGAAACGCGCACGTAAAGTCAGTTTAACACTAAACGAACAGACTCGTTCCAGTAAATACGTTAACAATTAAAATTCCGCGATCCCAGAATTGGCCACAGAATAAAACTGAATTACGTTAAGCATTTTAAAATGCTGTTACTGGTTGCATACGTAATGTTAATTATTGTGGGTCGTCGGACTGTAATAAAGAGAGCTTGGGGTATTTTTAATTAGAAACAATGGTTGTAGAATGTGTTATTTTACTGTTATTAACTAAAATTTGTTATATATATAGAATATAAATTTAGAAATTAATTGTTAAAATAATCGAAACAAAATCGGAGAAAAAATTAAATTAAAATAAGGAATGTAAATTAAAAAAAAAAAACAGAAGGAAAAAAGAAAATAATTAATATATATATATATATATATATATATATATATATATTAATTATTTTCTATTGCCTTCTGAGTTTTTTTCAATTGTAAAAAAACTGAAAAACAGAAGGAAAAAAAAGTTATATATATATATATATATATATATATATATATATATATATATATATATATATATATTAATTCTTTTCCTTCTGTTTTTTCAGTTTTTTTACAATTTATAAAAACCCAGAAGGCAATAGAAAATAATTAATATATATATATATATATATATATATATATATATATATATATATATATATATATATATATATATATTAATTATTTTCTATTCCCTTCTGTTTTTTTTTCAATTCCCTATTTTAATTTAATTTTTTTCTCCAATTAATTTTCTATTTTTCTTTGACGATTGACTTTAGAATTTATATTTTTAGTAAAAAATATACGTATTTTACCAGCTTTGTTAGTTTGGAACGATTTATTAAAATAAAAAGTAGCTCAATTAAATCGTTTATCTACGCATGTATATTATACCAGCGTAGATAAACGATTTAATTATGTGAGCTTTATATTTTCATTATAGTGTCTTGATAAAACGCGGCAGGTCAACGCAAACAGACTCGTCAGCCCCTTTCCGGTATCAAAGCTGGCGAATCTATCGTCGTTGATCTGCCGAATTTTGTCTTAAAACTAGCATGATTAGATCGATGAATCCCTGGTACCCCCAACAGACACTACTGTATAGTTTTTACATAAAATAATTCATATTAGCTCTTTTAAAATCTTCAATTGAGCACTTCGTTGTCTTTCAAATAACTTGTGATACATGGTATATATATATAACAATATTCATTTTTTTCGCTCTCATCAGTGTAGGGAAGGATAATCTCAGACGATCGTAAGGTTCGAACCCGGTTACAGTATCACCCTGCCTGCTGCTGAGAGTAAACAAAACAACGAAGGCTCTGTCAGCTTGATTCCCTTATTGTATCCGTTAGTCTTGACACTCGATGAGTGATGTTTTTGACAAAGAGGAAATAATTGCTGTTTTCTGCGTCGAAATCTATCCATCGAGCAAGTATCGGTGGTTAGTTTTTGACTTTCAAGTAGTATTTGTTGGGCCATCAATCAAGTGGCTTCATGCCTTGTCTAAATCAATTTTCATAAATATAATGATAAGTAACTAATATATATATATATATATATATATATATATATATATATATATATATATATATATATATATATATATATGTTTGTGCTGTATGTAAAAGATTGTTCAAAGGAAATACATATCCGAAAGAATGTTTAGGCATAGATACGTAAGAGGGAATAATCAAATAATAAACTGAATTGAACACGTAATCATTCCTCTTTAGATGTCATTATTCGTTTCAGTTATGAAACTTTATCAAGAATACTACTTATTAAACAGATTTCGATCATATATACGCAAACGTGGAAATAGTAGTGATACTCTTTGTACCCTTGATAGTGACAGGATCAGTGATACCCCATTCACTGACAACATCCAGCAATAATACATAAGCAGTAATAATATCAAAATAATAACGAAAATAGTAAACAACTTGTGAATGATGATAATAAAGTTATCTGTTATCGGTCATAATATCCTAAGCTATACTTATTCATTCATAGTAATGAAACGTATCCCAAATACGCCCCCTCCTCGCTCACGAAAAGACAAACTCTGAATACTTCGAGTTTAACAGCGAATTATTACAATAGAGTTTATAGTCGAAGGCTTAACAATTTCAAACAGGTTTTAAAAATAAATTTAATTCAAGTACGCAAAAAAGCTTTTCACAATTATAACAAAATTTCTGAAAAGCCGTTTTAAAATTAAGGTAGCTTTTAAAAAGTAATATTACATCTAAGCACATATATACACAATAAATTACAAATGTAAGGTATATATATATATATATATATATATATATATGACTATTTTTATTTACACAGATATGTACAAAATATGCGACACTGGCATGTCGATTTTATCGATCAACAGTTATTATAAACTGAGATCTCATCAGGGAGAGTTAGAATCCGATCTTAACCGTAGATCATATTTGATCGATAACCTCGACATGCCAGTGTCGCAGATTTTGTACATGTCTGTGTAAATAAAAATGATCATATATAAAGCTCTATTTGATATTAAGCACTTTTTTATAACCCCGGTTTAAATTCTTTGAATTACTACCTTGTGGATGTTTTACCTGGATTATTATTAGTATTTATATATATATATATATATATATATATATATATATATATATATATATATATATATATATATATATATATATATTTATTTATTTATTTATTTATTTATTTATTTTATACGTACATAAAAGTAATCCATGGAAACGTGTTTCTGGCTCACAGCCTTCATAAGCATGGCTAACTTCGAACCTTCGATATTGATGTCTATAGTCCAGCGTTCTACCACTGGACCAAGACGCTTTATCTAGAAATATGTACGATTTTTATCACCTAAATATTTAATGTATTTTTATGTAATTATTTTTATTGATGATTGTAGCGTTCGTTGTTATTTTGCTTAATATTATTTCGATTGTCTTATTTTCCTAAGTGATTAAGATGCAGAAAATTGCATTATTAGTCCCCCTTAACTTCATAGGACGTATTCTTCGTCATATATATATATATATATATACATATATATATATATATATATATATATATATATATATATATATATATATATATATATATATATACTAGTAGAATACCTATACCAGTACGGAAATGAATATAGCATTAATTTTAAATTTCTGTTTTTTTTTCTTTGCCTATGGTACATTTTCAGTAATCCTTCTCTAAATAATAAGGTTTAGAAAAAAATACGAAATATGCACACATTACTCAATCTATTTCCTAGAATACATATTCCATAATTACTAATGTTAAGTTAAGTAGTTTAATATCTTACCGAACTCATACATATTATTCACGCTCACGTGCGCACACTGATCCTTTTTTAAATGTATTACTTCATATTACTCAAAATTTGACGTAGAGCAATTCTTTTCACTATAATTTTTTATCTAACCTTTAGGGGGACTATTTGTGAAAAGTATACCTCCTAAATAGAAATGTTCATAATAAAATAATAATGTAGCAATATTATGCATATATTTGCCGTTAATATATATTCCAAAATTCATAATGATTGGTTCATAACATCTTGTAAAAGTAATATATATATATATATATATATATATATATATATATATATATATATATATATATACTTAATAAAGTAGCATTCCTGCACCCGATCGGAATTCAGAAAACTTTTAGTAGAAAATACCAAAATCATAAATTATAGTACTAACAAATAAAAACTGCATATATTAGAAGCCCTATATATATAAACCCCAAAAACTAATGAACAGAATTAACTTTAATACCTATAATAATATATTAAAATGTCTATAATTCTAACTATAGTTTCATACTTATTACATAATTCCCTCCAAACCATATAGAATACTAACACGTTGTATGAACCAGATTATCCTCATTCCCCTGAAGATGGACCCGGATGGGTCTGAAAGTATTTGAGACAAATCAAAACTATGGCAAATTCATCAGCCAATTCCCCTCCGAAACTAAGATTCTGATTCGGACTTTTGAAAGGATCTACCAAAGGATATCAAGACAGAAGTTGTCTCTTATATTCAACAATACTTGGCTGCAAGAGAAGATGCTGCCTATATATATATATATGTATATATATAAATATTTCAACAATCAGACAACGCCGCAGCCCACGCAACCATTGAAGACCAAAAACCGGAAGTCTTAGACTCAAGTTTCACTCTCTTTTGGGCTCATCAGTAGAAGACATCCGAAATCAGGATTCTATATCCGAGTTACTTGCATGTGAGTGCTCAGTGGCAGAGCACTCGTCCTATATATATATATATATATATATATATATATATATATATATATATATATATATATACATGTATATATACATATATATTTATACATATATATACATATATATACATACATATACATACACACATATATATTATATATATATATATATATATATATATATATATATATATATATATATATACGTTTGGCGTATCTAAGAATTTACTGTATTTGAATAGTTTACCTATTCTCTAGAAGTGTGTTAATATATTCCTATATATTGTGTGTTAATATAGTATACATATTTGTATTAAAAATTTAAACATAAATGAAAAAATCTTTTTTAATTCTAATGTAAAATCGAATTTTTTTTTACATTTTTTTCTTTTTAATTTATCTTTATTTATTTCGTGCCAAGCTTTCGACTTACATAAGTAAACGTTCGATTCTGTGTTTTGTCATCAGCTTTTAGTTCGAGGTTGTCGTAAATGAAGACATATATTTGATTTGTTTAATGAATACTTTTAGTGTTTTATTATTATTATTATTATTATTATTATTATTATTATTATTATTATTATTATTATTATTATTATTATTATTATTATTATTATTATTATTAATTGTATCGTATCGAGTCGGTGGGGAAGATTGAATTTTGTTTCATCAAATTGATTGTCAGTTGTTAACGAGTTAAAACTATTCTGACGTTGTTCATGTTGACGTTAACATGTTTTATCGAATTGTCAGCGAAACTAATTTGTTTCTCAATAAGACTTCTTGGTAATTCTGTTTGAGTAAGCTCAAAGAAAGGTGGATAACAAAGTAATTTGAATATATATATATATATATATATATATATATATATATATATATATATATATATATATATATATATATATATATATACATATATATATATATATATATATATATATATATATATACATATGTATATATATATATATTTATACATATATATATATATATTTATATATATATATATATATATATATATATATATATATATATATATATATATATGTAAAAATAAAAATAGAATAAAGGATAAGCTAATCAAGAACTAGCAAAAATAAACTAAAAAAAAAAACTTTAATTAAAGTTCTGCTACCAATTGATGATGATTGTATTTTACAATCGAAATATTTTGGTAGAACTTTTCAATATGTGTTTTTGAGTTTATTTTTGCTAGTTGTTGATTAGCTTATCCTTTATTCCATTTTTATTTTTACATTTTGTCTGAAACATTGTTTCTTTTATTCCTCATGTATATATATATATATATATATATATATATATATATATATATATATATATATATATATATATATAGAACAGTTTTTTATTATATTCCAATAACCATGGTCTGTTTTATTACTTTTATTTTTATTTCTTTTTTTATCACATTACCAAAAATTCAAAATTTCTGTGAGATATATTTAACGGTCCGTTTCATTTGTTTTGTGCCAAACAACATTTGTATGTCATTATCGTCTCTGCAACACTACAAAATCATCAGAAAAAGTTCATAAATAATAAGAGTTCTTAGATTAGAGTCTCTTGAAAAACACCCACATCAAACATCAGTTTCATTTTAAGGTGAAAATATCTCGGCATTGTTTCCAGTCGTCTTGTATTACTACTTGCCATTGGAATCAAGCAGTGCCGACTCAGGAGAGCAGTTGTTAAGGATTGCGCAATCCTTGCAATTACAAATTCACGCGCGGGCAGACCCTGGTGGGGCACTCATATTTATACATTTATATATATATATATATATATATATATACATATATATATATATATATATATATATATATATATATATATATATATATATATGTATTCGTTTGTGCATTGGTGACATATAATACGACTTATCGTTTTGAGTATAACTGTCAGAATCAAAGAAATTTGGATGGAAAATAAGTGTTTGTATGTATTTATATATATATATCGTAATTTATGAAAATATATTTGTGCCATTGATATATAATATGTATCTCCTATTTATCTCAATACATGAAATAATAATTATATATATATATATATATATATATATATATATATATATATATATATATATATATATATATATATGGGGTAAGGTACACGATAATTTATGAAAATGAAGTGTCGTGATGGACAAAATTCGTGAAAAGATGACAAACAGAAAACAAGTCTAAGTGCAGGAGAAAAAAAAAACAAGACATTTTTTGACCGGTTTCCGTATCTTCATTCTCCGCGAACGAAGCCGGTCAAAAAATCTCTTGTTTTTGTTTTTCTCCTGCACTTTGACTTGTTTTCCGTTTGTCATCTTTTCACACACACACACACACACACACATATATAAATATATATATATATATACTTATACCTATTTATGTGGATACATAAAATAATAATTATATATATATATATATTAGATTTCTTGAATGTGAGATGATATATATAATTATTTCCACAATCAGACAACGCCGCAGCCCACAACCTATGAAAAGAAACAAACCGGAAGTCCTAGACTCGAGTTTCGCCCTCCTTTGGGCTCATCAGTAGAACACATCCGAACTCAGGATTCGAAACCCGAGTCACTTGCATGGTAAGCGAGTACTCTGCCACTGAGCTACCTCGCCACATACAAGAATGTCTATTAATTTACACAGATTAAGTGAACCGCGGCGATGACCGACTGTGGAATATACCTACTCTTTTCAACAAGGGGTGTAGTCATCCAACTACTATGAACCCAGGCCGATGTCTCACAAGTAGGATTTTATACTCGCTAGGACGATGTCATCCAACAAGCTAACCAAGCGAGCAAATAAATATTAGATTTCTTGAATGTGAGATGATATATATAATTATTTCCACAATCAGACAACGCCGCAGCCCACAACCTATGAAAAGAAACAAACCGGAAGTCCTAGACTCGAGTTTCGCCCTCCTTTGGGCTCATCAGTAGAACACATCCGAACTCAGGATTCGAAACCCGAGTCACTTGCATGGTAAGCGAGTACTCTGCCACTGAGCTACCTCGCCACATACCAGAATGTCTATTAATTTACACAGATTAAGTGAACCGCGGCGATGACCGACTGTGGAATATACCTACTCTTTTCAACAAGGGGTGTAGTCATCCAACTACTATGAACCCAGGCCGATGTCTCACAAGTAGGATTTTATACTCGCTAGGACGATGTCATCCAACAAGCTAACCAAGCGAGCAAATAAATATTAGATTTCTTGAATGTGAGATGATATATATAATTATTTCCACAATCAGACAACGCCGCAGCCCACAACCTATGAAAAGAAACAAACCGGAAGTCCTAGACTCGAATCCTACTTGTGAGACATCGGCCTGGGTTCATAGTAGTTGGACTTCCGGTTTGTTTCTTTTCATAGGTTGTGGGCTGCGGCGTTGTCTGATTGTGGAAATAATTATATATATCATCTCACATTCAAGAAATCTAATATTTATTTGCTCGCTTGGTTAGCTTGTTGGATGACATCGTCCTAGCGAGTATAAAATCCTACTTGTGAGACATCGGCCTGGGTTCATAGTAGTTGGATGACTACACCCCTTGTTGAAAAGAGTAGGTATATTCCACAGTCGGTCATCGCCGCGGTTCACTTAATCTGTGTAAATTAATAGACATTCTTGTATGTGGCGAGGTAGCTCAGTGGCAGAGTACTCGCTTACCATGCAAGTGACTCGGGTTTCGAATCCTGAGTTCGGATGTGTTCTGCTGATGAGCCCAAAGGAGGGCGAAACTCGAGTCTAGGACTTCCGGTTTGTTTCTTTTCATAGGTTGTGGGCTGCGGCGTTGTCTGATTGTGGAAATAATTATATATATATATATTAATAATGGAGTGTATGTATCTGTCTGTCTGAAGCCGAAACTCCATAAGAGTAGCATGGTTATTTGCCAGCTTCCTTATATACTGCTAGAAAAACCACCGGAAACACTATGCGCGTTTCTCAATTTATATAATCAATTGCTTATCAACTTCTAATAAATTACTATTCGCAAATATAAACTCATGATTGTTCTCTTAAGATTTCCATATATATATACGCTATTTTGCACGCTAATAATCTTACTTATAAATTATAAGAAAGGTACACGATAATTCATGAAAATTAAGTGTCGTGATGGACAAAATGTGTGAAAAGATGGCAAACGGAAAACAAGTCAAAGTGCAGAGGAAAAACATTTCTCAATTTAAATAATCAATTGCTTATCAACTTCTAATAAATTACTATTCACAAATATAAACTCATGATTGTTCTCTTAACATTTCCATATATATATATATATATATATATATATATATATATATATATATATATATATATACGCTATTTTGCTCGCTAATAATCTTACTTATAAATTATAATTTCGACAGACAGATACATAAACTCTATTATTAATCGAATTCTTTCATTTACAATACATACATGTACTGCGTTACGTAGTTAACAACGCTAGCTGTTTAATCAGTGGTTTCCCCCCTCCAGTAATTAAATATGGGTATCTGATTAAACAGCCAGCGTTAATAAAACTACAACGCTGGTATTCACCGTGCTTATTTTTTCATTTTTAAAACCATTCTAAGTTTGTTTATTTTCTTAATCTTATTAGCCATTATGTTTTAAAACACAAATTCACTGAATCAAATTGTTTAATTAAAATAATAATTGATTTAAAAATTACTATTAAAAAACACGCGCGCACACACACACACACACACACATTATAACGAACTTTAGGACCCGCGCTAACTTTTACTCCGTCGTTACGGAGAGGGTCAGTATTTTGTTTTTTTAAATTGTTGATTTTAATGTACCCACACTTTCTTTCCGCTTTGAAAAACATAAAATATTACTTATTATATTCTTACGTGGATTTGTCGCAAAACTATTGGGTGTAAATAAATGCGAGCAGACTACACTTTGGGGGGCACCTATTACTGGGCAAGTAAATAACTGTTTTCAGTATCGTATTCGCTGTACTTTTTTATTGTTACTTTTATTTTCGGTACACTTTCCTTTCTTTTCTTTGAAAAACTAAAACTATTATTATTTATTATTTCGTAAACTCTTACGTGGATTCGGCGCAAAACGATTGGGTGGAAAGAAATGCGAGCAAACGATAACTTTTGAACGAGCATTCTGAAAATAATGACGGCAGTAGCAAGACGTTTTTCAATCGTTAAGAATTAAATTATTTTTCCCAACTGTGAATTTTCTAAACTAAAAATATTTCTATTTATGGGGAAGATTAATACAAACATCTGGGTGGGGGTCGAATTTTTTTCTTCTTAATTTTCATCTAAAAATATTCTTGGTCATAAACAAAGAATATCAATGTTTAACCACCAGAGAAATATGACTGAGGCTCCATCGATTTACACGTCAGCGTTCATTTCTAACGCGGCAGCCTAGCAAAAATATGCGATCGGAAGGAGCATATACTTGCTAGTATATATAATTACATGAACAATATTATAGCCTTACGTCAATCAACCTACGTTTCAATGCGTATTACGGCATCTTATCAAAGGCAGAGCTAAAATAAATTCAAAATCAAAAGTTAGAAATTCGGAGCATCGCTTGTAAAAACATCAAACTGAAGCCAGATTTTAAGAGGGAAAGAAGCATGTTGGGATGGGGAAGTGATTAAATTCCCTTTTTGTTAACTGTAGGTCAGCTCGCCCATTAAGTTTGCACTTGGTCACTGGTTTCACGCCTGATAGGCCGGAAAAGCATGTGAGTGATTGGGGGCACAAAATCATCCGTTCAGTTAGCAGCCAGTGCGAGAGATGATATATGTATTTCTATTAAAGAACGCTAGATAAGTTTAGCACCCTCAATATTTAAAATTATCGTCCTTGTATTTTTGATGAGTTTGGGATATATAAATAAATCACTCTATTTGCCATTACTATTCTTATTAAATATTTATTATTATTTTTATATAAATTGCTATTTCCGCAACTCCTCACCGCTGTTATTATTACCATTATTATTATTAGTATTGTTATTATTATTTATTATCATTGCTATTTTCATAATAAACATTTCAGATATTATAATGACCGTTATAATTGATATAACTACTATTATTATTAACACTATTACTATTACTATAGCTATTCCTGCAATTATTATTTTCATCGTTATTATAGTTATCATTGTTATTATTGTTATTTTTACTATTTTCATCTCTGTCAATTCCTTTTTATTCTTACTACATTTCACTATACCTATTATTTCTGTTAATAATTTGATGGTTACAATTATTATTATCACTTTTGCCATTATTGTCATTATCGTCACTATAATTATTATTCCAACTGTTAATACTATTATTATTGTTTTTATTATTATTATTATTATTATTATTATTATTATTATTATTATTATTATTATTATTATTATTATCGTCATTAACATCTTTTATAATTATTACAAGTATTATTTTTAATATCTCACCTATTTGTTTATAACTAATATTGTAATATTATCATATCTGTTTTTAAATATGGCCATTTACGTTATTTTCATTCATTCTCGTTTTAGATTTTTCACTATTGCCGCTAAAATCACCCCCTCTTATCATTACTATTATTATTGTGTTAGGGTGGTAAATCTAGTTTTTAATTTATATCTGTAATTCTATAATCTATTTAGGGGGGTACTCCTTATTAGAATTGTATGGCTTATACATGATTTAAGTTAAATTGTTTTGTTAATTTTTAATCTTTTGCTTAGAGCTAGTTCCCTTAATTTTATTAGTTTAGTTGGATTCGATCCCGTATAGTAGATTCTTACAATCGCAGACTGGGTTGCATTTTTGCGCTATTCAGTTAAGTTATTTATGTTATATTTTCTTGATTGTTTACGAACTTATCCAGAGCCAGCCATTTTAAGTGCCTACAGTTAAAACCTATTTCGTCTCGTTGATTTAGTAATCTACTCTTATCAGGAAACATAACTATAGCTAATGTTTCGCTAACACAGAGAAAGCATGTGAGGTTGTGTAGTGTAGGTGTTGTGGCCTTTTCAAAAATACTCTATTTAACAACAAGTACGATATTTTCATCTTTTACCATTTAATATAGTTGGATAGTGAGGTTCCTATCTTTTTGTTATTTGGGTTGTTAAATGAAATCTGTGGTTATTGTACTTGTTCTTGAAGTCAGTACTTGTACCCCCGATGTAAAATTTATTTAGATTAGAGTTGTTTTCTGGGAATACATTAGCCAAGTAAACTATATTTTAATTTAGACACTTTCTTTGCAACGGGCAGTTACTCCTATCTCTGCAGCTACATTCTTTGTTATTATTATTATTTTGTAAGTTTTTATCCTCTCGATAGATTAGTGAATGTAAACCTTACTAATAAATTTTATAGAAAAGCAAAAGACCGGGATATTATAAACGAAAGCATCATAGACAGCAAAATTATAACGGATAAACTACACATTAGCGACATAGTTTATCAGCTGAGACCAAAGGACACCTAAGAATATAATAAAATGAGAAATCTCCGTAGTATTTAATGAAGCCTGCATATATATATATACATATATATATATATTAAATTATATGTTTTAACATTTTACCTACGTATGACGTCGTTTTAAGCTTACGGCTATCATCAGCGCAAAGAAATAGCAATCTCGGACGGTCACATGGCGCGAACTCGGCCCACAGAGACATCTTGAATGAGTAAGCGTTCGTTTTTATCCTATAAGCCACGATGGATTGTCACGTAATAACGGAGAAATTAAGTTATATTTACACTGAAAGCGGCAACTATACATATCAAAACATTCGAAAGGATTCAACAACAGAGCCGGAATATTGTACTGCAGCTTTAGATGAATGTATATATATATATATATATATATATATATATATATATATATATATATATATATATATATAGTATAAAATGAAGTAATAAAATAAGGTGTCAATCAAATTTTATTAGAATTCAAAGTTCAAGCAAAGTATCCTTAAGTCCTTAGCTCATGAGTTTTCAAAGATAATTCTTCTCTTGGAACTTTGATTGGACTTTCTGTATTATTTGATTTATTTATCATTAACATTGAATATTGACACATTTCGCGACTGGATAACTTTGCCGGCCGCTTCAATTTCACGTATATGGACTGCTGTTTATAACTTGGAGTAATGTCTTTCCTGATTATGCTTCTCAATTTGTATGACCTGGATGGACTGTATGGATTCAACAAAAAGTATGTTTTTGGGTTGATATGTTTGATGTTATGTATTTTTATGTATTTGTGTATATAATTTTATATATTTTCAAAGCGTAATTTTATTACCTGTAGTAGTATAACTGCGGTAATGGTCCTCTGAAGAGAAGAATTATCTTTGAAAACTCATGAGCTAAGGACTTAAGGATCCTTTGCTTGAACTTTGAATTCTAATAAAATTTGATTGACACCTTATTGTATTACTTCATTTTATACTATAATATTAATGCTCTATCCAGTATATTGAGCTTCAGTTTTTATCCGGATGTTTCACTAATTATAAGATATTAGTTGACGCTTATATCTTTTGTTGGATTGCTGCATATATATATATATATATATATATATATATATATATATATATATATATATATATATATATATATATATATATATATATATATATATATATATATATATATATATATATATATATATAGTAGCTGCAATACAGCTAGGTATCGTCAACAATAACAACAGATATTAAATCTTAGTTATAAACGATACAAATAATCACGGATTTTACGATCCCCGTGGTGGAGGTTTCGAAACCTGTCATAGTCAGTTCGTTTCAGCGGATAACTATTTTATCTCTCGCTCGCTTTCTCTCTGCCTCTCTCTCTCTCTTACTCTATCTATCTATCTATCTATATAGCTATCTATCTATCTATCTATATATATATATATATATATATATATATATATATATATATATATATATATATATATATGTGTGTGTGTGTGTATACCCTGTATGTATGTATATCTTGCAAAGCCATCCATGAGTGGATTATATTATTATTTTTAATTTAGACACACACGCCTATATATACGTGTGTGTATGTATGTGTTGTGTGTACATCAATCGATGAGACGAACGGCTAATCGAGTCCAAAAACTAATAACGTGTCTCTCTAAAACCACTCCCGCCTCGTCTTTCGTGTCCCTTCGTTGTTCTGGCCGGAAGCTGATTGCACGGGGATATTCGCAGACCCTCGTCCTTCACTCGTTCTGTTGGGCCTAGCCAAGATATTAACAACATCCAAATATTTTGCCTGTCAATATCAATTTCGGTCTAATCATCTTGTCACACTGACAGCCGTGACGTCTGGGCGGATAGTCAGAAGAAATCAGTTTTATTTGTCTATCTGTCGAGGAGTGTGCGATGGATGGGAAGGAGGCGGTGCACATATGGGAAACGGCTCGGATTTGTTAGTCTGATGGTATTGAGCGTGTAAAAACTTGGTCCAAATTTTTGGACTGTTATCATTACGGCCCGGGTTCTGTAACAAAATTTTGCAAGGCAGAACATCTATATTAAGATGAGTGACATTTATCCGTATGTCTGTCCACCGGTTTGTGTCTCTGCTAACTACTTTAAAGATATCAAAACGTGCCTGTAAAAATGGTGGGCTCCCTATACCCTGCTAGAAAACTTCTTACACATATATCTCTACAAAGTCACCATTCGCCAATGCATTGAGTATTGTTGTCACATCTGGGAGGGGCAGCAACACCTAGTCTCTCTTTTTCTATCTCACTCTTATACACGATCCACAAAAGAGCCTCTAATGTAATAGGTCCCATACTGTCAACCAAACTCGAACCCCTGTCCTATCGCCGCATAGTTGCATCCCTGTGTTTTGTTTTACAAGTACTTCACTGGAATATGCCCCAACAAACTTGCAGCACTATTACTCCTTCGATGTATATACCCCCGACCATCCCAACAATCAGTAAAATCCCACCCCTTCACTGTGGAGGTCCCAGAGCTTTCGGAAGGCTTTTTACTCTAGTAGCTTCTTTCTTCGAATAGCTAGCCTGAGGAATCCTGCCCCTGACGAAATTTAAATGTAATGTGAATCAACATCACGTTGCACAACTCACCATTTAAGATGCTCTTCTAGTGGCAGTGTGCCCGGTTTTGGGTGAATAAAAGTTTTTAAAAATCAAATGAGCATCATCTCATTGTAGTATATTTTTCTCTTTTTTATGAAATTAAAGTAAAGAAGGAATTCTCCTAGTTTTACTTAGGGCTGAACATATACTAAAGTACAGTATAAATTTTGAAAGGATTAGGCACAAGGCCATCAACATGTCAGGAATTGGAGTCATTTTTCATACTTAGTCTATTCTATTTGTCTATCCTACTCTTAACTATAATAATTAAGGATATGGGCGGACAGAAATTTGTTTACATTATATTTAAATTCCTACATGTTGGTACCGTCGAGAGAACAGGGGGCAAGAAAATGATGCTAAAGGAATACGCTCCGAGGAAAGAAGCTATTAGAGTAGACAATTCCGGAATCTAAGAATCTCTCCAGTGAAGGGGTGGGATTCTGCTGCTATCCGGGTGGGTTAAGTTGTATTTTCGTTGAGAAATGTGACGCCGTGCCCGCTTTTAAGACATAAGAGGTCGAGCTAACATCTGAGTACACTACACTCGACTGAACGCTATTTCCTATGATCCTCAACAAACAAAAATGTTACTTGCCCAATACTTAACACAAACGGCTTATTAGTACCATCTAGTTGCATAAGGATTTTTAATTGTATTATATTTAATTCGGTCTAACCCCTGAGCACATTCTGCAAAGAAAGTAGTCTCCCTCTATCGGGCTACAAAACATCTAATACATACGAGTATCCCATATCTCTATAAAGCCACCATCCGCCCGTGCACGGTTTATTGCGGCCACATCCGGGCTAGTGCACCAACCACTAGCATCTCTGTCTTAGTCAGGATATAAAAGGTTCATAACCATCGTCGCAGTGTTAAATATATGTGCTTGTTTTCCAAGTTCTTCCAGGGAATGTGCTCTAATCAAGTTACTGCACGTGTACCCTCTAAACTCAAATAACACCGACAAACCTTACTCACAAAAAAATCCCACCCCATTCACTGTAGAGGCCCCTAGATGCCGGACAACTTTCTATTCTAATAATTCTTTCCTTGTAATTCCCTAGCTGCTCCCTATTTCCCCGGCTATGCTAAAATCTAAATGTAATGAGAACACACATCTTGCTGTCTAAATCCTCATTTAGGATGGCCCCTATGAATCTGACTTTTAATCACAACAGCCCCTTACGTCTTAATGGCAGTGGCCCTTGTTTGGGTTGAATAAAAGTTTTTTTTAACAAGTCTCACGCTCATATGAGATGATAGGTGGAATTTTGGCTATACCTTGTCACTGACTTAATAATCTACATGAGGCGCGATCTAAACGGTGTTAGACTAGTTCCTGTATCATCACTACGCCTGAGACTACACTTGGACATCTCACTTCAAATCCTTTCTATATCAAATGATCAAAATGTATATCCTGGTAATGAAAAACAGCTGAACCCGGAGTAAAACCCGGTAAGTCTACTGACTTCAAATGTATATTTCTACTGTTAAAACTAAATTTACCCCCATTTTGGGAGAAATTCTGTCCAGGCCAGAGTAATTCTCTTTGAAGAAAAAAAAGTTTAGATCTCCAACTTTTGCTTGTGAACTTTCGTAGCAACACTTTGTCGAGAATTAAGACTAGATTACGTTCTCATTTGCTTGATAGAAGCGCAACAAACATCATTGGCTTCGGAGTACTTCCCTCTATCCGAAAAGACGCCACAAGAAAATGAAAATTTTCACATTATTTTTCTACGTGGATAACTTGTGCATTCATATGTGTACGTTAACAATGTATTTATGTATGTAATCGTATATCTTGCTTGTCTCGATTACTGTTTTTATAGTTTGTCGTAGGCCACCAATTAATAAATGAAATGTCTTTTAAACTGTCCTTCATCTTCTGGCACGTGTTGTATTTCCAACATGGTAACCGGTGAATTTTAGCCACATTACACGTGCTGAAAGAATCAATCTATATTCTCTACCCACGCGTTGTTAATCTTGATAATATAGCATATCAAATATTCTAATTGTACACTGCTAAGTAATATGCAAAGCAAATAGTGTTGTTGCAAATTGATATCGATGGAGTTGGTTACATTTTGACTCGGCCTGACGATGTGAAGCTCTGTCTAGACATATTAAAGGACAAAGAGCAAACATGTTATAAATCGTTCCAAATCGAATGAAAACTGAAACTGAAATAAAAAGACATGCCAACCGATAAATGAGGCGAATAACAACTCGAAACAAAATTAGCCGTAGTGGGTTTTTTTGTTCTAAACAAAACAACGAAATTATCGAATAACGAGAGAAATTCTAAACGAGAATCAGGTGTTAATCTTGTTATTTGCTTATTTCATAGATTTTAAAAGGATTTTTAAAAAGCCGACGACCCATGAAGTTTGTTAGCTATTCTATTTTCAACACCTTCTAATCGCTTTCAAACAACGTGAAAGTTTTAGCTGTGAGGCTTATTTGATGCTCAGTCCATTTAACTTAACTTTATAGTTGTTCGCCATTTTTTCTATTTGAAATTTTTTTAAGTCACAGACACACGTAGCTAAGATGGTCGCTGGCAGATTGTAATAAGAGATTGCGCGAAACATCTTCATCGCGCTCGCCCTTCTCCCGTCCATTTCCTAATATATTTCGTTGGCTCTGTTTAGGACAGTCCTTTTCAGTAAGTTTTGGATAATAGATTTTTGCTTGGCACCGGCCGATTTCTTTATTAGAAGGCAATGAAAAGAAAATGCAATGATAATAGTATCAAATAGATTTCCCGCGCAAAGGAAGCTTTTCCGCGCTGAATAAGACGACTTTACCTTTCGCCAGAACTTGCGTGACACTCACTTCCTATTAGATGTTCAACAATGTTTGAAATTATATGATTCAGAATTCTTTAGGTGGGGATTTATAAGTTTTATTATTTGTATTATCCGGGTTAGCATTCTCATTTTAGTTGCTATTCTCACAACGTTTCGATAACCTCATTTTTTCTGATGTATCCGTCCGAACTCGGGAATCTTTATGTACAAGGAATTTAGAACTGAACTCTTTAATCCGCTGCCGTTTATTATTGTCGCTCAGCATAAATGTATCTATCTATCTATCTATCTATCTATCTATCTATCTATCTATCTATTTTATGCTACCATGTCTGTCGAATTCAGTTTTTATAATATCATGTATCAGCAAATCGAAGGCATTCATATGGGGTCATGCCTTGGTCTTGCATGGGCCAATATCTTCGTAGGTTTTCACGAGCATAATCTTTTGGCTCGTATCAATAAACCACTTAATTACTTCCGATACGTTGACGATACATTTTGCGTGTTTAACAATGAGTCGGATTCTATATTATTCTTTAATGCACTCAATCAATTACACCCAACCTTACAGTTCACCTGTGAGAGGGAACACAATTCCACCCTTCTTTTCCTTACTAGTGCATAAATCTGATTCATTGTTTCTTACATCTTTTTACCGCAAACCTACATTTACTGGCTTATATTGTCACTGGGACTCTTTTTGTTCCAAACAAAGAAAAATAAATCTGATTAAATATTTGGTTTCCTCGTGCCTCAAAGATTTACTCTGAATCCCTGATTGATTCTGAGATTAAATTCATCAAAGAGGTGCTCGCCGAAAATGGTTAACTTTTCGATATTGTTAATTCTAATATCGTTACCAAGATCACCCACTTTCATAAGCTTAAACATTTTGGTCCTCAAAAATGTCCGACGTACCTCAGATTAACTTGGTTAGGTAATATTAGCATAAAATTTGCTAACCAAATTGCTGTAGCTGTGCGTCGTAGTTATCAGACATCT
>OY744515.1:104769574-104802074 GCA_963556195.1 Sepiola atlantica | reverse complement strand
ATATATATTTATGTATATATATATGTATATATATATATATATATATATATATATATAGAGAGAGAGAGAGAGAGAGAGAGAGAGAGAGAGATCAGTAGGTACAAAATGTTAATATACAATCGAACAATATTGGACGCACTGCTATTATTACTGTAAACAAAGTTCCTTTCCCTTTTTCTTATTATATATTCGTCTTTAAGAATTAGATTAATTTTTAAAACGCCTCAGCTCGCCTTCGATGTCAATCGCAATATTGTTCGATTATATATATATATATATATATATATATATATATATATATATATATATATATATATAGAGAGAGAGAGAGAGAGAGAGAGAGAGAGAGAGAGACATTGAAAATATGTGACTCGTTAGGTCATCCATTGAGCTCAGGTTAGGTTGTTTGAACCAAGAATAAGTGTTATTAAAGTCAGTTAAATATAAAAATGAAAAGACATCGAAATATAGTCTCCGTTTCTCTCTCACTTATTCACTCTCTCTCTCCTCTCTCTCTCTATCTCTGTATCTCTCTCTTCTCTCTCTTTCCTTCCTCCCCTCTCCAGCTATTGGTTAAATAGTTTTGGTAACATCTCATGTTGTTTGTAATGGGTTATTCTCATATTTTAATTCTAACCTTTTTTTTATTAACTTCAAGTGAACAGAGAGAGAGACAGAAGCGAGAGTGTTAGGTGGTGTATGAAACAACATAAAGTTAACCGGGTAAAAGTGATAACCAAACACGCAGTAAGAGAGTTGGTGAATTAATTACTATTAATGGCTAATTAGAACAATGAAAATTGAAGTATTTGCAACAACTTATGAATATTTAAACAGGTATTCTGTGTAATTAAAATATATGGGAAAAGAAGCCTTATGGAAACAAACGTTGATTTACTCAAAATTTAGTAATAATAGAGATGCGTTCATAAGATTACTGTATCATTTTTACAAAAATTGCTCTTCTTTTTTAAGTGTTGAGCACTTTTTGATAAAATACAAATTATTTACCAATTTTCTTAATACTAAATATATATAAACTACTCTACAACGTTCTACATGAGAACTTTTTGTTTAAACAACCTGAGCTTATGACCCTATTTCGTTAGACAGGCTAGTATATATACATATATATATATTGACATTTTTTAGGCACGCATGAGAATGTATTTAAATGAAATATGTTGACAATTAACAATCGTGCAATTTAAATGAAAAATTCATTTTTTGCAAGCTTTCGTTGTAGAACGACCTTGTCAAAAAAATTTAATGAATTAACAAATAAAATAAATAAAAATCAACAAATAAAAATAAATAAACAAAAATAAATAAAAATGAATAAATCAAAATTAATCAAAATAAATAAATAAAAATAAATGAAAATAAATAAAAAATAAATGAAAATAAATAAATAAATAAAAATAAATAAAAATAATAAATAAATAAAAATAAGTAAAATATGAATTAAAATAAATAAAAATAAATAAATTAAAATAAATAAATAAAAATAAATAAATTAAAATAAATAAATTAAAATAAATAAATAAAAATAAATAAATAAAAATAAATAAAAATAAATAAAAGAATTATTGTTGAAATCGGAAATTAGGTTCAAATTATTTCAATTTCGATTCCAATTCTAAAATCCCCGAGAAGTTCCGATTTTTCCAAACACCAATTCCGATTAATAGTCCCAACACTAGTATATGCACATATAATATTATAACCTGATATAATATATTCTGTATATATCAGTATTTACTTTATACGTGAGTAGAGCTTAGTAGTAAAAAAAGTACTAAACTGTAGCAGCGACATAGCAACAACCTATAGTCCTAAAATAAACTAAATTAAAATTAACATGAAAGTAAAATAGATTAATAAATAAAAAAAACTCAACTAAATAAATGTCGACATATGCAACGAGTGAACAAATAAAGAGAAACGATTAATGATTTCAATCCCGACGTGTCAAAATGAGGGCACCTATTACTTTGACCCACTTAAAAATTAGGAGCACTAAAAACGGAAGGTTGTAAAACCAAGAGAAGCCAGGCCTTATTTTAGAAGAGTCCAGCCATTGGCCAATGAAAATACTAGGCCGAGGGGGGATAATAATTATGAATCTGATTGGTTAGTTAGCTAAAGTGAACACAACTTAGATCGCTATCAATTAATCCGTATATTTAGCCTGATGATTTACTGCGAGAATGAACTATGGGCCCCTCTCTGTAGCTTACGTGGCATAGATATATTTTCATGCTATAATACACACACACACACACACATATATATATATATTACTAAAATCTACTAAATACTAAAATCCTAGAACATAATACTAATACTCAAAAACTCCACATACTAGAAGCTCTACTCATTAAAACTAAAAAACCTGCTATTAACAAGATTAATTTTAACACTAGCACTAATATACTTAAATGCTTATAATACCTAATAAACATAGTTAAATTTTCCCGCCCTAATTAATTATAAATCTCACTCCAGGTCTTTACCTGTTTGTCATTATTCCACTGACGATGGACCCAGACGGGTCAGAAAGTACTCTGGACCAACATGTACACTATGGCAGTTTCATCAGCCAATTTCCTTCCGAGATTAAGATTTTAATCCGGAAAATTGAAGGGATCAACACTAAAATAGCCAGACAGAAATTGTCGGTTATTTTTAATAATACGTGTCTTAAAAAAAAAATGCTGCCTCGATACACACACACACACACATATATATATATATATATATATATATATATATATATGTGTGTGTGTGTGTGTGTGTATATATATATATAAATAAATATTTGTTATTGTTTATTATCTATGTACGTTTACGTTTCGTCCTTTTTTTTAATCTTGACTCATCAGCATAGAGATATGACTATTCACTACCGGTCATGTTATTCGAAACCCTGGATTACAAGTATTTTTCAACCAAAATCCAACGTCGCTAACCGCGCGGCCAATTCTGAATAGCCGATAAACAAGGATAATTTTAACACTTTTTAAAGCGGCTTGACGTACAGGAATTCTACTTCTATTAGGGAAAGAATGATACATTATAAAGAAAGTGACGTCATGCTGTGTTAGTACTACCATTACAGTGCTCTACTTTTTTACGAGGAGCGACAAATATAAATATTTGTTATTGTTTATTATCTATGTACTTATACGTTTCGTCCTATTTTTAATCTCGACTCATCAGCATATATATATATATATATATATATATATATATATATATATAATACAAAAGATCAGAACAGCATCGGTATTACATATATAATTAAATATTATGCTCCTATTTTTTTTTACTTTATAATCGAGCCCTCTGCTAGGGTTCTCTTCGACGAACCTTACACACACGCATATATATATATATATATATATACATATATATATATATATATATATATATATATATATTATTGGGTATATAGATATATATGAAGGGTTCGAATGCAAAACGCGATTAACGCGATAAACGCCATTTTCAAAATCACGAAACTGTTCCTACAAAAAGTGTTGAATTTCAACACTCGACGATACTCCAAAACTATGCGTTACATAATATGATACAGAACAAACTTCTTTTTGATTTCAATAAAAATCGGTTTTCATTCGAAGTCTAGATTTATTATATTCGTGTTTTTATTGTTTAAGGTCTCAATTAAAACGAATTGGATTTATCGGGTTTTTTCGTTCGAACTCTTCATATATATATATATATATATATATATATATATATATATATATATATGTATATATATATATATTATTGAGGATATATATATATATATAAATATTATTGAGGATATATATATATAGCATTGGGTATACATACATACTTATATTATATATACTTATATATATTATATATATATATATTATTATTATTATTAGGTATGAATATATATAGAGAAAATTGAATTATGTTGTTTCACATATGTGTATATATGCATATACCTGTATACATGTATTTATATATACTTATATGCCCATTGCGTATGCATGTGCTTATATAAATAACTTAATAATTAATATATAATCAATAATCAATAAATAGTTAAATAAATGAGAAATAAATCAATACATTTACGCATAAATAAATTTAAAATATAGATAATATTTCCATTTCCTTTTTTTCGTTAAAGCCTTACTCATTCCATCCCCAAAGGAATTAGGACTCATCTTAAAATATGAACAGAGCCACATTTTTTTTCATAGATTTTTTTAAAAAACGTTTCTACACGAAAACGTCAAAACAAATAATATTTTCCTATTTTCTCTCCTTCCTCGTTTGGTTTTATAACGTCGCAATGACTGTTTACATGTGTGTGCCTATATATCTGTGTGTTAACGTGCATATGTGTTTGTATGCTGACACATATGTATATGGATGTTAAATGTAGACACCCTTCCCAATCCTGACTGGTTTCTCGTCCTCTCCTCCGCCCTAGCCCCATCACCTCCAACACTCTCCTAACACATGACCCAGACCATCTTTCGTCTCACGTTTTGTTTCTCTTCAAGGCTAAAATTTATAAATTGATTCAACTAGAATATCGCTCCCACTTTCCTTCATAATTTAAATTAATCTTAGCTGAACCACGCTTCACCTCCCACTATTCCACATTTATTGCATATCCTCTCCTACATCTATATCAAACTGCTACCACTGCCACCATCTACTTATTTTTCGATATTTTGATTTTCTTGCTCAAATCGGCCGCGGCTATTGTGTGAATTTTTCTTCAGACAAATCACCCTGAGGAAGTCTTACAAAGCCGAAACGTTGATGAATGCATAAATAATATTTTTTGGTTTTCCTTTTTAATTATCTCGGAACATTTTTTTCCTGTCTTAATCATATATATATATATATATATATATATATATATATATATATATATATATATATATATATATATATATATATATATATATATATTATTGGGTGTACATGTACATATAATATATGTATATATTATTGGGTATATATATATATATATATATATATATATATATATATATAAATATATATATATATATGTGTGTGTGTGTTTGTGTGTCTGTGTGTCTGTGTGTCTGTGTGTGGGTGTGTGTGGGTGTGTGTGTGTTGTCATTTTGTTCTTTTGCAATTATCAAGTCGTAATCAGGATTGATGGTGATTGAATCAGCAAGGGAATTTCCGAACGCGATTATTTATATTCTTATCGTGTGACGACGGCAAATTGCCAACATTATAAGCGGAAGATTTCGATAAATAATTTTCTCTCATGTAACAGTTTCTCAGCCTCATAGAACCACGTGGACATTCACCTCGTGTAAAAAAAAACCTCTGATTTGACACAAACGTTCTCACCCTTTTTTTTTAACACAAGACAAAGGTATTGTTTTCTACGTGGATATATTGATCGATTTTCTATAAAAACTAGTTGTATCGATCTGGCGTTGGGCAGGGTCCATTGAATTCTCACATTTCTATAATAAATATTTTCATGCTCTAAAACCTTCTTTTTTGAGGTATATCTAAGCTAAAAAGGAGAACTGAACGAAGCAAGAAAAAAGAATTTTCAAAAGCAAATAAAGAACGCTTACTCTAACTAAAAGAATTAAAGTTATTCCCCTTAGCTGATTTCTCTTTTTAGGTGATAAGTAAAGAAATTCTTCACATTAAGAAACTACTTGATCAAATTAAGTATTTTTTAATAAAAAATTAGTCGATTTAAAATGACATTGTAGAACAAAAACACATGAAATTTTGCTAGTCAGGATCAAGTTCGTAAGGTTCATTTTTATGAAAGTCGCGCCAAACAAGGCATGAAGCCAATTGATGTGAACAGTTAATTATAATAATGAAAGAGAAAGGAAGGTAGAATCACTTCAAAAATACACTAAAACTCAAAGAATACTCGCCACCAGCGTTCAATCCCTTGGACTCCAAATAGTCTAGCCAAAAAGTAAGCATTTCAAGAGCCCAATAGGAAGGAAGGAGATGCAAGGCTGACTGACAAAAATGTCTTAAATCTTAAACTGGTTAAGTGGCTGACTAGAATACGGTGTTTTATCGTGACACCATCAGAATAATTTCAGGTTGAATCTTCGTAACCAATCGCATGTAAGTTAATATACGAAGAAAACAAAACACCAGATAGAAGACCACCACATGAACCAAGGAACAGAAACTGCAAGAAATTTCATAAACTCTCCCGCCACACAAAAAAAATAAATAAATAAAAGTGATTGCACCAGCTTCGGCTGATACCACTCGAAAATAGTCGTGAAGGGTCAAGAAAGATATAAAAAAACCTAAGAGGTTTACCAGACCTGTACTGTATAATGCGGAGAGTACTAGGACGTTGAAGAAGCTTACTGCGACCCAGATCCCAGAGGAGACCAATGGTCATTACCAGCGATTAATCAATCGTATACCACAATGTAATTTGCAAAAGCGGTGGCGAGAACTGGAAATCTGGGTAGACTTGTTGTCCCTCAGACTCCAGGGAAGACCACTGGTTATTATCAGTGAGCAATCACTGACAATAACATGTGTGACAACTCCTATTGAATACTAATAATTATAATCACTGATGTGCAGATTGCGTAATGCGAGGGAAAAAACCTTAGCGCTTATTGTATATGAATGCTGTATACTAGCACAACATTAATATACAAAATGGAGACACGACAAATTCACTCAGGTACAACCACAAAGGAATGTATGCAAATTTTATGAATTGGACCACAACGAGAAGTGGTATGAGCATAAGCCACGAGTGGTACAGGAGAACGAAAATGTCAAACTTCTTTGAGACATGCGCATACAAACTGATAATGTTCTTAAACATTCCAAACCCGACTTAATCTTTTTAATCGAAAACAGGAGAACTTGTTTAATTATTGATATGGCCTGCTTCTTAACGAATAAAACTTAAGATCTAAAATGGGAATAAGTTAAACTATGGAAATGTCAAGAAGTCAAGGTTTCAATTGGAACACTTGGAACCATAACGAAAAGCCACCATAAATGGCTTCAACAGATTGACGAGATAATTTCTTTTCCAAGTCTGCAAAAAGATTGTCTGTGGTGAACGGCGAAAGTGATAAGGTACAGCTTGAATGTTTAAAGCCAAAAGATGTCTAAAGCTGAAAAAATAAAAAAAATAAATCCAACTGAAAACATCTAAACGTTGAGACTACTATGAAATAATAATAATTAGAAACCTGAAGGAATTTATTGTCAGCCAGACTCACGGGAACACCACCGGTTATTATCAGTGAGTAATCTCTGATGATGACCTGTGTGAGAACTCCTATTGAGTAGAAATAATAATAATAATAATAATAATAATAATAATAACAATAATAACAATAATAATAATAATAATAATAATAATAATAACAACAATAATAATAATAATAATAATAATAATAATAATAATAATAATAATAATAATAATAATAATAATAATAATAATAATAATAATAATAATAATAATAATAAAGAGATAACTAGTAACAAGCATAACAGTGACGATGATAACTGTATTTGTTACGAAAGTGGCTTTTGGAAGTTAAGCCTGAGTTTATTTTGACAGTTTGTGATTTATGAGTAAATTGTTTTACGTACATTACTTAATTATATTATGATTTCGCTAGAGCATGATTAATAAGTGGTATCTCATTAAAGCTTCCAATAAAAATAAATAAAGGGTAGTATTCACCCACAACACTCTCTGTCATTTATGTGACGTCTTTTCCAGCTAATACTATCTGGCTTCTTTTTCCCACGAATCAACGCGCCGCGGTGTCTCGTCTGTACGGCGACCATTTGGAAAATCTGCAAAGCGCATGATCGAAGTCGAACATTTATGCTTATTTACGATTTACATGCAAAGGGAATCACCAGTTTAAAAGGCGCTAGGAAGATTGTGAGTAATAGGTTGAGAGACATTTTATAAAAATGTTCCTCTTTAGTCACAAGCTATTTCGGCAGATATGGGCTGCCGGTATGATATCGTGGACAGGCAAGAGTAAAAAGGAACTTTTTTGGATATAGAAAGATAGCACATATTTAAAAGAAATTGGGAAATTGGAAGAGGGCAACGTCCGTGTCGTAATAGGGGTCAGCTAGTTGATCCCTCTCGGTGAATCAGATAGATATGATGGGGATATTTGCGACCCAGTAATGAAAGCTACTTTATAGCAAGTTGTCAGTAATTGTCTTCCTACGGATTTAGTGAGTGACCAATGAATATTCTCATGAATATGGGTAGGAGAGCGGAAGATTGTATTTATATAAACCAAAGAGAACTGAGAATTACAAGATGCTCAAATTGATTAAGCTAAATCACCTGGCAGGAGAAAGGGTTCGTTTGAAATAGTTAGAATTGAGTGTACGTGTCAGCCTTAAGTATCAGTAAATATCAGTTTCTTTTGGCTATATTGAATTATCTTACTTAGACGCCGCTATTCCGAATTCACAACAGCAAGCCGCAATCAATAGACTACCTCTCCTGCACTAAACGTCATAATCTAAAAAGTCACATGAAATCGTTTTCAGATACAATTTTATGATTAAAGTTTATTCAAATTTGCAAGAATAATTTCTGAAATGGCAATTAAATTTCAAGTAAAAATTGCATTTTTACTTGATTAATAAAAACTATCAAATAATTCGGATTAAAAAATAAACTGATCTTTTTTGTACTTCAATGATTTTTAGTGTGGAATCATTTAGATCGGTTTGAAGCCGTCAAATTAAACTCATAACGTTGTTTATGACAGTTTGTTACTAGAGGAAGAGTCCATTGATTGCGGTCCACGGCCACGAATTCGGAATAGCGGCGTCTAGGTAATATAATTCAAAATTGCTTTTTTTTATATACGGAAGGTATTTGTGGTTGTGTCCTTATTGCTAACCTAGAAGGGAACGTTTCTTATTTGTGAATTCGGTGACATATTAACCTCGACGGAAAGATTAAGGGGGAGGGGGGCGGATAAATAAACTCACCTTATCAACGTGCGAGTTATCTTACAACGACGAGAAATGAATTCAAATATGGCTTAGCAGTCATGCGTGCGGTCCAGATAAAAACAACACAAGGGAATATCTAAAATTGGCCTGGAATTTGTATTTGTCAAATTCAAAGAGAGTCAGCTGCTCCTTCGAGACAACCTATACGTATTAATGCATTTAGCATCGATAATGTTCCATTCACCTTCTTGTGTGGCTCGTCCTGCGTTAACAAGAAAATCCCAATGTATCTAGTACAATACTAAATAGACTCGGACACCCTTGAGCAAGTTTGTTTTATCAGTATTATTCGGACTACTGTTCTCATATTGGATGTTATTATCTCAACGTTTCGGCCGATGTAACCTCCAACCTTAATCCACAGTTGTAATTTTGCGTTCCGTGAGTCATGACCGTGTAGAAATCTTAAATAATTCCTAATATCGCCCGTACTGAGCATTGCACCATCAACCTCCAAAACATTTAGAACTGATTATAACTTAGCACTTTTATCCGTTGCGGTATGGTTACTTGATTACGAATTACGTAAGACTTATATCCAGTTATGGCTGACGGAACGATATCTATTGTGCATTAAATAAAGGGTTACGCTCGAAATTTCGTACAGATTCTCGAATTCAACATGAATATTCTCAAATTCTGACAAAATGCACCTGAAGAAGGTCGAGGGTTACATCGGCCGAAACGTTGTAAGAATAACATCTAACATGAGAAAAGTAGTCTGAATAATCTAAATTATGAATCCTTATCTCACTGATTCTAAAACATTGCTTATATTACTTATCTATGTTAACAATGAAATACCAATATTCCCGGACACAATAATTAATTGACTCAGACACCCTTGAGCAAGGTGCGCGCCCAAGAAAACCATTTTTCTTAGTCTTTTCTACCTATTTTATGATTTTTACTTCCTACCCTAGTGCACAACGGTATCAGCGACAGAGTGACTCACTAAAATGTCACCCATGAAATCGTTAAAAACATCATTTTTTGCAATAAAATCATATTTCGTATAAAACAAAGTCCAGTCTATTATAGATTTGTCCATCAAGTTTCAGTCACTTGTACCCAACAGTCTTCGTGATATATATTTTTAGTCTTATGCACCCCCCAAAAATCACATTGCATCTGAAACGTAAGAGGCTACTGTGAATTAGGGGCAGTGCCTATGGGGACACTCTAAGTAGGGAGTTGAGCATTTTATATTTTTTAGTCAAGGGAACAGAAAAGGGAATTCCAAAGTCTAGCAGGTCGACGGGTGAAACCATTAGAGTAGAAGGCTTTCTTGGCTCTGGGAACCTCTACAGTAAAGGGTTGGAATCTTCCTGCTGGTCGGGTTAGTCAAAGATATTTACCTCGAGGGGTCACTAGTACTACTGGTTCGTCGGGGCCCATTCGATTAAAGTACTTGTAAAACAAGCACAAGGATGCAAAATTGTGACGATGGGACAAAAGTTGGAGCTTGCTTAACAGTGCTGGACTTATTATATTGAAGACTCTTTTTTAAGCCTGTCTAATAGGGAAAAGCTAGTGGTTGGTGCACCAGCCAAGATGTGACAACAATACTCCATGCATGGGAGAATGGTGGCTTTGTAGACGATACTAACAGGCCTATACGATACTAAAAGGCATGAATAGTTTTCTAGCGCGGTAGAGGGAGCCCACTTTATTTGCAGCAGCCTTGTCACTGTCTTCTATGTATTTGTTCCAATTAATATTGCATGCGTATGTTAGTCCGGGCAATTTGAACGATATGCTCCAAGATACGACCTGCTCTCTTCAGTTTAAAAATAAGCTGGGGATTGTCTTGATAGATATTATTTTTTAGATAATCCCTCACATAAAGTTTGGGAGGGGTTAATACATGCTGAGTGTGAAGCCATTTCAAAACTGTACATATCACGGAACAGCGATAAATTTGACATTCTTGGCTTGGAGGACAAGTCAGTCATAGACTGAACTTTCTTTGTCCTAAATATGGTAGGATGGCAGAAAAGATTTTGAATTGTATTAACGATTCCATGGGTCGCATTTATGGGGCGACACTCTCTACTATCGGTTGTTAGACAGTTAAGACAGTTAAGAGTTGTTGAGTGATACTAATAGCAATATCACGTGAGATGAAAGAGGAGCATTTTGACATAGTTAGAAGTTTAGTTAAAAGGTTCATGAAAGGCGGGAAAAGGATAAGTTTTGCCATGGACCAATCCTCGTGGCAAACCTGTTCAAAGGTAGTTCGAAGTTCCTTGGCATATATTATGTGATAATGTTTTGTATAATTTATCTATGTAATAATACGCTAAGGCATTTCATGTTCGTACGTACGTTATCACCTTTCACACACATCTAAAAAATGTGATCGTATGATCGTTGGTAATTAAAAATTAAGAACAAATAATGTTCACACCATTGAAATTGAACGTGGCTTGAATTAAATAAACCTTAATCAAAGCCGTTTTCCGCTAATAGTGTGAGAAGTTTGAAACACTTGTTTTGCATCCGACTAATACAATCGACGTGTATTTCACGGAGTTGAGTTAATTGTCTATATTTTTAGTATCGTATGATGGCGTGTGAGTTCGTGCATGGGCTCCCTGGCCACATGAATTGGTTCCAGCGGTTCTACTCCATGTTGGATGATCTGTGTTTCACTAAAGCTGCAAATTCCACAACAGATGTCGAGCATTTAGGCTTATCAGTGACTTCCATGCGAAGGCCACCATCAACTTAACAGAGGATAGGCAAAGATAGTGAAGACGAAGATCGAAATTTTAAGCGAGCAGAAAAGAACGTTGTTATTTAGAGAACAAGCTATTTCGGAAGAAGGACTATTTTATACTCTGAATCTTTCCCAAAACTTGTAAGTATTCATCTAATATGATTGTGTTGTGATGATTAATTTTACTTAAATTTTATCGATACTCCTCTGATAAATGTTAATTGCGAGACATTCATCTTAGAAGACCATTTCTATAGTAGAACCTCTGTCTTTTATTGACTTTTAATAACAATGTATATTTATTATATATTAATAGCAACATGGTGTTGCCCGGGAATTACTGTACTGATTCCTGAAGAGGACATCTGTGTACACGTGCTCCCATTCCTGAACCCCATATTAGCCATTTTTGCATTTGTTGTGATTTTAAATTTTCGACGTATTTACCTTTTCTTGCTGTAGGGGGAATCGGACATCTGCAGGGAGCTCACAAAATTCGTTACCCATCGATTGTCTGCCCTGTAAAAAATCCTCTTTCTTAGTCGGTATACCTGCAGATTGTAAATTTGTACAAGCGACACCCAGGACGCCAAGTCCAGGCGGTTTCATACGAATTCCAGCACACCCAAAAGAAATGGCGGTTAAACTCGCGTTTGTATCCTTATTCTACAGGATGACCCCAAAAGATTTATCCATAATTTCTAAACTACTGCTATGTTGTTTTATTCTTTACGCCTTTAACCCCCATATACTTAACAATGTTCACCTAACTTTTCATGCATTTATTCAAGCTATTTGAAAGGTCATGGCTGATAAGGTAAAGTGTGACCAGATTGTTGCTCTCAAGAGCGCTGGCGTTAGCAACACGGATATCGTCAGACAGCCTAAAGTGTATCGAAGAACGATTTACAACGCTTGGAAATAGCATGAACAGTCAGGCACAACTTCCAGTAAACCAATTCCAGGAACAAAGCGGTCAATTCTCACCAAAAGTGGGCTTTCTGCAGTGAAGAAACGGATTAGCCGAAATACGCAAAGTGCTAGAAAAATTACGAAACAGATGCGTATCTCAAAGTTCTCAAATGCTAATGAAGAAGGATCTCAAGTTAACTCCATATGAAAAGCAGTATAGGCAGCTAATTTCAGAGGCCTCAATGAAGAAACGGCTAGGCAGATGCAAGCTGATGCTTCAAGATATCAAACATTCTCAGAACAAGGTCTTCATTACGTCCGACGAGAAGATGTTCACGGTAGAAGCTGTGACCAACGGGCAGAATGATAAAGTTTATGCCTATAGCTCCGGGGACTTTTCTGTAAATGTTAAGAGTCATTTGAGAAGCCAGAAGCCTGCTTGCGTCATAGTCTGGGCTTTTGTTGCATTGGATGGGAAAAATCTCCTTTAGTCGTCATCGATGAAGTAGTCAAAGTCCACAGTCAAGTTTATCTGAATATGTTGCAGGAAAAAGTCCTTCCTTGGCTCAACGAATCATTTGGGACCATTTTCATCTTCACTGAAAACGGAGCGCCAGCCCACACGACGAATGTGACTCAAAGGTGGTGCAAGGACAACTTTCAGGGCTTTCGGGGCAAAACAATGTGGCCGCCCTCAAGTCCCGACATTAATTCTATGAACTACGCAATCTGGTCCATATTGGAAAACAATGGTTAAACTCGTTTGATGCCAATCTGAACTTATTGAAAGCAGTCATTCGTTCTGCTTGGGCCAAGTAGGTCAAAGAAGTGGTGCGACGTTCTTGTGTTTCGATGAAAACCCGTGTTGAGAAAATGATCAAAGCAGAAGGTGGCGACTTCGAACTGTGATATGTTTCATTGGTTCGGAGTGTACTTCCAAATGATTCCGTCGATGTATTTTCTCATTATCTTTCTCGTTTTCGTTAAATTCATTTTTTTTTTCATGAGTACATCTTTTGGGTCACTCCGTATGTATTTGCAGTTCCGCGCTTGACACGTTCTTTCTTACCACAGACACAAAGGAAGAGATGACCAGAGGACGACGGATGCTGATATTTACTACTTCTGTATCTTACCCAAACTATTAACGGGGTCGCCTTTACACTAACACGTTACCACCACTTTTAACACGAGGAGAAAGGGTTCGACTTTATCGGTGGGGGGGGGCGTCTCTGCTGCTTATCGATCTCGATATTATTGTTCATGGAAATCGATATTAATACAAAAAGTCCTAAAACATAATCAATACCAGCAAGTGTTGTTTGATCTTAGTATAGTGCTTTCTTTTGAATTGCATCCCCCCGGAGAGTCAAAGAAAGAGACAGAAACAACTGAATATGAGCGTGCGATATTTTAAGCAAATCGATTTTGACGACTGTAAATATTTGCATTTTAATTTATCAACAAATTATATCGATGTTCAATTGATTTTTAGAGCTATTTTATTTTATTGTTTAAAGTTGTTCTTTAAAAATATTTTGTTTTCTGTCTGTTTCGGTTTCTTCTTTCATATGTAAACGGAAGAAAAAAATGGTGCAATATGGAAAAAAGTCCATATTTTGATAAATTGTGCAACAAAAATATTTTATTAGAAAAAGAATCTCATTTATAATTCGTTTACTTTACATAAACAATTGCAGAATCCCAATATGATTTCGTTTTTTTTTTAATTGAATCAATAAGCAAAATGATTCGAAATGACATTTATAATTTCTGTCTGAAAAAGAAACAAATAATAAATGAGACGTAACCATTTAATTGATAGAAAAATATAATTTCTATCGATTAAATAAAATTGATTATGCGTGTCTGTACGTGCACATGTCTGTCTATACGGCTACCTTTAACCTACGAACACCCGTACCAGACGAGAAAGCTGAAATGTCATATAAATTATCTCCTATTGTTTTATGGGGTTTATGGGTTAATCCTGACGCTATGATAAAGAAGGAAGATCTATGTAGCAGCAACTCTGTTAGAAATACATTGGCATTTTAATCTATCTAATAAACTGGTGTATGATTGTCTGTTTGTTTCATGAAATAGCCTATGAGGGTTATCATGTGGTCTGTTAACAATGCACAAAAGGATGCGTCATTAAAAGTGGAAAAATGATGGTTAACAGTTGAAGTTCAATAGAATGACCTAACTAGTTGTTCTTACGCTCATCTAGTTAATATATACCATTCATAAAAAGTGGTATATATTAATATTTAACACATGTATGTGTGTGTGTGTGATAGGTTATATTAAAAGGAAATCATAAAATGCTAGATCGCAAAGGAGTGAGAGCTAATATAATTTATTTGAAAACTATGTTTCAGAAACCTACCGCGGTTTTATCCAGATGAGCTGACATTTTACATTTTTTTAAAAATCTCTATGCCTTGTGGAATCGTCGGCGGTCTGAATGAGGTAAAAAAAAACACGATGAGAAAATTTCCTCTGCCTTTGAAAATTTTCTCATCGATGATTCCACTGGGCATAGAGATTTTTTAATGTAAAATGTCAGCCAACCTGGATGAAACCGCGGTACGTATCTGAAATATGTAGCATAGTTTTCAAATATGGGGAGACACCAATAAATTACACAGCATATTACAAAACCTACACCACAAAATTAAATTCACCATTTAACACAGTCAAACAGAACTACCCTTCCTAGATGTACTAATAAAAATTAAAAACAGTCACATAATCACAGACATCTACCAAAAACCCACAAACACACAACAATATCTCTATTTTAGAAGCCAAACCACCTAAAGCTGCCTAAAATCAATACCCTACTTCCTAGCACGCAGGATCTGTACTATAGTAAGTTACAAAGACCTCCGGATTGTCCGACTGGGGGAACTACGAAAAACTTTAACAAGAAGAGGATACCCCTTACAAATGATACACAAATGCATAGAACTAGCAGAAAACATACCATTAGAACACTTACGAATCCCCAAAAAACATAAACAAAGAACATATATTAGCATACATCTCTACACACAACAAAAACAATCCAGAATTATTAGCAGAATAAACAAGAAACCTAACCCTACTCAACCAAAATAACAAACTAAACAACATATTAAAAACAACGAAAATAATACAAACGAAACGCCAACCAAAAACCCTAAAAAATGTTTTAACCTCATCCAAACTCAACCAACACACAACACAAGGAGTCACAAAATGCAACAAGGAAAGATGTAGGGTATGTGACATAATAATAGAGGGGAACTTATACACATTTAAAAACCCAACACAAACAGTCACAATAAAAAAGACCCTAACTGCACCTCCAAGAACGTTGTCTATGTGCTTGAATGTATAATATGCAAAGAATCTTACATAGGCGCCACCAAAACATTTAATAATAGAGTATATTTACATAAAAGCAACATTAAAATCAACAAAAACCGTAAATTATTCGTCTCCCAACATGTGCACTCATGCAGCGGAGGAAAATTTTAACTAATGCCAATTTTCCAAAGCCAAGATTACACATACTTACTAACACAAGCAAAAAACTTTGTATTTAAATTCAATCTAGCATTGAACAGATCGTAACTCAAACTACAAATTATACGGACCGCACTTCTATGTATGTTGCTCACCTATGTACAGGATTCAGAACTAACCGCACACACACGGCACAACAGCGAATTCGGCGACAGGGCAATAAAAAATAATTTCAAAAGAAAATCCAACATTTCAAGAAATGGAGATGACACGTAATTAATAAACACACACGACTTTGACCAGGAAAAGCAGAAAATAATTTTTTTAAATAATAATAAAAGATATAAAAATATCAAAACACATACACGTATACACAAACCCACACATGCGCAAAAACGCCAAACAATAACACATTTCCTCAAATAAAACAACACTATTTCAAATCGAAAGACATTTCCTTAATGGATTTACATATCTAATGAGAACGGGCCAACGCTTGAAACGCGCTATATAAAATTATAAAATGATAAAATAACAAAATAATAAATAAATGTTGAAAAAACCTTTTTACAAATGTTGGTAGCCTTACTCCTTTACATTTTAGCAAAGAAAGACAATGCAGTTTAAATTACCAGCGATACTAGCTAAATCCAAAATATCGCAGATTTAGCACTTCAATAAGCTGACTTACCGCTGGAAAATTTACAAATGAAAAAGAGGATTTAGTATATAACAGTGAAAAAAACAGGGGACTTTAACTTGAATTGTGAAATATTAAATAGGGATCATCAGCTGTTTACTATGTAACTGTTTTATATATATATATATATATATATATATATATATATATATATATATATATATATATATACAGAAGATGAATGATGAAAATAAACAGTTGTTACAAATGCAATATTCATTAAAACATCAGAAGTTCAAAAGCAAGGCGTCTCATTATCCTTAATCCATGGATTTTCAAAGAAAAATTATTTTCCTCAGAGGATAAACAATCAGTAATGTAAATATTACCAGTAACATGAAACTTTGAAAATTAACACACACATATATATATATATATATATATATATATATATATATATATATATATATATATATATATATATATATACAAAAACTAAAATGGTTCTAAAGTTAGGAAAATCACTGCTAACAAAAATGCTGTTACGGTAAAGAAATTTGGAAAAAGAATAATCAAAACAGAGAGAGTGGGGGATAGTGAGTAAGAGTTATCTACAGACGTTAGGTTCGTCTTTTCAAGACTCATCGGTGTGGCTGGACGCATCAAGCTCATCAACATCGAGAATCACACTCCGGACACGCACCACTACTTCTTGTGACAGTTCGATACTCTACAAACTGAGTCAATAACCCTATTTATAAGTTATTTTATTTATTTATATGTTTACCTGTTACCGATATTGATGACCTCGAGAATTCAATTCTCTTTATGGAAAAATGTTACTTCATATATATATTTCGCATGAGTGTTGACTTTTTTCCATTTTATCCTTAATGGTTTTGTGTGAGCTAACATTTTTATAAATGGGGTTTCTGATGAGCAACGTGTCATTGCTCCTGATGATAGGATCTTGTACGCTACGAAACGATTGCAAAACCATCGACAACTCTGTCATTTCAAAATAAATATTATGATGAACGGCTGAACTTTGGTCATTGGAATTAAACTAATCAGTATATATATATATATATATATATATATATATATATATATATATATATATATATATATATATATCAGGTCTTCTTTTGTACAGGTTAGTATCTGAGCTGCTAAATATATCTTGATATTTAATATAGACTATCATGTAATTAAAATAAGAATTTGGATGAAATTATGAAAACCAGAGAAATGAGAATCAAAGGATTGGTGGATAAGCACATGTTTACCATTTTGAACTAAGAAAAAGTTGCTACTTGGCCACCGAAATGGCCCAGTTCCTGCTGGACTGATCGTCGAGAACGAATCCTCGACTGGTATTACCTTACCCCATCCCGACGTCCACACTCAACTGAAGTTAAGTAGAGATTGATCGGGCTTGGGTTGTTTACAGGTATTTAATCGCTTCCCACAGCAGCAATATGTGACACAAGGTCGGAAAGTGGGGGAAGAGTCAAGCCAGCGCCCCTAAAGAAGGAGCACTCTGGCCTAGCAAAAATAGCCTGGGCAGCCCTGTTGGCATCCCCCGTCGGCATCCCCCGGCCAGCTCGCCTCAGGCAGTAAGCGATAATCTTACTCCACCCCAAAGTGGAGCCATGTGTGGCATCGTTGAGGGAGGAAGGGGCCTTTATTTACTTAGAGATAATAAGAAGAAGGACGGTAAAAAAAGTGATTTAGGTTTTAATGATTTTCTTCAGTTAATCAATAGTCTGAAGATTGTTTTGGTAGACATTATCTTTGATATAGCCTCACAAATAAAAAAAATGAAGGGTTAATAGTCGGCGAGCACTCTCAAAAGACTGCAGCGTGACGTAAGAATCATGAGTAGATGGATCTGCCATGTCAAGCCGGAAGACGACGCTTACAGCTCGAGACTCTTCTCACTATGCTTGGTGTACAAGAAATATCTGATGTCTTTATGCTGAGCAGGATGAGATGGCTTGGCCATGTCGAGCAAAGCTCCAGCTGGATCTCACGTGTCAGAGACATGCCTATCGAATCAAGTCGGTGCTGCGAAAAAACAAAGCTCTCTTTGGGTGAGCTGCGTAAACGCGACTGGGCAGCGCTGGGGATTACGAACTTTGATCCTCGCGACCGCCGAGCCTGGAGAGGAAGACTTCGATCACGACTGACAGGCAGGCCCAACCCTTTTATAGAAGACTAATCAAAGGGCTGTTAAAAATAAACTGGATGATGATGATGATGATGATGATGATGATGATGATGATGATGATGATGATGATGATGATGATGATGATGATGATGATGATGATGATGATGATGATGATTCGGTGAGTGTGAGGCCTATTCAAGATCACATCTCACACTAATAAAAAGATCACTAATATCATTGAACGACGATAAGACATAGACTGCTAAAATTTAATGACTTAGTGGATAATTCGAAGATACACTGAAGTAGATTTGTACTAAATATAGTTGGGATGCAGAAAAGAATTGTGATTTTTAACGATTTTATGAGTGAAATATTTTTTTGAAGGGGGGGGGGCTACCTGTATTTGAAACTTAAGGTGAGCTTGTGAACGAACAATAAAAAGACAGGAAATACAACTTCATATATATGATGTCTCAGTAGAAACGTTACCTGTATACCCACTCATAATAAGACAGGCATGAAAGTTTAAGCCCAACGGAACTGCTATCTGCCTTAAGCGGAATATTGACGAACATTCTATTTTAAAGAAAAGCTTGAGCGATCTTCTGACAGACAGAGTCTATTATAGTAAAAGTAAATTTGTATCAATCATGATGGTTCTGTTGTTGGCATTGGTGTCCAAGATTCTTTCTAGAAATATATTTCCAGAAAGAATCAGAGACGCACAACAAATATCTGGGAATGGCTACGAAAAAGCCACCTAAACAGAAACTAAATCGCTACTGACAACCTCAACAAAACAATACAATTATAACTAATTATATCAAAGCTAAAATAGACAAAACGCAGGTAAACAGTAAATACAGACTGTGCACAAAGAGACTATACGGTAAATCACATAGGTTAATGCAACAAACTAACCCAAAAGGAATACAATAACAGGCACGACTGTGTGGGGAAGAGTTTACACTGGGAACTATGCAAACGACTGGAGCTTCAGCATATAGACAAATTATACAGTCATAAACTGGAAAACGAAAATCACAAAATCCCATGGCGATAAAACAGATAAACCCATCCAAGCAAGTAGCCGGAAACGTAATAATAGTCAACAAGAAGGACAAATCCTGTCAAATCGTCCGACCAATTAACAGGGTGAAGATCAGATAAAGAGAAGAGAGAAGCAATAACAGGGAATTTGCCAGAGAACTGAAAAGAATATGGAATCTGAAGAACGTCAATATAATACCAATAATTATAGGAGCATAGGAACAGTCCGGAACACCTAGAAAAATACTGGGAGAAATGGAAATCAAAGGAACGATTGGCACCATACAACGGACAGCAATGATGAAAAGTAAGTAAAATCCTTGAATGTGGAAACCAACCCACATAAATTGCGAACGCGGGAAGTTGTAATAGAAAAACATAAATATCGAAAGAACACCACCATACGAACTCAAAGGAACTATAACTGCAAAGAATTTCATAAACTATCTCCTGCCCCCCCCCCCCCCCCACCCAAAAAAATATAAAGAAAATCAAAATGTTATGATACAAGCCTGGACTGACACCAAACAAAATAATCGTGAATGGGCAAGGAGGATAGAAATCGAGGAGAAATATCACTAACCAGACCTCGACTTTAAAAGTTTGAAGAGTACTACGACCTTGACAAGGCTTATTGCCATCCAAATCCAAAGAAGACCAATGGTCGTTGCCAACAGGAAAGTAAGCGCCTGTTGCTATAGAAGCAGTGATTCGCAATAGTAATCGAAAGAGGTGTCGAGTGCTGAAGATCCGGAGAGACTTGTTGTCACTCAGACTCCAGAAAATACCGCTGGTGTTTATCAGTGTGAGAACTCCTAGTGGGTACAGAATAATAATAATAATAATAATAATAATAATAAGAAGAAGAAGAAGAAGAAGAAGAAGAAGAAGAAGAAGAAGAAGAAGAAGAAGAAGAAGAAGAAGAAGAAGAAGAAGAAGAAGATCTTCTGGGACCTGGAGGTACAGACAGACCAACTTATCTTAGCAAGGAGACCGGAGGTGATCATCGTCAACAGGAAGGAAAAACCTGCGAAATCGTAAATTTCGCCGTCCCAGCAATCACGAAGTGAAGACTCACATTCTATGTGAGATGTTTCTGACAAAGAGGGAGAATTGCTGTTTTCTGGATCGGAATCTATCCATCTAACCCTTATGGTCGGAAGTTTTTGACCATGAAATAGTATTTTTTATCTGTTTATTTTATTATTCTTTAGCTTCTTACATTAAGTGCCTTCATGTCCTGTCTTGAGCAATTTCGATAAAAGAAATACATACAACGAACAACGATTATTAAAACAGCCAAGATCTTAAAGAAATCCTTGAATGCGGAAACCACAAATATAAGCAACGAATACGAATCTATCACAGACAAGTTTAAATGGAAACAGAACCAAATCTGTAAAAAGAACAACACACGAGCCTAAGGAAAGTGAAAACTACTAAGAAATACATTAATAATAGTCATATGTACATGCATATGATGAAATCAGTCTCGATTGGTTCAACGCAAACGATTTGTGAAGTGTCAAGGGGCATAAACCAAGGAGAGAGAGCACCGACCATACCTCCACTGGAGGGTGCAGAGAGTACTAGAAACTTGATGAAGCTTATTGCCACCCAAATTCCAAGGAAGACCAACGGTCGTGCCTAGCGAGAAATCAATGACAAACGGTTGTTGCGATAATGAAAAGTGATTTGCATTGACTATAAAAAAAGAGGTGACGAGTGCTGGAAATCTGGGGAGACCTGCTGTCACTTAGACTCCAAGGAACATCATCGGTTATTATCAGTAAGCAATCAATGATGATAACTTGTATGAAAACTTCTAGTAAGTAAATAATAATAATAATAATAATAATAATAATAATAATAATAATAATAATAATAATAATAATAATAATAATAATAATAATGATAATAATAATAATAATAATAATAATAATAATAATAATAATAATAATCGAAAAGGTTTCAAGTGTGTAATTGAAGAACTGAAACAGCAGGTCGTAGCTAAGACTGCCAAAGTTAAACGTTACAGCGACATAATTGATCAGTATCGGCAGAACAGACTGATTGAGAAAAGCCAAAAACTCCTTTTTGAACAACTAGAAGGAACTGAAAGAGAGGATGACGTTATACATGATGCTGACCAATCTAGTGTATTCTGGAAAAGCATTTGATGCAGAATGGATTAAAGATCTTGAAACGGAGGTGTCCTCTAGAGAAGAAGGGCAAATGAATATAACATTTACCGTTGAGATGCTGAAGGAGAGGGTTAAAAAGCTTATAAATTAAAAATACTGGTTTAAAAACGTTCCGGCTCTTAACCCACGTTTTGCAAAAATTATAAATGGCTGTTTTACGACAGGTAGCTTCCCTAAATAGCTGACAAAGGGCACCAGAGTCTTTATCATAAAAGGACAAAACAAAAGGGGGCGAAGTTACAAACTTTAAACCGGTCACTTTCCTCTCAGTTATGTGGAAAATTCTCATTAGCATATTATCTGAAAGTATGTATGCTCATTTGGACCAAATCAAGTTGGTGCCTGAGGAACAGAAAGGCTGCCGACAAAGATCACATAGCACCAAAGATCAGCTTCTGATCGATAAAATGATCCTGAGTCACTGCAAACGAAGAACTACTAACTTTGCCATTGCAAAGCATTTGACATGTACCCTCATTCATGGATACACAAATGCCTGGATATTTTTGGAATAGCTCCCAACATTTAAACAGCTTTACAGAATGGGATGAAGAATTAGGAAACAAATTTAACTTCAGGAGGTGTTGCATTAGGTAAAGTGAAAATCAGGAGAGGGATTTTCCAGGGTGATAGTCTTTTCTTTTAGCTTTTTGTCATTAGTGTGATCCCAATGACACTTCTCTTACGTAATGTGAAGACAGAATATGGACTTGGGAAAGGACTTCCTACAGTCAACCACTTAATATTCATAGATGACCTTAAGATTTTTGGAAAGAATGAAACCCAACTTGATACCCTAATGAATACGGTTAAAGTATTTAGTGACGACATACGAATGGAATTTGGCATCATTAAATGTGGCATTCTTGTTATAAAAAAGGGTTAACTTGTGCATTCAGATGGCCTTGAACTCACAACAACAGATCTGATAAAAAATATAGACAGTGAGAGGGGCTAAAAATACTTGGGAATTCTGGAGACGAATAAGATTAAAAACAAGGAAATGAAAACCAGGTCACAGTCGAGTACATCAGAAAAGTAAGGAGTATTCTTACATCACACCTCCACAGTCAAAATACAATCTATGCTATCAATACCAGAGCAGTAGCTATCATTCGATATACTGCCGGTATACTTGACTGAAATGTAGATGAACTAAAATGTTTGGATACCAAAACACGGATAATGCTTACAATTTATGGAGCTTTTGCAAAGAAAGGAGATGCAGATCAATTGTATCTACCTATAAAGGAAGGTGGTCGAGGTCTACTTAGTGTTGAAGATGTTGTGAATATAGAAGAAGGTTGTCTATATAAATATGTATCTGAAAGTAATGAAGTTCTTCTTTGTGAAGTGAAAAGAGAGGAAACACTAAGAACTAGGTTGAAAAAAATCAAAGGTTACAAGAGAGAGGGTTAAAATTATTTGGAAAGAAACTACACAGTGTATTTTTTAAGAATACTGCATTTAGAGATAATGACAGCTGGAATTGGTTGGTCAGGATTGATCTCAAAAGATCTACTGAGAGCACATTAATCGCAGCTCAGAAACAAGCCACTCGTACTAGGTCCATCAAACATTACATTGGTTAAACTGCAGAATCACCGGTGTGCCGATTGTGTAATGAAATGGAAGAAACCATAGCCCATATTGTATCGGAATGCCCAATGCTAGCACAACACCAGTATAAAAAATGGAGACCCAACAAAGTCGCTCAGGTACTACACTGGAATATATGCAAACTTTATAAATTGGACCATAATGAGAAGTGGTATGAGCATAAGCCAGAAATGGTACAGTAGAACGACAATGTCAAACTTCTTTGAGACATGCGCATATCGACTTATAAGGTTCTTGAATATTCAAAACCCGACTTAATCTTTCTAAACTAAACGAGAACAAGAGAACTTGATTTATCATTGATATAGCCTGCCTCTTCGATACAAGAGTTTAGGAGAAAGAACACGAAATAATAAACAAAGTTTAAAATAGGAATTAGTTAGACTATGGAAATGTAAAGAAGTAAATGTGATTTCCGTTGTAATTGGAACGCTTGAAACCATAACGAAAATCCACCATTAATGGCTTAAACAGGTTGACAAAGCAATTTCTTTTCCAATTTTACAAAAGACTTGCCTGTAGGGAACAGCGAAAGTGTTATGGTACAGCTTGAATATCTGAGGTCAAGGGAATTGACTTGACATTAAAAAAAATAACTTTAACTAAAAACATCCATAAGTTTAGAGTACTATATAATAATAATAATAATAATAATAATAATAATAATAATAATAATAATAATAATAATTTACAGAGGGTCGAGGAGGGAAAGCTTACAGAGGGTCGAGGAGGGAAAGCGACAGAGGGTCGAGGAGGGAAAGCGACAGAGGGGCGAGGAGGGAAAGCGCAAACCAGACCTCCACTGGAAGAGCGCGGACAGCTCTGGGACCTTGGGAAGGCTTGTTGCCACTCGGGCCCCAGAGGTGACCGATGGCCCTTATCAGCGGGAAATCGTTGGTAGGTGGCTGTTGCGATTACCGCAAGGTCATCAGCGGTGATGAACGAAAAGAGGTGGAGCATACTGGAGGCCTGAGGAGACTTGTTGTCACTCGGACTCCAGGGAATACCACAGGTTGTCGGCAGTGGGCGACCACTGACGATGACCAGTGTGATAACTCCTAGTGAGTAAATAATAATAATAATAATAATAATAATAATAATAATAATAATAATAATAATAATAATAATAATAATAACAATAATAATAACAATAAAGAAGAAGTAAAGAGACCTATTCCTTTTAATTTTACAAGAAGAATGGCTTGACAGATATGTCACATGAATTTTAGAATAAAATCAAAGTTAAATAAATAGTGGTAGCGGTTGTGACCCAACGGGTCACCGGTTATTTAGTATACTCATCCTCATAGAAAGGCTAATAAAAATGCTAATTTAATGAACTAAATGGATTTTTGAAATGAATCTTTTTAAAACTGAAGTGCACTTGATTAAGTTATTTATGACGATCTTCATTTAAATATATTTTTCTCAATAATTTAATCAATTTAAAAATGAAAACGTTTGATAAATGCTAAACGGTTGCATTTCGTTCCGTTTCGGATGTGAGGACATTTAAACAAATGCAAAACATTCCGTGTTTTATATTGACTGATGAGAATATGCAAATGAACTTGAATTTTTTTTTTAATATCCATAGCAACCACAACAACAACAACAATAGCAACAAATTAACCGTTTTTTGTTGTTTTTTTGTGGTGGGGGGGGGTCAAATTATCTGCATTAAGATTTTTTAATAAGATTTAGAAACGTCCTCAAAAGCGTGGGGTGCTTCGTCCGTCAGTCACGCTTTAATATTTAATAGTATTTTCGATCAATTAACTCACCGATTGAATGGGTATCTTTTTTTATTTTAGACGAGATTGGTTACCCGGCGTTGCCTGGGGACATAGAAAAAAATAGAAGAGTTAAAAAGTCTGTAACAGCTCTCTTTTAAAACTTTTCTCTCTCTCTCTTTCCTTTCCCTCTTTTTCGCCCTCTTCCTCAGTCTTTTCCTTCGCCCTTTCTTTCTTTCTCTCGTTGATGAATTACTACATAATAACATGAACAATCGTTCTTAACTTCTAACGTATTCTGTTCTTTGTGACGTTCAAAACAATGATTAAAAGAAGTGCCTATATTTTGCCCAAGACAATGCCGAAAATGAATATATCAGCTTGGGTGTGTGTGTCTTGTGCTATACTTAAATATTACCTGGAAACACAGCATACACACACACACACACACACACACCCACACGCACACACATTTCCTTGCTATAATAGATCGTGATTAACGCCAGTTATCATTAAGCTCACCGTTTTGACAAAAAACGATTTTTCATTTTAGACAGGAAAAACGAACGAAACGAAAAACAAAAGAAAACTATTTACAAAACTAACAAAACAAAGAATAAAATCATTTCAATCCTGATTGATGTTTCTTTCGTCAAGTCTTAAATGCGTTAAACAATCCGTTGTGAACTTCTAGTGGCTGCACAAAATGTAGTTGGGTAAAAGTGCTGTATAGTTAACAGCCAGGAAATCTAAGAAACAGAAAATATGCAACAGATAATGTTTACCAATAGCATTAAAATGTAATTCGCTACCGATCTGTATACTTTTTAAGTTCGGAAATTTTTTTCAAGTGTTTTTATTTAAAAATTAGATTTCGTTAAAAGCTGTAATTATGACACACGTAAAAAATCAACGATGGTGCCTGTCGTCTATATCTTGAGGGAGTTTAACCTGAAAACAATAAAATAACTTACTCTACTACTAAACCTAAATCCGGGGGGGCGGGGGGCTTGCCATTCAGACTTAGGGTAAGTGGTAGAGGAAGTCATTTTTTTTATTTTAATGTATTTGAAAAAAGTTATTTGCTGTCTATTTTGTTGTTTGTTTTTATTTCTGGGTGGTTAACTATAGTGCACTAATACGTGCAGCTGCAACAGTTAGCAAATGGCTTGGTGTCACTATCGTCTCGTTACTAGTATGTTTCTTCTATTCGAAATAGTTACATGAGACAGTTCTGATTGCGGACGGCTTATACTGTTAGAAATATTTACATTCGGATGTGTTAAAAATAGTGTCTAAAACGGTATTGTCCGATATAAGGTTAAAGTAATTAGGGGAATGGAAAATTCCACTAGTCTGTAATTAATTAAAACAAATTGTTTCTTCTCGTTTTTGCGTAGACAGATTTGTGTAACGCCATTTTTCATTGAACTGACTATTTTGAAAAAAAAATGATTTTTTTGTGTGGGGGGGGGGACGTACGGAAAGAAAGAGAAAAAGAAAAATATTTACAAACCAAACAGAGCAAATGACGGAGAAGCATTTCAGTCGTGATCGATGTTTCGTTCGATTTTGTCCATCATCAATTCTTTCAATAAATCCTCATTGTTTGCTTATTCGTCAATGACCATCTTGTTGGAAATAACACAGTTTCGTGTTGAAGTGAAAAAAAAAATACATAGAAAAACAAAATGGCCGATCACTGTTCTCTAAATTTGTTCCGTATCCATTTTTCAAGCTTCAGCAAAATTTGGCGAAATATTGTAAACGCCTTTCGACACTTGATTGATTAGATTATAACTTTTCCCGCGTGTTTCACATTTACTTCTGCCATTTCTCACTTCTACGATTTCTTGCTTCGAAATTTCTTCCAATTCATCATTCGTAAATAGTCTCAGATATTCCAAGCCCTAAATGCGTTAGATAATCCGCCGTGAACGTCTAGTGGCATCACAAAATTTAGTTGAAACGGTCAGCAAGGGGGTTTCATGTCACCATCGGCTCGAATCTAGTCTTTATCTTCTATTACATAGAATTAATAACGCTTATGCAGTTTACGCGCCGGGCTTTTTTCTTTTTTTTTTGATAGGATTTTCAATTTATTCAATTTTTACAGTATCTTTTGTTTATTAAATTGTTAGGTAAAAGTACAGAATAGTTAATAAGGCCCCCTTTCCCATGTTAAGAATGGGTGTGTAAATAATAACGTTATTATTTCCGCCCGGTCCATAAACTGCAGAAGTACCTAAGTAAATAAGGAAGTTCTGGTGGGAGGGAGCTTATACTGTAGCAACATTTAAATCAGACTGTGTAAAAATAATGTTAAAAACGGAATTTTTCATTTACGGTTAAATTAAACTGAGGAATGGAAAATTCCGTCAGAAGTCAAAAATTATAGTTAGAGCAACGTGTCAGGATATGACGTAACAGACAGGAAGTATGAAATAAAACGTACCAACTAAAAAAAGTTTTCTCTCTTTCTTTCACCGATCACTGAAGGAAGTAAGTCGTTTTTTTTTTAGGGGTAGCTCTGTTTTCGACCGCCCCTCGGGGGAGCGATCAATGAAATAACTAATTATACAGTGCTTTGAGAATAAGAAAACTTCGAAAAGCATGTCGCCATTGAGAAATGACATTAGCAACGTTTTAATTTTTTCCCCTATCTATTATTATGCTACTAGAGAAAAAAGGAAGACGGCTGCTGCTGCTATTATCACAACAATAGAAAAAGAAAGCGAACAATTGCTTCTTCTACTGTTGAACATCCTGACGACTACATGACTCCGAGACACGTCACTTCTCACTGAGCATCTATTTACGTGTCAACTAGAGTATTGCTGCTGTTGTTGTTAAGCGAGTACGACTTTTGCACAGAAGCCACGATGATCGTGCATCAGGGCTGTATGGTCTGCATGAAGTCCTTCTCCTTGGTCGCAGCTATTCGTTAGACCTGTATAATTGTATGCTTTTACCCACGACATCGAAAGCAGCAAGGCTCAACGTATGCATATGAAGTTGAAGAAGGTTTGTCCTAGAACCCACAAAGAAATGACGGTTGACAATGCGGAGAAGCAACGTTACCACCCTGACTCCTTTGATTTGCGGTTACCTCATTGCTTGCCACGTCATTGCTTGCCACGCACAGGACCAGAGATGAACAGTAGGCGATGGATCTTGATGCAAACTCTTCCTAGATCTTCACCAGAGTTATGTTAGATCGGTCGCAGACGTTTCCGTAATGAGTTGCCCTTCCAAGAACCGGGGTTTCAAACGGCCTAGTTCTAACACTGCCACGATACCACCACTCTTATCACGGTAAGGAAGGGTTTGACTTAAGAGTGTTGGTTCTGCCGACGAAGAAGACGACACAATATCTGTGGTGGCTGAAGAATTCCCACACAATGTTTCGATACAGGCTGCTTGTAATTTTCATTCAAACCTGATTTTTTCACTTGACAAGGTGGCATCGAAATTGTGGCAGACATAGACTGTATACATAATATATGGAATTTAATCAAAATGTATTTGGGATTTTCTTACATGTACAACAACAGAAATTTTTTTTTTCTTACGTGTAGTTAGATCTGTTTCCGAGATTACGTCAAGTACTTCGGTGACGCTTTTATATACATTCAGTTTAATTGATTCTCTTGAAGCAAAATGTAAAGTAAAAAGTGAAGCAGAGACGAATGTTTAATGAAAAGGGAATAAGACGACAACAAAAATATCTATTTATATCACGTGCATAAATACTGCTTATTCTTCTAGTTTAATTTTTCAACTGATGCCAATTAGAGATATTTTAAATCATCAGACCATATATATATTACTATTATTATAGACTTATATTATACAACCAGCAGGACTCTTTCCTAGCGTTGCCCGCGGGAAAAATAAAAAGATAAAGTACCAATTCTGAAAAAAACATCAGAAAATAACCCATATCACTGTAAATAATTTAGCTGATTATAATAGGATTTTGTTATGGTAGAGCGAATAAATCATTCTAGACTGGGGCATTTTGGGTACCAATCCAGTCATCCTTTTTGTGGAAGATGTGTTCTTTCCCCACACTAAAAGGCGACCTTCTGTCTAAACCTGACCTCGTAATAAATATAACAGATCGTACTTACAATTCTCAATGTACACAAACAGTTTTTGTCCGTTTAAAGGCTTTTAAATTCTGCCAATAAAAGAGCGCTAACGTTCTTACAACGCCAACGCTAACGCCAACGCTGTGCTAACGAAAGGAAGAATTCGATGGTTTAAATGCCGCAACATTCTCCGGAACTCATGAACGTATTAAATTTCGATTAAACTATCTATGCAGCAACGAACCTCTGTATTGAATCTCACAGGTTATTTTCAAGGAAGAAAGCGCTTATGGAATTAAAACAATCGGTGAGCTGGAAAACCGCGTCTACTTTCAGAGCTGGCTGAATTCAAAAAGGAAAAATTTGGCGCTAGGATTTCCGACGTCACAAATCACAAATAGTTTCGTAGAAAAATCAAGTAAACAAAATACGTAAAATGCATCATTTCAATATTCCAGAAATCTGAGTACCCACTGTTGCGAAAGTAACTCACTAAAAGACTTAACTCCCGATGTATTATATGACGACAGTGTTTAGTCACCCAGAAAACTGTGACCTATTTGCGCGAATGAAATCCTATGTAATATATGTTCTGATACTACACGTTATCGATTCTGTCCTCGGTCAGTGAAGGAAAAATCTTTCTAGGCTGAGGCATCTTTTTTTGGTACGAATCCAGTGCCCCTTTTTGGAAAAGTTGTGTTCCCCCACAAAAAGCGTACATGTGTTTAAACCTACTGTCGTCAGGAAGCCATGATATCAGAAGACCCTATTATGTTATATATTGAATTTCAAAAGCAATAAATAAACACTGGGAAAAGTTCAAACGCAAAAAAAAGTTAGTTTTTTAAATAAAATTATCCTCAAAACCGACGTCCTTTTATCTTCGTCGTAGACTTTGTGACGTATTTGCGTTAATAATAACATCGTTGGGAAGCCATGAAATCGGTAGACTGTATTATGTTATTTATTGTATTTAAGAAGCAGAAGAAAATCAGCATCTTCATTTGTTCTGTCCTCGGTCAGTGAAAAGGAAATCTTTCTAGACTTAGAAGGCAATCTTAATCATAAAACCAATTAAAATATGCTATTGTTCGAACGTCAAAATGTACTTACTTGTGAAATTATTTAGCAGATGTAGCAGCCATGTATTTGTTAATTCTTATCCAGTTACACCGGAATATTTACAGTAAGTATACGCAACAGGCATTCAGAACGACCAAACGAATGAAGTCCGGTATTTCTTTAGTTTGCTGAAGGTAGCGATCGTTATTTATATTTAAAATCTATTGTAGCATATCGGCAATGGTAAAAATTTTAAAAAATCAAATAGTTACTGTGATTTAAGCGTAAGTAACTAAGTTAAGGAAATTTCCTGGTGAATGTGAAGGACGTGGGACTAGATAACTCTGTGAGAGTGAAAATCTATGCCACCTTATTTGTAGAGTACGTAGTTGGGAGAAGCAGCTATTCCGGAATAAATATATTTTTTTTAAAGAAGACGAAATGTACTATTATTTTCTGGTAACACGCATTCGGAAGTGCTTTAAGTGATTAGTTAAACAGACTAGCATATGAAGCTTTTGGTTAAAAAGCTATAATAGCCAAAGCAGCAGGAGAACATCGACTTTACTTTATTATAGGCATTATATATATATATATATATATATATATAGATATATATATATATATATATATATATATATATATATATATATATATATGTGTATATATATATATAATTATTAATGACAATATATGTATTAGCATATACTGTCAGTACCCTTTTACTTTGCAGTCTCCTTAAAAGATTCAGCTCGATGATTGTCAATTAGTGAAGACAGAGCAAATATAAGTCAGGTTCATATTATATGATAATGCGAGTTAAATTTAAAATGTAATCACAATTAACTTTAAGCATGAATGTCCTTAAAAGTACTTTTGAATCCTCATAATACTTAAAAATGAGGTATTTAAACATCATTTTATAAAAAATAAAATAAAACAAATGAATAACTATTTAATAGCTTCCTTCGGTATTTTGAATCATGTTTAGGTAACTATAAAATATTTTCGTTGTGAGTGACAAATTCCCCCCCCCCCTTAGTTTCGCATTTAATAGAAACTTACTACTTTAGTGAAGAATTATGGGTAATTAAACTTATCTTAGTATTGATTGAAACGATTTATAAATAAATACTAAACATCTTCCACAAAAAAAACACCGAAGTATAACAATCTTAATAGTTGCTTGAATGGGTGGCTGAGTCTATGAAACTAGCTCTAAACTGTTGAACTTAAAAGTGCTTCGTATCCAAATGACCTAAGTAGACATCTGAAGGCTAATTGATGTAACTTTAGAAAGTAAAAAAATTACCCTCAAGTGAATTAGAATTTTTATAAATAAATTATAGAACTTATTAACTATTTTGAGAAATATTACCGAATTAAAATGTATAAATGTCCGCACAACTTTTAGGATGTACTAGCTTTGAACGAAAAATTCAAAATGGCGTATTAGTGGGTTCCCCCACGTGTGAGTTTGCTTTTTTTCTTTGTGTTTTATTTGGTTTCACCCAAAAATGAACCGCTGTATAGTGTAGGTTTTTTCAAGACACTTTAATCCAAGAACTTTTTATTCTTTGTGAATTTTTATGATGATTTTGTAATGTTGCAGAGACGATATTGACATAAAAACGTTGTTTGGCACAAGACAAATGAAACGGACCGTAAAAATATATCTCACAGAAATGTTATGTTCTTTGGAAATGTGAAA
>OY744515.1:104729574-104764574 GCA_963556195.1 Sepiola atlantica | reverse complement strand
GTCATAATCAAACAATAATGATAATGATAATAATAATGATAATAATGATGATGATGATAATAATAAGGATGATAATAATGATGATGATGATGATGATGATAATAATAATGATGATGATAACAATGATGATAATAATAATATCAATAAAAAGAAATTTAGGAGGCTTATTACAACTCAAATCCCGGAGAAAACCAATGGTAAGCGGATTTTGTGATGACGCAAAATCATTTGCAATGGTTGTCGAAGAAGATGGAGAGTGCTGCAAATCTGAGGAGACTTGTTGTCACTCAGACTCCAGGGAGCACTACCAGAAAGCAATCACTGATGATGCTAGTGTGAGAACTCCTTGTGAGTTAATAAAATATAAATTACGTTTCTCTGGGTTTATTGAGGAATACTTTTCGCTATGTCTATAACATTACTTTCTTATTTACTGCCTCTCCCGTCCAGCCCCTTACATAGTCGGAAGAAACTGAAATATTGGAAAACTCTCTGAATTAGTTTTTTTATATGTATGGTGCAAATATCATTAAAATCGAATATACGTATTTGAATTTTGCAGGAGGTTCTTCCCCCATAAGTCCCTAATGGAAGACGCATAGATATTTGGCCCATTGAGGGTCATATAGAGATTCGGGACAACTTCCATTGCCTTCCCATGAAAGGTTTATACATATGATTTAAATTTCATCACAACAGGATACATTTAAAACTCTAATAGAGGTGTTTCCCACATAGATCCGTTGGGGTGACACTTAAAGATTCAAATCCATTTCCATTGTCTTCCCCGGAAAAGTTTACATATAAATGAAGCTTCTCTAAGCTTTTCTTTTATAGGGAATACACACACCGACAGTAAGTTTTATTTAATACACGAGCAATAATATGCGACCGGGGGGAGGCATATTTTTGCTAGCCAACCGCATCACACCCTTCTTATTCAATGGTGCTCCTAAACCAAAAGCATCTTACATTTATATAGCGCCCCTGTCATATGAAAGAACCGTTTGATTTAATTGATTTTCAAATGCAGTAGCCAAGTTTTATGCAATGTTCGATCTCGGGAAACAAAAGCATTCATTTACTAATGCGCCCCTGTCGTATCAATCAACACACTTTTGATTTGAAGTTTTTTGTTTGTTTTGAATAGCTTGAATTAAAGATTAAAATGCTAAAGCCAAGTATTATGGGTGATTTGTGCTTCTAAACAAAAAAACATTCATTTTCTATAGCGCCCTGTCATATAAAGAAAAAACACTTTCGATGTAATTCAGTTTTAATTTTATGGCTTGAATTAAAGTTAAAAATGCAGTTGCCTAGTACTTTATTTACCTCCTTTCCATGAGGTTAGACACAAGGTCAGGTGTGGGTTTTGAAGAAAGCGTGTCTGTGGAACGTACTGGATTCGAACCCGGCACACCCAGGTCCTAAGTCCGCATCGTCAACCACTTAGCCGCCATGCCATCCACATGTCAAGTATTATGTTTAGTTTGTGCTCCTAAAACGAACAAAAAAAACATTCATTTACTAATGCGCCGCTGTCGTATCAAAGAACACCCTTTTGATATGAGTTTGTCTTTTGAATTAAACTTAAAATCCAAAATGCAAGTATCATGGTTCATTTGTGCCCGTAAACCGAAAGCGCCCCAGTCATATCAAAGAACCATTTTTGATATTTTTGTTTATAATCGCCTATGTTTTGAATTACAAATATCAAATTGTTTTGAATGTAGTTAAACCAAAATAAATAAAAGAAAAGAAAAAGAAAAAAAAATGAACGCTGAGTCGTAAACCGAGACAAAAGCCCACAAAATAATTCAAACACGGATAAAAGCCCACCAACTAAAAAAAAATAATTTATACAAATTAAAAATAAAATCTTTTTATATTTATTTTTTTACAATTATAAATAACCCTTTGTCTGTATTTTTTTTCTTGACAATTTTTTTTAAATTTCATTTTTAAACATTTTTCTGGTACTTTGTAAAACTGCATTCTTTTAAAGATTACGATATAAAAATCCCGCACGCTTTCTACTACTAACTATAAGTCCGGGTGGTAATACAAAAAATATTTTTTTATATAAATTATGTATAGTATTAATCATCTTTCGCGGAAAGAAAAAACAACAATTATTTTTAAATACAGATTCGGAGATCAGTTTTGCATGTAATTTTAGCATAAAATCATCCACCATTTCCGGGCAATTCTAACTTTTTAGGGCAGTACAAATTTCTTTTGGCAAAGGGAGATACATTCTATGCGTTGTTTTTGGGTTGAGGTGGGTGGGTTCTACTTTTTAAAGCGATTACGTGTGGTTTTACGACTTTGTCGGCGGACTTAATGTATTGTCCAGTATGTTCACACGTCATCATCTAAAAAATGTAGAATCTCATTTTTTATGGAGGGGGGGGGGTGTACTTTTATTTTTTTCACTTTAAGTATTATATCCGAGATTTTGATAAATTCATCTATATTTTCCTCTTGTACGATTATTTTCTATTTATCAATTTGTGCCATTTTTACCGGTGTCATTTTAACTAAATTCAGTAAAAAAATTCAGAGACAGTTTAGCCGTGGCCACCGAGAGTTACTACAGGCCGGTTGGCTAGAAAATGACGTCACTGCATTGCGTGTCAAAACAATGGCCGTTGTAATAACAATAAGAAGGCATTTCGACTTCTCCATTCACTAAATAATCCATCAAAATTCAGGAAATCAACCAATTTTAATGAAATTTTCAGTATTTATTAATTAATGATCACGAAATATAATAAATTCATTACTTTATTATAAAGCTTGGTGCAAATGTATTATTTCTTGTAAACAAAAAACACCTTTACTAAAGCTATCCAAAATATCAAAACATGTTGACCATACGATATTGTAAATATTTAAAACAAAGCATTAGAAAACTTTAAAAATTGCATGTAAATTTCTACGTATTTTTATTTGATAAGTAACACCCCTCAAATTGGAAACTAAACACTGTTCAATATTATGTAAAAAAAATGTTGTTTACCAGGTTGAAAAGAAAAAGCGGTCGTAAACAGTCTAGCAAGCAGAATACGCCTGTCAGCTAGAAGGTCAATACAACCTCAAATCAGTATTCACGTTGTCAAAAGTGAAAACGGTCGCAAAGAGTCTAGCAAGCTAAATCGAAATTAATAACTAATATACAAAAAAAATCCAAAGTCTCATGCGCAAAAAAAGGGAACAGAAAAATGCCTTGCACTAATAAAAACACAGCGTTTAATTCAGAAGGCGATTTTTTCATATATACTGCACCGTATTGGAGGACGGAAAATTAAGATAATACGTCACGTGAAACGATTCTTTTCATTATTTTCTCTTAAAGCACGTCAGAAAAAAACACGGAAACGTTTTTTTTTTCTTCTCGTTCGTCACTCTAATGTCATTATGGTGTATGCTTAGAGACATAATAGAATTGCAGTCGATGAGAAAGTCCTATAGAATAAAATCATTATGGCAAGCAAAACCACCCTGGTCTGAGATTCCATATTGTCGATGACAACAACGAGGGTCGATCGATCGAAAAGAGCCGGAAGAAAATATCAGAATTGATGTCTAACAATGAAACAACAAAATCGGGAAAAATTACTGAAAGGCAAGAGTTGATCGATTTATATTCGATCGATCTCGAGAAAGATACGGCATAATCACGTTGACACACCGGTTCCCATTAAATCACCGAAGCGACGTTCAGCCTGGTCAGTATCTATAACAGTCCAGCCCTTTCCCCCCTTTGGTAGGGGCGGTGACAGTATTGTAGTGTCAGAGCTACCGGCTAACAGGAGGAGTAGGTATCAGGATCCGTCATCCTCTGGTCGTCTCTGCATCTGTATGTGGAAAAAACAGGTCAGTTGTCTAACAGCAAATCAATAAAGTCTAAGTGGCAATGATGCTTATGCGCCATTCATTTATTTGTTTAGGGCCAAACCTTCCCCGACTTCGAACGCAATCTTTGAATCTTGCTGCTTTCGGTGTCGGGAGTAAATCCTGCAATCCTGCATGTTAACAAATAGCTGCGTCTTACAATTAGGACTTCGTGCAGACCAAACTGCCATGAGGCACGATCTCCGTGAGCTCTATGCAGAAGTTCAACTCGCTTCACAACAACAACAGAATAGTCAATACCAGATTGGTGACCATTTAGGTATACCAAGTGTTGTATATGAGAGGACAGTGACACTACCATACAAAACCATCTCACCTGAACTGAATATACCTGCGACTAGGGACTGCTAGCGAATTTAATATCCTCTAGAATCTAATTCAATGCGCCCAGTGTGGATGCGGTACGATGAGGCAGTGTTTTTAGAAAGGGGTTATACTAAAATGCCAACACTTGTCAAGGCCAAAAGCCACTCGATGATAAGGGTTAATGAGATTGTCAGGAGGATTGAAACCGATGGATGGAATTGGCAGAATCTTATTTTTTAAAGGACGGCTCGACAAGTATTTGTTAACATTGGATTTGAACATGACCATATCTTTTCAGGAAGGAAGCAGACCCGTGGTATTGTGATCTACAAATGGTAAGTTTTTAGAAATAAACTATGTTCATGGTAGTTCCGTTTGGTTTTGGGCACAGAGAAAAAAGTTTTGCAATGGCGGTAACTAGCCGGTAAGACGCAATCATCTAGATTAGCTTGCTGTAAAAAGAACTAAATAAATCATTAAGAAAATAATAAGCAGCCCAAGGCAAATTAGGGAGTTGTTGTTCTTTTTTATTGCTTCCATTATTACAGTTGCAAAGAGCAAAAAGAAAAAAATCTACATCACTGGGAATATCCTACTACTAGAGAGAGACGTAACTATCCTTTGAGCCGACTACATACAACGTGTCAATAAGTTAGCAGTTGTTTATGTAGACAGGAAGACGACGTTCAATCGATTGGGGTCGAAAACATCCTGATTTGACATTCCAGACGTCTTATTAGTGCCACGTTACGTAACATATTGCTATGTTTGTTTGTCGTTGTTTAATAACCTTCCGACCATTATAAGATCATCTCAGGTCAAACATTTTTTTCAATCCATTTTTTTACCATAAACTTAAAGAAAGAGGCAAAATACCTTCAAAAACCATGTGTTAGATGCAGATATTTTTATTAAAATCAAAATAAAAAATCCAAACAATATTTTTATTTTCTTCTTCATCAAGTAAAGATGAAGAACGAAGGAAAACAAATATTGTTTTGATTTTTAATTTTGATTTTAATAAAAAAAATATCTGCATCTAACACAATGTTTTTTGAAGGCATTTTACCTCTTTCTTTATGTTTAAAATTCTAAAAATGCTTAAAGAAATGAACTTTCCCAAATTTATAGTTTTTACAATGTTTCTTCTTTGTATAGGTGTTTTAGAGTGTCAGATTTGACCATTTATAATGTGTAGGTGTTTTTCTTTGTTAAGGTTTGGATATGCTTATTAAAGTTGTTTCAGATATTATTTGGGGCATTCTATTGAAAAGAGTTTTTCAGATAATTTGCTTAGTGGAAAGCTAATTAAAATTTCTATGCAAGTTAATTAGTATTTGTTTCTTACCATATTGCGATGAGTTCGATTGTAGATAGGGTTTCATTGAATTGGCTTTGGCGTAAGTATGTGCTCTGTCGAGTGCAATTCGATATAAGACAGTCTTGGCAAGTACAACATATTAGAATCGATGCTTAACAATGAGATAATGAAATCAGAAAAATTAGTGAAAGAGAATATTTGATCGACCAATATTCGAACGTTCTCAGCAAAGCAACACATTCATTATTGTCTCCGTTCATCTTGCAAAAAAATATCAAGATTCTTCACAAGGAAAAGTATTGATTGAATAAATAGTATTCTTCTCTGAACTCCGAGCAGCCTTAGCAATGCAGTATCTCTGGCAGATGTCAAGGTGTACAATCTGATCACCTCTTTTATCGCATTCATGTACTTCAGTGACGGATACAAGTCCTGCGGTGTCTGTCTCTCTGGTAAAAGAATCTCCATTGCCTCACCAGGTAAGCTAGAATAATATACAGGGTGTCACGAGTCATTTAATAACACCACCAATATTAATGATATGAGAGGTGACGGTGGTCGAGTGGTTAACGACACGGACTGACAACCTGGCTGTGCCAAGTTCGAATCCAGTTCGTTCCACAATAACATTTTCACTTTCTGTAAGTCCCCGATATATTTCTAGAAATAATTATATCTAGAAACCAATGCCAGTGATAGAATCATTTCATACATATAAAATACATGAATTAATATTATCTTGTACAGGGTTGATAAAAAAATTTCAAAACCATCCAAGAATATGGTATTATCATTTTTTTCATTTTTTTCTGGTGATGGAGCATTCTACTGGATGCAGATATTCATCCACTATTTCAGAAACTAAAACCGGGACGTCTTTTTAAGATTCTAACCGTCCTTTTAAGCACATTTTTTGTATCTCGCTTGCACTTGGTTCACCGGGTATATTCGCCTGGTATTTTTTGTAATTATCTTTCATGAATCTGGTTGCTCCTATAATTACTGCAATGGTTGAGATCTTCCTAAGTTGCCAGTAACTTTTCATGTCGTACATAAGACATTATTGTTTCGCTATCTTCTGCATCTCCACTCTGTTTAAGCCGGTATCATTAGTATTGACAGAGTTATAAACTTTCAAATGGATGTGGTTCAGTGATGAAGTCAACTTATCTATCTCAACCCACGTCAATATTCGGGTGTACAAAATGCAGAATAAACGCCACTATGGAACGCAACGTGGAATGGTTGATAGATATCTGTGTGAGCTTATGTGGAGGCAACATACTTTTTACTAAGGCCACATGTTACTCGAGGATAAGAGTTAACGAGATCGAATGACTTCCGGGACCAAGTTCGAAGATATATTGGAACGGTTCTAGATGAGAATCTGTTGACATTGGCTTTGAAGACGACCGAGTTGTAATCTGTGAGGAAGCAGTCCTGCGAATATGTTTTCCACAGTCGAGAAGAAAGGATATTTTTATGCAAATACTAAAGGTATTAATGGAGTCTATCCTTTTGAGTAAGTAATAAAGCGAAGCTAAATCGCATGTGACAAATTATCATTACACAGCGAACATCGATAGCACAATATAATCAATGGCTGAAAGCAAATACGCTTCAATAAGACGTTATGAATCTGCAAATATGAATAAACGGTGTGTTTATAGCCTGTCCGTTGGCAAAAGCCGCTGCTGACACTAGGACCGCATTTAAACAGAAAATGTGTCACCACTCCTGGTTGGCAGCTGATGAGGACAAAGTAGTACAATATATTTGAAGTAAACTCTAAAACTTCTGGAATTTAGAAACAGATTTTATGTATTTCTGAATTTTTTTGATGAGGATTTATAATTTGCATAATTTTGGTTATTCGGACTACATTTCTCATCTTGAGTGCTATCATCACAATGTTTCGGTCGCTGTAACCTCCCGGCTATCGCTTCGAACTCAAGGACGCGTGGCGCAGTGGATATAGTACTAAGTCAAATTCAGTTCCAAGTGATAGTTAGTTGAAGGTTCAATCCTCGGTGCGGGCGATACGAAGAATTACGAATTATTGAAGACTTATTCCAGTCATGGCTGACAGAACAAGAGCATGCTACCCCCGTGTATTAAATAAAGGGTTCCGTGCGAAATTTCGTCCAGATACCCGAGTTCAGCAGAAATATTCTTGAGTTCGAAGAGATACACCTGAAGAAGGCCGGAGGTTACAGCGGCCGAAACGTTCTGATGATAACACTAAAGATGAGAAATGTAGTCCGAATAACCAAAATTATGCAGATTTTATGTAGAACGCTTTATTGTTTTGTTTTTTACTACAACGCGCAATTTGTCAGATGGTATGTTTACAACGACTCTTTTACAAAATACCATTTTTCAAAATATTGTTTTACTATTTTGAGTGTTAAGAATAAACTTTATGATAAAAGAATTGATAAGTATTCACGTAATTCAAAGTAATTATACAGAGTGTTCCAAACGTTTTGGGCACATTTTAAGTCCTCATATCTCCTGGACTATGAATTGGTAATTATATTCATAAGTGTTATGTACACTCTCTTACCGATGGGTGTATAAAGTCCTTTATAAATGCGAGTTGATCGTCTTCGTGGCCACCTTCATAGTGGTAGAACTCCGATTGCTGTTTGTTTCTTGATACAAAACCATACCGACAATTGTTGATTAGTTTATAAACAACGGTTTATTCAAAACTAGTGCGCGTTTAAAAGAAAGCGAGAGAGAGGAGAGATGAGATTCTTATAAATAGTTTTCACTACACCAGTTGCTCCACACGTGATGTCCCTATTTGAGCAGCATTCGCAAAACACGTCTTCTCTCGTTCGAGTTTCGCCGACCAAAAATAAAAAATAAACGGAGGGAGAAAAGAAAAGGGTCCCCGCCCGGAAATCACGTGGTTTGCGTAGCTTCCGTTCGGTGCAACGCTCTCTGACCCCCAAACCTTCTATTAACGCGGCTGCTACAATCTAACATAAGAAAGATATGCCAGATTAAAAATGAGAATTATTCAAAATAATTTCTCACTATCCTGCTTTTAAAATAATAGAAGTATATTTAGAAGTACAATATTTTCTATGTGTGTGTTAATGTATACTCTTATTTAATTGTTTCTAACAGCATCAAGATATGGCATAATCTCTAGGCTGTCAGAATGATGACAATGCAAACCATGGCTGTTATTTATTTATTTCTCATCGCAGGAAAATGTGGCACAATGCCAGAAGGAGAGCGGGTGATAAATTTACTCCAGAGGGAGCACTACGGCTCTACAAAAATTAATATTAACTGACCTGTCAGCATTCCCTTATCAGCTTTAGAGCGACATCTTTTTAAAGAGAGGGAGTAATGCCTGGAAGAATTAACTTTTCTAGGACTAAATCGTGCTATAGCTTACTTCGATGGAAGGGGCTCTGAAGCTGCCGCAACAACCCCTAGTCTGTAGGATCAGTTGCAGAGGAGACCTTAGCTGGGATGACAAATATGGCGGAGTGTGTTAATTTATTCTCACTCAAAAATGGTCCACAAAATGTTATTTTATTTACGTCGGTGTTCTCGGTATTGGAACGAGATTAGAACCACTGTATTTGGTCAATCATGTAACTGTATACTTCTGTCCTAGGGGATATAAACTGTAGACAACTGTGTATCAAAACGAGAGTAGAACATTTCTAAAAAATAGGTGTATATGTGTTACACATTGCGTTGAAGAGAATATATATTCGAAAATGCAGATTTATGAGTTCATTAGTTTAAGAGTTTATCCTTTACAACGAAATCCATATATATAAACATAAGGAGAGTATTGATTTACTCCTCTCCAGGAGTTAGGCACAAGGCCAGTTTTTATCTTACTCCCACAAGTAAGATGTGACCCAAGGTCGAGTCGGGAAAGTGGGGTTTAAAAATTGCCTGGGCAGTCCCGTCGGCATTCCCCGGTAGGGGCGCCTCAGGCAGTAAGCAATAAACTTACTCCTCCCCAAAGAGGGGAGGCGAAGCCTGTGAGGGTGGACCTCCTAGAACTGCACAGGACCGACCCATAGACCGGCGTAAATCAAGCCCCGAAGGCCAAGACAATACCAGTCTATGGGGTGCAGTATCCATCGGAACAGATACTACACTTTGATCTTAGCCAAAGGAGAGTAGAAAGTGAACTATAGTTTTACTTTCGGCAGCCTCGTAACTTTCGCTTCCCTTATTTTGTCTTTTAGTCCTTACATTCCATGAGAGATGTTTCTAAAGGGGGAATAATTGCTGTTACCTAGGTCGTAATCTATCGGTCTAACACTTATTGTTGGCTAGTTTTTTTTTTACTTTGAAATATTATTTTTTTAGTTCCTTACATCAAGTGTATTCATGCCTTGTCTGAGGCGATTTTTATAAAAAAAAAAAAACAATCGCGCCCAAAATTCACAGAATCCAAAATATGAAACTTTTAATTTCTTCTGAATTATTCTTTCAGAATGCCTTTCTTTTCTTTGCCAGCAAAAAGTTCTTGTTGTGGATGCCTTCTTAGGAGGAACCAGAGATTAGATCTCAGCCGAGCTCTTTCCAAGGTAATAATGATAGAGCAGAGAAAGACTAGCAAAGTATCTTCTGTGAGAAAGGCAAGAAAAGGAAGTTCTGTGTGGCACCTTCGTAGATGCGGCAGCATTACCCCATCTTAGCACTAGGCTGAGCACCACTGTATCCGGCCAATCAGGTAACCGGATATCTCTGGCCTAGTTGGGTATAAACTTTGAACAGCCGCGCACCGAAACTGCGCACGAAGAAATCACACAGTTCACAAGATGAATCTTCTTATTTCCTTATTATTCTCTTTCTTGAAAGCAAGAAGCTTCCATTTTCAATTAACATGGCCGCGCCAAAGTAAATTAAACTATTATCCATATAAGATTATTTTCTTATATGATGACGTTTTCTTTATTAAGCCTGGGACACACAACCCTGTCGACTCTCCTTCACCGAAATCGATAGGTACAAATTAATCCTTTATTGAACTGTCATAGATAAACATTCGATTATACCGGCATTGTATTCGAGTAGAGTTAATCTGGGTGTAACCTGCCTCTTATTCTCGCGAACAAGTCGCCCCAAAAATTGGAGAAAAATATAAGATTCCATTGGAACGCGAAAATATATTTTCCTTGTTTCGCTGGCAAAATGTCAAGTGGGGATTGGGTTCCGTTGTCCGCGAAAATTACCAAAGTTTTCTTTTAGGGAAAAGAGCATAATTCTTAGATTCTTATGTAATCTATTATATATAGGAGAGTTGGCTGTTTGTTTCTATTTACTTGCCTCACCAGATAGGCAAAGCTAGACACAAGGACAGTTTTTGACGTGAAGAAAATGCAGCTTCTCAAAAGGGGTACTCTGGATTGTAACAAAAATTAAAATTGCTTCAATCTAGAAGGACTCCTCCATCATCGAACGAGGACAGATCAGATCGAGAGAAGCATAAGAAAAGATGCAACATCCTACTACTAACTTGATGACCAAATACCAAACTGTTGTGTGTGTATGTGTATGTGTGTGTGGGTGTGTATGTGTGTGTGTGTATGTGTGTGTGTGTGTGTAAGCTCGGGTGAAATTCTTTGATTCTTAGTATTATTTTTTAGATATTAAAACAAGAGAGGGCAAAAGGAAACGTATTAGGATATAGGGGTGTGGAGTGTGTCGGCGAAAGGAAGAGGAAAAGGAAGGGGGAAAGAAGGGGGACATTGTGAGAAAGATCGAGAATTGGATGGAGAGAGCAAGTGAGAGAGAGAGAGAGATGTTACACACAATTTTTAACTCTTATTTTGTTGTCCATGCTCCCAGGTAACGCCAGGTAGCCACGCTAGTCTATTATATAGAGGGTACTTGTATTTTTGTGTGGGCGTGTGTGTCCACCTAAAAATCAGAAACTACATAAGACACGCTCACAAAGCTTATATATTCTTTTTCAGCATTGCCTCAGACAGAATATGTCTATGTTTTGTAATATCGATTTTTTTCGAGATCAACAGGAACAAAATTTGTCGTTGAGAGTGACATTATATATATATATATAGAGAGAGAGAGAGAGAGAAAGAGAGAGAGGGGAGGGGGAGAGGGAGAGAAAGGGGGAGAGTAGGAAAGACGGAGATGAAAACGGAGACAGAGAGGGAGACAGAGGAAAAGAAAGAAGGAGAGAGAGAGGGGGAGCGAGAGAATGGGATAGGGGAGAGACAGAGGGAGAGAGAAGGGGATAGAGGGAGAGAAAGAGAGAGAAAGAGTGAGAGAGAGGGAGGGATAGAGGGGGTAGAGGGAGAGAAAGGAAAAGATTGAGGGACATATGAAAGAAAAGAGGGATACAGTGAGGAAGAGAGGGGAAAAGAGAGAGAGGGAGATAGAAAGAAGAGGAGAGAGAGAGGGGGAGGGGAAGAGGGAGAGGGGCGAGGGGAGAGAGATAGGGAGAGAGTGAAGTGAGGAAGGAAGAGAGGGAGTGATACAGAGATAGGAGGAGAGATGAGTGGAGAGAGGGGAGGAAGAGAGGGATGATAGAGAAAGTGGAGAGAGTGTGGAGCCATTCGTAGATCACTCTAAGCTGCTTGATAGATCTAGCCGCCGACTCGCTATTTACATTTAAATTCCTCTCTATTTACTAACTAATTGGCTATGGTCGATGGGTTAAGACTCTCGACTACGAATCAGTGGCGATTTGTGATCGGGGTTCGCGACCGTTGAGAATTAGTTCCTACACTGAAGATTGTGTTAGCATGAAACATCGATGTCTGTAGGTATTAAAATAATTAATAAATAAATAAATTATATATATATATATATATATATATATATATATATATATATATATATATATATATATATATATATATATATGGGAAGAGAAAGATGAAGGTAATCCGACGTGATGGGAAAATGAAAAAGGAAAACCAAAAAAAAAATGGATGTTTTTTATGTGTACATCAACGTTTCGTCTTTATTTATAAGACTTCATCAGGATGATAATATAGAGAAAAAATTTCATGCAAGTACAGATACATGTAAGGTAGACATATTGGGAGGAAAAATAAAATAAAATAATGGCCACTACTGGGTGGACGTCCGTACTTGTTGGAGAATAAAAATGAATGTTGAAGAAAATGAGTGGGGAAAAATGGAAGGATGGGGTGAGCAAAGACCACTGTGGCTGGTGGTAAGAGAAAGAGGTGGGGGATGAGCAGGGGTAAAGTGGATGGCAGAGAGGGAGTGGAGGAGAGGGGGGAGGGAGATGTTTGACCAGATGGCTGCGGTCAAGATTGAAGGGGAAAAGTAAGTTGGAATGTTTGTGTATGGGGGGTGTATGCAGGGAAAGGAGGATGGGTAGAGAGGGAGGGGGCTGTGATTTTGGTGGATGGGCGAAAGTTATGGTTTTAGAGAGCGTTTTTATTCTCCAACAAGTACGGACGTCCACCCAGTAGTGGCCATTATTTTATTTTATTTTTCCTCCCAATATGTCTACCCTACATGTATCTGTACTTGCATGACATTTTTTTCTCTATATTATCATCCTGATGAAGTCTTATAAATAAAGACGAAACGTTGATGTACACATAAAAAACATCCATTTTTTTGGTTTTTCTTTTTCATTTTCCCATATATATATATATATATATATATATATAGAGAGAGAGAGAGAGAGAGAGAGAGAGAGAGAGAGAGAGAGAAGTGGGTAGGTAGGTAGGTAGGTAGGTAGGTAGGTAGGTAGGTAGGTAGGTAGGTAGGTAGGTAGGTGTATGTTTTAACAGAAAGATTTACACACAGTTTTTAACTCTTCTATTTTAGTGTTTAGTGCTCATGCCGGAAAACCCTGGGCAACCATGCTAGTTTTTTTAATATACGTATCTAATTCTTATACACGTATACGCATAATAATTAATTTCGTGACTAAGTTTACTTTTCTTCTTTCTTTAAAAAAACATGTTTGTACAGCAAATCTACTAAGAAATGTTCGATAAAAAAATTTCACAAGACTACCTTTTTCTACATTTTTTAATAGGTGTTTTATATTACTCTGCGTTATATGCTTAGGATGTTCGTTTTGGTTGTTATGTTCTACGACATATCCACCATTTCGAAGTCATTTAATATTGAATGATGTCATTTTTGTAAAAGTGTTTATGCTTCAACTTCCTAATATCTTCAATTATTTATAAATTAATTTGTTTGGGAGGTGGTATAGATTTTGGACATACATAGGCTACAAACTATAGCCTCGTTTCAACCCATAAATGGATCTCTGGCATGGACTATCAATATGGATAAGAGTGGACCTGAGAGTAATAGCAACAAAGAGGTTACCCTAGCACTCGTTAAAAGCTCCCAAACTGATTCCTTATATACCGTGATTTATAAATTTCGGAATATTGGATTAGGGGAGGCGAACAAGGATGTCCGAGGCAGTTGGGTGTCGTGTCTGACACAGATTTCAATTCGAAACCTGCCTTTTTTCAGTGGATGTTAGAGTCGTTTGTTCCGGTTGCACTATGTGAGTTAAAACTTTTTAAAATGCTAAGGAGTCATAAGTGTTCGTCAATAAAGACTATACACTCATGGGTACTACTCGGTGGCAATTTTAAGGGACCACTATCATCTATCACTTATGAACCTGCAGAAAGACTTTTACTCTGGCATCTGGGTGTAAAGAGAAGAGCTGATAGTCCGTATGTAACACTGAAGACGTACCTGGTCTGTTATGAACCGATTTGCTGTTAGCAATGACCGATCCAGAGCTCTGGCTTTGGAGTTCGGAATTTGTACACCGTTTCATCTACGTCGACTGGCATAGGATAACTAAACAGCAACATCGTCTAGTATTGTTGCATACCGTTCCAGGGAATGGACCGCGGCAGTTCTCGTTTCGTATACCAGTCCCGGAACGGGCCGTGGCAGTTCTCGTTTAAACAACTCGTCAGTTTTAACACCAAAATCATATATGTTGCATGCCTTTAAATTCTCGTACCCTCTCTTCTTCCTCGTCGCGTGGAGAGATGTGTCGTCCAGTGGTTGTCTTCTTTCTTCTCTTCTGTACTGCTGTGAACCTCGCCGCTGCAACAAAAAGCTTCAGGACCGATTTAGGAGACAAACAATCTTTTAAACTTTCAATTCAGGCGTTAAATTTCTATCGCTTGGAGATGCCTCACTAACGCCGCGGGAGAGACCAAATTTCTACTTTATCGTAGTTAAGTTCTACTTAAGTCCTTAGCCATTTGTGGAGGTAGAAAGGACATCTCACGCCTGTATTTTCTTAGGAGATTTAATTCCCCTAATCATGTTGCAGACTAGATAGTGAAACACGTCCGTTCGGCTCGCCTCCAAAACCCTGACTTGCAAAAATTCTGCTTCTCCCGCAAAAGCCCGTGACGTCACAGAACCCCTATGCGCAGGTGCACATTGACTCTTGACCTGAGGTCTCGTCAACGTGGTGACCCTGTCACGTCTGTGACCTCCGACTTTGAGAACAGCCCTATTCTGTACTCGACTGTACGGGTCTGAAATAAATTCGGAAAGGTATTATCTGCTTATTTCCATGAGATGTTTTATTTATTTTTCTTCCCTCATTTTCTATACCGATTGGTACGATTTTTCTTTCCCAAAGGTATTATCTGCTTATTTCCATGAGATGTTTCATTTCTTTTTATTTCCTCATTTTCTATACCGATTGATACGATTTTTCTTTCCGTTTTCTTTTTTTTAACTTTCCAGTTTTAGACGTTTTCATTCTTTCTTATTTTTTTTTCAATTTCACCGATTGAGACGTTATCTTATGCGAATATTTGTGCGAACATTGGCGAAGCATATTTTGTATCCGTCAGTTTTGACGCAGGATGGGCACACAGTTTCTCACCATGCGTACTTCACACCACGTGGTTTCTATTCCATTTCTATCGATAGGAGATTTCAGTACAACTCTGCACGTCGTAACCTATCAACGAGGCTTTATTTGAATTTACAAAACGCATACAATGTCTGCTAATGTGAGTGAGTACTGAGAGAATGGAAAGTAAATAAGTTCAAAAATAATTCACTTCTTTTCTGAGTTTTCTCAATTATTTGAAGAAAACAAAATTTGATGAATTGGAATATTTAATTGCTAAATCGTGTATAAAGTTCTATTTTTTTATTCTTAATTTGCGCGATGTTTTGGAAGAATCCATTAATGGCTGCTCAGTTAGTACCCATTCTTTCGTATGACATTAGTAGAAATTGTATGCGTATTGTATACCAATAAGCAGAATTCATAGGTCACTACGTTCAGAGTTTTACTGCAAATAGTTTATACATTTTATACATATAGTTACATAAATATATATAAAGATAAAATACACGATATATCATCAGATGAAATGCAATTGAGACAGGATGCATGTAAAAGGCAAAAGAAAAAACAATTAAACACAAGAAGAAACTATCAAAAAACTATCAAAAAAACTTTAAAGACTTTCGTTAATCCGAACGAAACCGGTTAATCTTTCGTCGTAATGATTTCTTCCTGTGTTTAATACTTTTACTTTGTCTTTGTTCATTTATTTGTGTATATATATATATATATATATATATATATATATATATATATATATATATAAATTCCCGAAACAGTTTTTCATGGTAAACAACTGATGATCCCTTAAATAATGTTAGAAGCAAACTAATATAATAACCGTAAAAGTAAATTGACTTACATGAGTGATTTTCCACTGAACGACCTGGGACTAAAAGTTTTTTGTTTTTTTTAATATAGTTTTAATATATATATATGTACGTATTTGTTTTTTTTTATTATCCATGTACGTATACGTTTCGTTCTTTTATAATCGGGACCCATCAGCATAGAGATATAACTATTCACTATTGGTTATGCGATTAGAAACCCCGGATTCCGAGTATTTTACAACTAAAATCCCGACATCTAGAACCCCTGGGCCACTGCTGAATAGCGAATAGACAATGATAATTTTAACACTTTATTCGGTGGCTTGACTTCATAAGAAAAGAACGATGCATTTATAGCTAGCGACGTCATGCTGTGTTAATACTACACTTACAGTGCCCATCTAGAGAGTGTTCTAGGAGCTAGAAATAATAAATATTTGTTTTGTTTATTATCTATGTACGTATAGGTTTCGTCCTTTTATAATCGGGACTCATAAACATAGAGATATGATCATTCCCTACTGGTCATGTGATTCGAAACCCCGGACTTTGAGTATTTTACAACTCAAATCTAGACATCTCTCTTTCTCTCTCTCATATATATATATATATATATACATACACTATAAAGAAATAGTAACCACTTGAACCATAAAAGCATATTACCACTGAGTCGTAAGAGGCTACTGTGAGAGGTGTCGTATTTTTTAAGAGGAAGCGTTAATGGGGAGCGGAACAGCAAGATGTTTGTTCACATTACATTTACATTTCTGTATGCTTGTACGGTCGGGGAAACATGGAGCAGGGAGGGGGATTCCAAAAGCAAGTGATATGAGAAAAGAAGATAGAGTAAAAACTCTTCCGGTATTTAAAGACCTTTAGACTGGAGGGGTAGGGTTTTGCTGCTCGTCTGGCGGGTCGGGAGTATTTACATTGGGGTGCAAATGCAGTAAGTTCATCTGAGCACATTCTGTGGAAACAGGCACAGAGATGCAACTCTGCGGCGAAGTGACAGGGTTAGAGCTTCGCAGACAGTGCGAGCATATTAGGTTCGATATTTATCTTGGTACTCTGTCTAGTGCATAGCACCAGCCCAAATGTGGCCACAATACTCCATGCACGGGAGAATAGTGGCTTTATGAAGATATCCGATACTGGCAAATGTAAACATGTTTCTAGTCTGGGTGACGAATAATAGAACCACGTGTTCTCTCGAACGCATAGCGGAAAAGTGTCACTTACTATGCAATGTATAATATGTTAGTAAATTCAGACTTCCATAAGCAATAGCACATTATGCAACTTCCGGTACACGTCAGACTCACTTGAAACGTGCCCCTTTAGTGGAAATTCACGTTGTCTTACAAATTTAGCAAAACAAATATATAAAAACCTTATTTTATTATTTTTATTTTTTCACATTTCCAAAAAGCATACAATTTTTTTGGAAATGTGAAAAAATAAAAATAATTTTAAAAAACATAGTTATTGGATTATAATATTAACCTGGCTTATAGATGCTCTGTTGTCACTAATTGACAATCATCGAGCTGAATTCTTTAAAGAGACTGCAAAGTAAAAGGGCAATGATAGTATATGCTAATACATATATCGTCATTAATAATTATATATATATATATATATATATATTTGTGTTATAATGAAATAATTCCAGGAGGAAATCCGGGTATGAGAGCTCAATGTAATAAAAAGAGCAATAATAAAATATAGTAACACGAAATTACATAATCATCGATGCAATAATTTATTTCAACCTTGTGGTATTTTCAAGCATCTAAATCGGATGATTGAAGATACCACAAGGATGAAATAAATTATTGCATCGATGATTATGTAATTTCGTGTTACTATATATATATATATATATATATATGCATGCTCGTAGATGGCGTGAATGATTGGCTCTGATTGTTCGGAAATACACCGCTCTTTTCTGTTTTTATTATTTATTTATTATTTATTTATTTTTAAACCTCATACATGTATATAACTACATGAAATATGTGAATTCTACTGGAAGTATTTCGAACTACGTTGAATACGAACATGTCGCTCAAAGGTGTCAAGAAATCCGCTGTTAAGCCGGTTCATAGCAGCAGCAGCGAGGGCAAGAAAATGCGTCGTAAGAAGCGGATTGAAAGTTACTCGATTCACATCTACAAAGTGATGAAGCAGGTTCATCCCGACACGGGCATCTCAAGCAAAGCCATGTCCATCTTTGTCAACGATTTATTTGAGAGAAACGCTGCAGGATCGAGCCGTTTTGCTCAATACAGCAAACGGTCAACCATCTCCAGCCGAGAAGTCCAGACGTCTGTCTGTCTCATTTTACCCGGAGAACTGGCCAAACATGCCGTCTCCTAAGAAACCAAAGCTGTTACCAAATATACCAGCTCAAAGCGCCAAATGAATTTGCTCGACTCAAACTGAATCTGTCGTTTTAGGGGTCACTTATTTTTTAGTTTTTTTTCTCCTACTAAACTATTCAATTACTTTTACTTGTGTTACTTCTACGAGAAATCAATTTACTAAATTAAATAATTATTTAAATCTTGACTAATTGGTTTGAATTTAAACTTCCGGCGTGAAATGACAAAATTCAATTTCCTGTTCTGGCTTTTAAATAAACTCTTGCATTGAATTTGAAGTCGTTGCGTTTGATTTTCAAGTTTCGCACATTATTGAATAATTTTTTTTTTGTAGTGCATTTGAATTATTCAGACTACTATCTTCGTTATTTTATCAACATTTCGCCCGATGTAACTTCCGACCTTTTTCAAATGCATCACTTTGGATTTGGAATCTTTAAACTCTAGAACATCTACAGAATTTTGAACTGAACTTTTATTTTATTTACTGGTTGGATTGTTCTCGTTCCCTCGCAAGTAGCAGTCTTGGACTTATTTTAGGCAAAGACTTGTGTAGGGTACCTGTTTTGGTTAATATTTAGTTCATAAATTAGCTAGTGTATGAATGATTTCATAAGGCCCAGTTTATTTTAACCCAAATTTAAGCTTGATATGTATCTGCCACTGTTTAGAAAAAAATGAGAGGCGGGTGGTCTTTTTACTAACACGGGTCATTTCCATTGTACATATTTTTCTATTCATATTTTTTTCTGTATATTTTTAAGCATGAAATAAATACCGATACTCGGAACTACTATTCACCGGTTAACATTTAGATGCTTTTGTTAGGTGATTTGTAATCTTGGCGTAAGCAGTTCCGACTTCGAACGAAGGAAGTAGAATCAATTTCCGACTTTTACCGAAATATACAAATAAAAAAAAGATCTGAGCAGACGACTATTTTCCTTTGAATGAAATAGATCAAATTCCGACTTAACGTCTTTTGTTCAAAAAAAAAAAAAAAAAAGTTATACCCATATTTCTTGAGACTTAATTTGTGTTTGTTTTTTTGTTCTGTTTTCTTTGTATGCTCTTTTTATTGTTTTTTTTATTAAAAGGGTTAGGTCAAGGTGAAATTTAAAAAAATGGTTCGTATTTTGTAGAAGAACCAAAATTTACGGAATATACTCAATACAAGATAAAATCAATTTATTTAGCTTAATAACTTATTCGCCAAAACAAACAAACAAATAATACATCTGAAGTTCGTTAACATTTACCAGTCTCTGGGGCCTCCGGTGAAACTCTGAATTGACATACCGACTGAAATTTTATTGGATACCTATTTCTAAAAAGTACCAGCATTTAATACCCGGTAATTTTAAACAATCTACTTCTCTTGGATTAAATAAAAGCTTTAGTTTACTGGCATTTATCATGGAATGTCACTACTTTTGTAAAGTTTATGCCTCAATACAATGGTAATTTTTAAGGTTTTTGGAAATTTTTAAAACTAAGATATATTACCATATACTGAAATGAAAATGCCATCAACTAGACCCTAGAACCTCTATCTCTGCCAAAAATCAGCTGAATCTATCAAATAGTTGATGAGATACAGGGTGGCACATACGTACGTACGTACACACAGAAAACATGATTTCATGATTAAACTTTCTGGATCTCTGGGTTGCTTTGACTAATGATGCTGAAATTCTACATACTTATAAGACCCGTCAAATAAAAATTTTGTGCAAAGTTTTAATAAATTTGGTTTATTGGTTTTTGAGTTATGATTGATCAAAGAAATGAGATTTCCAGCATAGGCCATTCTTGAAGTCTATTAAGGGATAGAGCCCTCTCGCGCCTCTTGATTTAAAAATTAAAGCTATTTAATTTTCAATGTTAAAATCAAGACTAGTTATCTTTGTCAGTATTTAACATAAACTAAAGAACCGTATAACTAGGCGATTTATTTCTATTTTAGTAATGCGTGACCTTATCAAGGCTAAAAACCACTCGAGGGTAAAGGTTACTTAGATATATCGACGTTTGAAAACGGCAATTCATCCCGTTTGTCAGGAACATCGCTCATTGAATATTTTTGAGTAGGTGGGATGTGGTAATTATCATTCCTCTGATATTCATAATCGTTATCTCGAGTGGCTTTTAGACTTGATAAGTGGTGACTAAGTGTGAAATCAGTTGATGCGGCTCGCAGGCAGCTTGAGAAGCTGGAAGCGAATACTGATACGATATTGAATTCTAAATAATCCTATACACTCATTAGGTATTAAATTAGAACACTTAATAATGGGGAGTTTCTTTTCAAATCCCCATCTTCATACAACAATAAAAAATAAAAATATTGCCTCCATGCATCTGGGGACCTCAACAGTGAAGCAGTGGAATTTTGAAGAGATAGGATACTGGCAGGTTATCAATATACAGCTAAAACTCTTAAATATTTTATGCGATAGTTCCTCAAAATTCCTACAAATTTTTACCATTTCCAATTTCCTCTAATTTCAACTTTTGCCAACTTGCTGCTCTAATGCCCCCCCCCCTCGACGTAAATACACTAGCTCAACCCGACAATCAGCCATTTACTGTGGATGTCCCCAGATTTCCTCGTGTTATCGACCTCTTGAATTCCCTCCCTGCTCCCTGTTTCCCCAGACATATCGGTAAACACTTCCCAACTTAGGACTACCCCTAATTCTCAGTAGCCCCTTACGTCTACAGTGGCGGCCTGCCTTGTTTGGGGTGAACTATGATAAAAAAAAAAGTGAGAAGTATTCCTATTGTCCACAATAGTTATAATTGCCATTTGGGGGGAGGGTAGCGCCAAAATCTAGCAGGAGAGTTAACGTTTGGTTCTAGGACGTCTCAGGAATGGTATTCTGTTTGATAATATAAAAATTAACTCAGAACAGTTTTGCACCACTTTTATGTCCTTTTACAAAGATTATATGCAACTAAACATTCTCAAGAATTATTATTCAACCTTAGAATTCAGTGAATATTAAATTGGCAATTATAACTGTTGTGAACAAGAAAATATTTCTCAATTGCGGGTCTTGATTCCGCCGGTGTGAGGTACTGCCCTGTGCAGTTCTAGGAGGTCCACTCTCCCAGGCTTTGCCTTCTCACCCTTTGAGAAGGGAGTAAGTTTAATGCAAATTGCCTGAGGCGCTCCTACCGGGGAATGCCAACGGGGTTTCCTAGGCATTTTTTTGTTGGTCATAATGCTCTTTCTCTAAGGCGCTGGCTTTTCAATACCACTTTCCCGACTTTATTACCGCTGTGGGAGGTAGATAAAAACAACAAAAAAGATGGTAACGGTTACATCTCTTATCAGGTTTTTTTTAACTTGTAAATGTGTGTGTGTATATATATATATATATATATATATATATACACACACATATATCTATATATACATATTTTTTTAAAAATTGTAAATCTTTCATACTTAATTAAAAACATTTAATTTTAACCGTTAAAAATCAAGACAAATTAGCTTCCTTTGTAAGCATTAAACAGGGCAATAATACTTTGAAAAAGGATAAGTACAATTTACAAAGTAAAATATTAAAGCAGATGCAATGGTAAGTTTTAAACGACACAAGTTTAATATGGCCGATATTAAATTTAAACGATATTATACAATAGAAAGAAAAAAGTTAAAAAAGGTGGCGTTTTAGGAAGTGCAGGATTAAAGTCTCAACATTTAAAATTAACCAATAGAGAAAACAAAGACATTTAATAAATTTGGATTTTTCGGACTACTATACTCACGTTAGTTATTTTCACATGGTTTTGTAACCTCCAACTTTTAAATGCTTTTTAAAATAGGGGCATTTCAAACTAAGCCTTATATATAATCTAAGAGAGGTAGATTGTTCTCGTCTATAATGGCCGGGTATTAAATGTTGGTACTTTTTAGACATTGGTAGGCAAGAAAATTTCAGTACGTACGTCATCAATTCAGAGTTTTACCGAAGCATTCAGAGACTGACGAATGTTACCGAACTTCAGATGTAATATTTGTTTTGTCGAATAAGTTATTAAGCTTAAGAAATTGATTTTATCTTGTATTTAAGTGTATTCCGTAATGTTTCGTTACTTGCATATAATGATATATATATATATATATTATATGCATACACAAATTGGAAATAACCTATGCTAGTAAAAAAGACCCCCCCCCCACATTCATATATAACATTCATTCATCAACAGAATTCATACCATGACTATCGTAATTTAAACCTATAATATGGGTTAATATTTAGAGATATTGAAAGACAAAAACAAATTAAAAATATGTACAATGGAAATTACTTATGTTAGTAAAAACAATTTTTAACAGTGGCAGATACACTAGTAAAAAAAACTTTGGGGTTGATGCGGGCCCTTAGTGCTTTTTTGACCGGCACCTCATGCAAATCCAGCAATCTGTCACCTAATTGTTAAGTGATTGGGGAATAATAATCAAGTTTAACTTTGATAAAAATGAAGGGGCGGGGAGGTAAAAAAATAAACGTGCCCTAATGAAGTTATTCATGAACTAGCCAAGTTATGAACTAAATATTCAGAAAAACAGGTCAACAACAATAATATAAATTAGACATTTAAATTTCGTTGAAGAAATCGACAATCCCTAGCCTAAGGTAAGTCAAAGTACAACTGAAGTCCTCACTCACCTTTTACCAAAGTCTACCGGTTAAAGATTCAATCTTTATACACGCAGTTATACTAATAAAGAGTTCTACCAGTGATGGAACGATGACAATCTACTCAGTAAATTAAAAAGTTAAGTTCAAAATTCTGTAGAAGTTCCTAAGTTCAAAAATTCAAAAATTCAAATTGCATTTGAATAAGGTCGGAAGTTAGTCAAAATTGATAAAATAACAAAGATAGTCAGACTAATTCAAATGCACAACGTAAAAAACAAAAAATCATTCAATTACGTGCGAAACTTTAAAAATCGAACGCAACGACTTAAGTTCAATGCGACATTTTATTTAAAGGCAAGAACAGGAAATTGAATTTTGTCATTTCTCACCGGAAGTTTAAATTCGAACCAATTAGTCAAGATCAAAATAATTATTTAATTTAGTAAATTGATTTCTCGTAGAAGTAACACAAGTAAAAGTAATTGAATAGTTTAGTAGGAGAAAAAAAACTAAAAAATAAGTGACCCCTAAAACGACAGATTCAGTTGGAGTCGAGCAAGTTCATTTGGCGCTTGAGCTGGTATATTTGGTAACAGCTTTGGTTCCTTCGGAGACGGCATGTTTGGCCAGTTCTCCGGGTAGAATGAGACGGACAGCAGTCTGGACTTCTCGGCTGGAGATGGTTGACCGTTTGCTGTATTGGGCAAGACGGCTAGATTCTGCAGCGATTCTCTCAAATAAATCGTTGACAAAACTGTTCATGATGGACATGGCTTTGCTTGAGATGCCCGTGTCGGGATGAACCTGCTTCATCACTTTGTAGATGTAAATCGAGTAACTCTCAATCCGTTTCTTACGACGCATCTTCTTGCCCTCGCTGCTGCTATGAACCGGCTTAACAGCGGATTTCTTGACACCTTTGGGCGGCATGTTCGTATTAAACGTAAATCGAAATACTTTCAGTAGAATTCACTTATTTCATGTAGTTATATACATTTATTCACACACACACACATATATATATATATATATATATATATATATATATATATATATATATGAGAGATGTGAAAAACGAACGTCGCATTTCCGACCAATCACAGCAAAGCATGCACACATTATATATGCCCGTATGTGGCGTGATTTTTTTTTTTTTTTAAATTTATTTATTATAATTATTATAACAATAGCAGCGAGACCTATGGAAATTTCACAGTTTTATTTAATGTAGTTTCAGAATATTCCTGGTTATCGAGGATCTATCTCTAAAATCCTTGTAAGAATTTGTGATACCTTTTCATTCTATGTGCGTCCGGCGCGAACAAAGACCGCACGATATTACTGTACCATGTTCAGACGACACTGAGATCCGAAGTAACACTTTAGGAAATACTTACTCTTAATTGTAAAATAAAATAGCGTTCATCAAAATTTACGGAAAACAATCCATTATTTTTATTTTTTTTAACAAATTGAAATTTCAAGTGTAATTTCAAATTTCAGTAGAAATGACGTCATTTTTGTATATTTGAACTGAAGTTTTTCAGAAAAATATTCATGAAGTTTAGTGCAAAAATTCACTATTTATTATTTGAGTAAGATGAATCTATTGTTTGAATTGGCAAAAACAGTAGAAATTATGTTTTAAGCAAAAATAATTCGCTTTGAACTAATACCGAATACCGATTTTGTTTACTTTGTAAGGATAATAAAAAAAATGTGAATTACTTAGAAAATATATTTATGTAATGTTTTTTTGTAATTATGAGATATTAATTTCTGTAAATTTATAAAACACGTATCAAGTTAAAAAAATATTTAGACTACTGTACGATTCGAACTCAGATATTGACATCGTAAAAAAACTACTACCTTAGAAATGTGTACTCTGCCTATTCCTTTTTTGTCAGCAAATTACATGCTTCTATTAGCGTACTAACAGGCAAACAAAAAAACTTTTAATCACTTTTAAGAAAATGGCTCTTGCTTCGAAAATTGATCTCAATGAGTTTAATTTAGAGGATTTTTTTTTCTTTTTAACGAGAGACTTGAACAGATAGATAGCTTTTTACAAGCGGACGCCAATTTTTTACCATCACAAGTAAGGATGTCTTAAAGTGTTTTTGTTATTTTAGTTTTCACTGGCATATTTACCCCAGTGGTGATCTGTAAAAGCACCGAAAATTTTTTAAATTGTTATTTTAATTTTTAGTTTATTTTAAACTTTATTTTACTTCTTATTTATCCATTTTACATAGAATCTTCGGCGATCGGGCGATCCCATTTAAAAAAAAGGGGGTGTAGAGTGATTACATGCGTACTTAGCTATTCTATTTATTCTAGAAATCTTTTATATAGATTATTTATTATTATTATTACGAATCAGTGACCCCTCCTTTTTCTGTAATAAAGTCGCGAGCATATATAAATCGCATACGTATTATCTAATCCCTATCAGAAGCCGGAAGAATTCGTAACTGGTAAAAATGTCGGGACGTGGCGGTAAAGTTAAAGTCAAGAGCAAGACTCGTTCATCTCGTGCTGGACTTCAATTTCCCGTTGGTCGTATCCACCGTCTTTTGCGTAAAGGCAATTATGCTCAGAGAGTGGGTGCAGGGGCGCCGGTCTATTTGGCCGCCGTCATGGAATATTTGACCGCAGAGATTCTCGAGTTAGCCGGAAATGCTGCCAGGGACAACAAGAAATCCAGAATTATCCCTCGTCACTTGCAGTTGGCTATCCGTAATGACGACGAACTGAACCGACTCTTGTCCGGGGTGACCATCGCACAGGGTGGTGTTCTTCCCAATATCCAGAATGTTCTCCTGCCGAAGAAGGCAAGCAAGTCTGCGTGATCCTTTTTCTTAACAAATGCCCCCCACTCTTTAAGAGCCGCTTGAACTTTAAATTTAGTCAATTGTTCGTTTCTGAACTAAATTAGCTATGACGTCAATTTAAGTTTTTCGTTGGTGTAAAACATCTTCCCGCTCATAATAGGACCTGCATTTAAAATTTTATTTAAAACTGCCAATTAATGCAATGAAATAATTTGACACTTTTCGTTCAGTTGCAACAACTTATGTTGGTTTAATAAACCCGTTTTATTTCTAGCACTGTCTTTTGTTCTGATTTATTTTTCTACCGATCGAAGTGACTATGAATCGTAATTCCTCACATTCAAAGAACTATAGAATTCCCAGAATTTTTTTTTTTTTTTTTTTTTTTTTTTTTACCCTGTTTTAAGCGAAAGTCGCTTTGAATTCTGTAGAATCGTAATTGAAGACCAGATATTAATCGTCGACGATAAAGATTTATATTGAAAGTAAAAACTTACTAATTTTTACTTGGACTTTACAGCAGGGGAGATATATATATATGTCCGAATGTTTGCAATTTACGAAAGAGACCGGAAATAGCCGCGTAGTCTCTGAACAATCATTTAGTACAGATATTTAATAAAACTTTTTCTGTTACTTAAAATTAGTCTATTACCCTGTCATAAGAATGAGTTTAATTTCTTTCAAATCGATTAGTGTTTCAGAAGACTAAGAATCACTGGGAAAATTCATCTACGTTTTGGAGTTTTATACTTCAGTATCGTCTGCCTTAACTTTTTTCGCCACATTTTGGGTACTTAAGGAATAGGTATCCAAGAAAATGTCATTACTTCCGTCATCAATACCGACTTTTAACGAACACTTTGAGACTGGCGAACGTTAACGAATAATCTACACAATACAAACCGAACTGTTTTGATGTTTACCCTTACCCTAAAAGAACACTAATTTAACCCGAAACTAAGTTTTAGGTTCAGTGTGCTTCGTATTGTGTAGAAGCTTCGGAACTTTATCCGGAACTGCCTACGTCACGCCTGCAAATTTATGGATACCTATTCCTAAAAGCACACCCGTTTGTTCCGTAAAATCAAAATCTGAAACCTTCGCAACTATATGGGACCATTTACTTGTAAAAAGTGGCGGATCCATGTACTTTTCGGACTCTAAATATTTAACAGTTATAGGGTCTCTTTATAACCAGTCTCAATGGGGCAATATCCAACCAAGTGTCTAAAGAGCATAACTTCGCTTGTAAATACCTCGCGATCCAAATCGAAGACCGGATTCTGAGGTGAAGAATTTGACGAACATAAGGCATACAGTAAGCCCCATAATTCTTTTCTTGGAGATTGCAGGATTTGAAAGTACTGCAAATTCGCAAGAAAATATTGAAGCTTGATTGGTACTTTTACGTAATGGGTATCCAAAATTCTGAGTTTAACCGGAGACTTCCGAAACTGAATGTCTTAGTTTATTTAAGTTATAAACGAAAAACTGACTTATCTTGTATTAAAGTGTATTCTGTAATTTTTCAGTACTTCTACACAATACGAACCGAACTGTTTTGTTTAACTTTATCTTTTTAATTAAGGTAAATAACAATTTTTTAAAATACTTTGAAGTCAGAACTTGATGTTTTTAATTGATAGAAAAATAGTCGTCTGTCAAGTAAAAGCGTGTTTTTTTTTTTTGTTTTTTTTTTGTTTTTGTTTTTTTTTTTTTTTCTTATATTTCAGTCAAAAGTCGGAACTTGATTAGGCTTTCCCGTTCGTAGTCGGAACTGCTACGTCACGACTGCAAATCTATTGATACCTATTGCGGGTAACGTTAAGATTTTTCGAAAAGACTATATAAAAATCGTATAAGCGATAAAATAAATGTTCGATCATGACATGCTGAAAAATAAGTAAATATCTTATTCTCAGCTTATTTCCTTTATGACGCTATATTTGCTAGAACGACTTACACGTCATAACCCTCTATACTAATTTAAAATGTTATTTTTCTAATACGTAATACTAACATGAGTTTTACTCTAACGTTTCGCATGTCATAATCTTGAAAAAACAATGTTTATCGCATATTCGAAAAATCCTAATCCGCCTCTAATTTTAACGTTAACCTCTATCCCTAAAAAGAACCGTTTGATTAATTACGTGCTTTATATATATATATATATATATATATATATATATGTATATATAATTAGAAATCGCTCCAGACTAGGCATGAATCCACTTGATGTAAGGAGCTAAAAAAATACTACTCTAAGGTTAATATCTAGCCAACAATAAGTGTTATATGGATTCTGACCGAGAAAACAGCAATTCTTCCCCGTTTGTCAGAAACATCGCTCATGAAATGTAAGGACAAAATAAGGGAAGCGAGAGTTACTAGGCTGCCGAAAGTAAATCCAAGATCCACTTTCTACTCTCCAAAACCTCATACGAAATATTACATTTGTGACTCGAGATTTATTTTGCTAACGCTAGACATCATTCCTAGTCCTGTTCTCTAGGCTAAGCCCCCCCCCTAACCCTAACACCCCACTGGAATCTTACGCTTTATAGAATACCAAGTTCTGCTCCTACCTCCCAATTTTAAACTAATACTTTTGCTTTCAGAAACTAAAACTCAAATCATGAGTTGGTATGTTTAGAAATATCAATTGTGCGCCATCAAAACTGGATTTACATTCAACCAGTATGAGACTGACTTTTATTAGATTTTCTAACAGTAATTTGCAATTCTTCGTATCGCCCGACATCTTTAATCTTCAATCTTCAGATGACTGTCACTTAGAACTGAATTATACTTAGTACTATATCCATTGCGTCGCGGGTCCTTGCAGTCATGGCAGATGGAACGATAGCATGCTACCCCCGTGGATTAAATAAAGGGTTCCGTTCGAAATTCCGTCCAGATTCCCGAGTTCGACAAAGTAAACCTGTAGGAGGTTACATCGACTGAAACGTTGTGATAAAAACACCCAAGACGAGAACAGTAGTCAGAATATACAAAATTCTGCGAATTATCAACCCTCATCTAAATTCCGAAGCATAATAGATGTATTATTAATCTAAAAGCTGAGCATCATGTCTAATAAAGATTCATAGTTTTCGACAGTTTAAAGGGCACACAATCTCTTTTGAAGAGTGTCACAATAGTAAAGTAATGTTAGCCAATTTCATTGGTGGATTGTTAATGGTTTCTTAATTTCTGTCGTCGTCTTCAACTGTGCAATGAATCCCACCTGAAGCGTGACTGTCATACTTGCAATTAAGAAGGCATTATCACCGGAGCAATTAAATACATCGATATTTTCCCGCATATTACTCTAGACAATACTCACATTTCCTACAGTAGTGTCGTTAATCAAATCATCATCACATGATGTAATGTGCTGTTTTGACTCAATTAACCTTTGCAAGCTGTGTCTAATGTAAATTTATTCACACTCTTTTGTGAAACAATAACGGAACTCTCTTGAAGAAAAGGTAATATTTACAGAATAAATCTCACTTTTTGCTCCTCCCTATACATAAAGTTACACATCTATGTTGTTGTACTCGACGTAAATATACCTCGACAATAAGCTAAATCCCATCCATTCACTGTGAAGGTCCGGAGATGCCGTGAGGGTTTCTACTCTAATAGCTTCTTTCCTCTGACTTCCAGCGTTTGGAACTCCCCCCCCCGCCCCTGTTTCCTTAACTGCACCAACATGCAGAAATTTAAATAAAATATGAACAAATAGCAACTCCTTACTTTCGGATGCCTCCTATAAATTTGGCTCTTCATTCACAGTTGCCTCTTACGTCTTAGTGGAAACGTGCCTTGTTTGGGGCGAATAAAAGTATATATATATATATATATATATAATTTATTTAAAAACTATACGTTGACTATTCAATAGACGTTTCATTGACATGGATAGTTTCATCTCCCAGTGAATGACTTGAGCAAATTCACTGGACAATAAACTGGTGATCGTCGAATTCCATTTTCCCAATATGTGACGGGGTTGGGACCCTAATCCTCTTCAAAGTAGACCCCTTGTGCTTGCACACACTTAGACACGGATCCATCCACTGGAAGTCCTATTTTGGAATATTGTTCATCTTCGCCGTCACGTTAGATTAAGCAGGTGTTTGAAGAAGATGCGATAAGTGTAACACAAATTATGGAATGGTTCAACCGATTCAAAAATGGCCGCACATCAGCGGAGAGTGACCAGCGTTCTGGCAGGCCCTAAACTGCTTGGAGTGTTGCTGTTGTTGAGAGGGTGCGAAAAAAGAGATAATGCGGAACGCGACGGCGGAGATGAACACCATCCCAAAAGAAGTCTTCCAAAGGTGTTTCCGGCAGTGGATGGATCGGTGGGCTAAGTGTGTGCAAGCACAAATGGGCCTAGTTTGAAGAGTAGATTCCCAACCCACCACGTATTTGAAATATTTTTCTGGCCTAAGGTCGGATACGTTTTAGACAGGCCTCGTGTGTGTGTATATATATATATATATGACTCTTGATAACAAAATTAAAAATATAAACGTCAAAAGCGGTACAGTAAGACAATTAAAATAATACATCCTTTAATGTTTTACTTTAATGGTTTTGATGTTTACTACCGGAAGAATATAATTCAAAAGAATTCCTAGTCGTCTATGAAAAAGAAGAAAAACGGACAAATAAACTGAAAAAAGCTGTTGTATTTGTTGTTTTGGGGCTTATTTGTGATGGTAAAAAAAAATTGATGTGACCTTTTTAAAATATCTTGAATTTTTCTTATTAAGAGTGTGCATGTTTTAAAGAAGTCAGAAACAATTGTTTGAATAAAAAAATTTCAAGCAAATACGGAACATTTACTAAAGTATGACATCTATCTAGATATATATCTCTATATATAAGGTGTGAATCTAATAGTAGCATGTATACTTTTAAAAATTTGAACCTATCGTGAAGTGAATTAATAGCTGAGCAGCTTAAGTCAAAAATGATGAAGAACCGTGCATTTTGGTAAGCAAGCATGAAACTTGGCACGATTGCTCACAATGGTCTACTCTTCCGAAAAAACTTTTGGGACACTCAAAAAATCCAAGATGGACGCCATTTTCAAGATGGCCGCCATTCTGAAATCCAATATTGCTAGTTTACAAAGTATCTAACCGATTTTCACAATTTTTGAGTCAAATTATATGTTTTAGGGGATGCGAAAGCAGTAAATGACACAAAAATAACCGATAAATGAGTCCTACAATCCACAAAGGTACATATATGAGATGAATTTAAGCAAATATTGTCAATTTTTGCCTTTTATTGCCATTAAACCGAATCATTGACTTGATATTCAATTCCCCAGGTGAGCTGAATGTATTAGTTATAAAAATTAATCCTTTCAGCTCATTCTTATAATATGTCATATGTAAGAGAGTGATTGTCATGACACAACCAGGGCATAACGGTGACATCACTGCTGTGAAACTCAGCATGGGGTCCAGTATCAACTGATTACGGACACACTGTTCATGTTTCAGTGTCCCAAATGCTGTCTAATAAGCCCCATGGACAAAATAATGTTCAGTCTGTTAGATAGCCGCACCTGAATTGACAGGATATGCCAGCGCGGGAGAGCCGAGCCAAGCCAAAGGTAACGAATTTGCCCTGGGTTGAGGAACGCTATTGTCTCTCTAATCCTCTCCATAACATGTCGTATTGTGGCAACTGAGTGGGCTTGTTCTCGGAGGAGAGGTAGAATTGATGTAATGCTCACTTTGAAATCTAAATCTCTCTTCTCAGAAGCATGGTGTGCCGACCAGGTTATGTTAACGTCATCATCAATGCTTTGTGTCAGATGAACCTTTTCTAGCCACTGAAATTCATTTGCTAACAAAAGCCTGGGAAAGTCAATATCGACACTTGTTGGATATTCGAACTCTGGAGGCGACGGAGTCTTGTTCTTTAGATATGCAGGATGAATGTTTGTGAAAGGTTCTGGAAGTTCAGGCACCCGTTTTATACTATGACTTTTGATCATAAGTGGCTCACGCAGTTCACCATCACTGTCAGACGTTGGATGTTGAAATAGTGAGATACTGGTACCATGAAAGGATGTTGTAGCTGTTGTTGCAGACGGATTGTGATCTATATTGTCCATAGCTGATGTGGTGAAAAGACCTTTCCTAAGTTCTGTAGGGCACACAACACCCTCTTCAGTGTACCTGTCAACAACGGCATCACCCAATTGAGCAGATATTTCAAGCACCCTGTCATATGAAATGCTTAGTCCATGGTCATGTAACAGTTCCACAAGTCCTCGTTTTCGTGTTTTCCCATACAAAGATAGGCCCATAAAGATGGGAAAGGGAGTCTCACGATTGTGTGAATGTCTGAATGTGGATGAATTGCTTTTGTGACTGTAGCAGTTGTACTGCAGGAGCTGAGCTACAGCCAAGTCTGTCTTTGATGAACCTAATTCCAGTTGCGACTTGATATCGACGCCGTGCTCCACCATACAAACAAATTGTTGTAGTGATTGAGGAATAGAATTTCCCACTGAGTCTGCACGGAATCTACCATTAAATTTCCATTCATGAGCAAGCATGTGTCTTCGCAAAATACTAGCAGCTTTATTGAGTATAACAGCATCAGAAAATTCTGAAGCTTTTGACAAGATTGACCCTGTATCCTCTGTAAAGGACAAGATAACATCTCTCCCACTCTTGTGAGCTTCAAGTGCTGGTTTATCTGACAAAAGCTTCTCTTTCAGTCTTGTTGAGTGAACATATGAGGCAAGTTCATGCAGTTCCAACTGTTCAAGTCGTTGCTTATACAGTGTGATGAGATCTGCAAGTTTAAACACAACTGGTGCATCACTGTTCGTATTAGTTTCAACTATATAAGTAAGAAGCTCTGAATATACCAATTGATGGATTCCTTTTTTCTGAGAATCTTCATTTTCCTGTTTTTGTAGAGCAGCAAGGTGACATCTTTCCCTGTTGTAAATAGTTGTTAAACAATCTTTATGATACTTCAACTCTTGTGCAATGGCATCACCAGCACTCAATCGGGCAAGAATTTTACATTCACCTAGAGTTGTGGCACATTCATTGAGCCTACTGCTGAGCCCCATTGTCATGACTTCACGTCTTTGTCCATCATCTAGAAATTCTTTGTCGCAGATGAAACATTGTTCTGGCTTTAAACTCACTCTTTGAGTCTTTGAACAACTCTTGTCAGTATGTTCCTGAGCGTCAGATGCCCTTTTCCTGGCCCGATCAAGTTTGGTATTTTTGAACAAAGCACGGCAACTCTGATGGTACTGAGCATTGTTTTGCCGCAATGTATCTTCAATACCATCACCTTCATCGAGCCTAGCAGGATTAATAATCATGGGCATCTGACAGAGTTCTTGAAAAAGAGGAATATTTGTAGCCAGCATTGAATATCCATCTGATTTACTGCGACCTGGAATGGGACTACTGAGATCCTCTCCGGTTTTATCTGTCTGACATAGGCAGCATTTGCTCCAATCAGTTTTCACATTTGACGTCTTCTCAATAGACATTCTGTAAATGTTATAGGCTTCAGGCCGAGGGTTTATCCTTTTACCACCTATAACCACAGTTACCAAATATATTTTGACACATTCAGATATGGGATACAACTAGGTTCAGAAAGGTAGGTTCCCTACACCTAGCCCGATCGTTCATCCAGTATCATTTAAGTCCCGTGCGATCTGTACACCATCCAGGTAACTATAGCCCGTTACCTTTGGCTCGGCTCTCCCGCGCTGGCATATCCTGTCAATTCAGGTGCGGCTATCTAACAGACTGAACATTATTTTGTCCATGGGGCTTATTAGACAGCATTTGGGACACTGAAACATGAACAGTGTGTCCGTAATCAGTTGATACTGGACCCCATGCTGAGTTTCACAGCAGTGATGTCACCGTTATGCCCTGGTTGTGTCATGACAATCACTCTCTTACATATGACATATTATAAGAATGAGCTGAAAGGATTAATTTTTATAACTAATACATTCAGCTCACTTGGGGAATTGAATATCAAGTCAATGATTCGGTTTAATGGCAATAAAAGGCAAAAATTGACAATATTTGCTTAAATTCATCTCATATATGTACCTTTGTGGATTGTAGGACTCATTTATCGGTTATTTTTGTGTCATTTACTGCTTTCGCATCCCCTAAAACATATAATTTGACTCAAAAATTGTGAAAATCGGTTAGATACTTTGTAAACTAGCAATATTGGATTTCAGAATGGCGGCCATCTTGAAAATGGCGGCCATCTTGGATTTTTTGAGTAGCCCAAAAGTTTTTTCGGAAGAGTAGACCATTGTGAGCAATCGTGCCAAGTTTCATGCTTGCTTACCAAAATGAACGATTTTTCCTTAATCTGCTCAGCTATAAGCTCAATTTACGGGATAGAGCAATTATAGAGATAAATGAAAAAAGAGAAATAAAAATATGGAAAAATGGAAAACCTATTTCCCCTTCAGTTGTTCAATGCAAGGTTTATTCAATACAAGCATGTTTATTTTTTCTTTCCTTAAGCCTGCCTTTTCAAAGATTGCGATATTATCATCAGAGGGGTTAATAGATAGATAAGTTGGAAGTGAAAGTAGCCAAAATTCAAAATCTGAAAAATAATGAGAAGATGATAGAAAGTGGATGTACGTGTGTGAGAAGGTTGTCAAAATGAAAAATATGTCCAGATGGAAAAGTCTATTGACAAAATACCCAGTGAGAAAAGAGTTAAGAATAGAAAGACAAAAGATTCACCGTTAAAAGTTCGTGGAAACTGCGTCAAGTGTGGTCAAAATGTTGTAAATCCAGGAGGAATTAATCCAATA
>OY744515.1:104709574-104714574 GCA_963556195.1 Sepiola atlantica | reverse complement strand
AATTGATTCTTTTTATATAACTTCTTTTATATCACTTGTTTCGTTTTATATCACTTGATTCTATTTATATCATTTTATTCTATTTATATGAATTGATTCTTTTTATATAACTTCTTTTATATCACTTGATTCTTTTTATATCACTTGGTTCTATTTATATAAATTCATTCTTTTTATATCACTTGATTCTATTTATATCAATTGATGATATTTATTTCACTTGATTCTATTTATATGAATTGATTCTTTTTATATAACTTCTTTTATATCACTTGTTTCTTTTTATATCACTTATTTCTATGTATATCACTTGTTTCTATTTATATAACTTGATTCCATTCATATCACTTGATTCTATTTATATCACTAGATTTATTTATATCACTTATTTCTATGTATATCACTTGTTTCTATTTATATAACTTGATTCCATTCATATCACTTGATTCTATTTATATAAATTGATTCAATTTATATAACTTGATTCTATTTATATTACTTGAATCTATTTTTATCCCTTATTTCTATTTATCTCACTTGTTTCTATTTATCTCACGTGATTCTATTTATATCACTTGATTCTATTTATATCACGGTTTACTATTTATATCACTTAATGCTATTTATCTTACCTGATTCTATTTATATACCCTAGTTCTATTTATATAACCTGATTCTATTTGTATCACTTGATTCTATTTATATCAATTGATTCTATTTATATCAATTGATTCTATTTATCTCACTTGATTCTATTTATCTCACTTGATTCTATTTATATAACCTGATTCTATTTATGTAATCTGATTTTATTTATATCACTTGTTTCTATTTACATCACTTGTTTCTATTTACATCACTTGTTTCTATTTACATCACTTGATTCTTTTTATATCACCTGATTCTATTAATAGCACCTGATTCTATTTATATCACTTGATTCTATTTATATCACCTGATTCTATTTATATCAATTTTATCTATTGATATCACCTTATTCTATTTATATAGCTTGTTACAATTTATATCACTTGATTCTATTTGTATCACGTTATTCTATTTATATCAACTGGTCTTATTTATATCACTTATTTCTTTTTATATCACTTTATTCTATTTATATCACTTATTTCTTTTTATATCACTTTATTCTATTTATATCACTTTATTCTATTTATATCACTTTATTCTATTTATATCACTTGATTCTATTTATATCACTTGATTCTATTTATATTACTTGATTCTATTTATATTACTTGATTTTATTTATATCACCGAATTCTATTAATATCACCTGATTTTATTTTAATCACTTGTTTCTAATTATATCACTTTTTTCTATTTATATCACTTGATTCTAGTTATATCACTTGTTTCTATTTATATCACTGTATTCTATTCATATAACTTGATTCTTTTTATATCACTTGATTCTATTTATATCACTTCATCTAATTTATATCATTTGAGATCTCTTGTGTATGATATTCTGTAATGGAAAACGTCATATAAGTATAATTGCAAAGACCTTTTAAAGTTTTATGATGAGAAATAAGATGTTTCAAGTGACCGGGGTTAAATTAGCGATCATCATCTAATAGACATGTGGTGATGAATAAAACTTAATGGTTTTTTTACAGTGATTTTTAAATTCTTAATAAAAGTGGCCTTATACACCCCGGTAATTTTTATTAAAAATACGTAAAGTACCTCATAAAACGTGATGCATTTTAGTACTATAGGGAATATTACACGTATTATCTTTATTTGACTGAATGTTGGGACCCTATTTGTTACCCTGAGCGCATTGCGATCTTCATGCATCCAAAATGTGGCCAAGTTCAACATAGTTCACCCAATCTCATCAACCATAAAAAGTACAAAACTTGCAAAACAACAAATTAATAAAAAAAACAATCAATATACAAATACATAATTAAATAGCAGAGTCAATTGCACCTTATTTATTTTTCCCGCCAAAACTACAAACCAAACTTTTTACATAGATCTTGTTTTAGAAACATAGACTCACCAGCATACATAGATGCATGTTTCCTGTTTTAAATAATGCGTATGTTCACATCAAAGACGCGTGAGTTTTTCTATTCTTCGCAATAAAATCGTTTCTTTGTTTTTTTCGAATGATTTTCGGAATGTTTGTTGTCTTCAGTTTCGATTTTATTATTTCGAAGGAAAACAGCCTTTCTTTCCCCGTTTCTCTCCCTTTGTTTTCTCATCTCAATTGTCATGAAATACAGTAAATTACCCCCTTTTTTTTGCTTACGCTGTTTTTCCCCAAAGTGGCAAAATTGTGTCCAATTGAAGAAACCTTTTCTCACCGCTCCCCTCCTCCATGACCAATCTACGCCACTCATCTCGTTTCACTTTCAAAGGTTGTTAACTATTTTACAGGTACCAACTAATTCATTGTATTTATTTAATTGTTTTTAGTTCATCATTTTATTGGATGGGCAAATTAAGTTAAACGGGAAACCTACCAACAAATAGTTTTTAAAACAGAGTTCAGTACTTTCAGCCTAAACATTTACCTTTGTTATATATACATATATATATATATATATATATATATATATATATATATATATATACAAATTCTTTATTTAAAAACTATACATTATACATTCCAGATACGTACCATGGTATCATTGAGACTGGTAGATTTTTTTTATTTAGAAAAGGCCCTCAAAACTCATTTTAAATCCTTGGCGACTCACAGAATGAAGACAGTTCGAAAAAATGGCAGCCGGTGTTCAACAGTTGTGAATTCTTTCAAGTGTTCCTTTTTGGGGGGGAAAGTAGCGAGTTTACAGAGTCTGTCTATATTGTGTATGGGCCTCAATTGTAACTTAGTATCATTTAAAAATAACTTGATTACTGGTTACGGGAGGTGCATGTTTATCTGTTTCTATGGTGTAATCGAATTTAGAAGTGGTGCGTTGTGTAATTTATTTATAGACTGGTGAGGGGGTTGACTCTCTGTTATTAATTTACTGAATGGGACCATTACTTTTATTAAATGATTTACGAGTTATATTTTGGGGGTGATTACGTTTTGAGTATAACAGTGTGATTTTATTGTAGTTAATTAGTTAACGGAGGAGTTTATCTCCAATGGAAAGAAGGGGTTATCTTTATCAGTGAAGATTGTTGGTCTAAGGGGTATTAAATCAAGCGGATGATCAATTATAGTCTTGCTATCTCCATATGTGGTGGTACTTGTATGAGATCATGTAGGGTCATTGTGTTTTAATTAATTATGTTAACTTTAATCTAATTACGTTTATGTGTCTATCAGAAATCCCGTGTGTATGGGTTAGATTTAAATCAATTGCACTATATATATATATATATATATATATATATATATATATATGAGTTGGTTTTCCCTTCCAAATCAGTTAGAGTAGGCAAGAAAAGTATTACATTAAACATATCGAAAATCAACACTACCTATACACCCTTACCTTGACCGTGTTTCCAGCAACTTTCACATATTTATAACATATAACATTAATTTCTATTATTTATTCGATACGACTAACTCTCATAACTGCATTCTCAAAGGATAGGGTAGTACTCTAATTTCTCTCTATGAATGTGTAACTCTTACCCTCCCCAAACACCGCTTTTCCCAAACATCTTTTTCTCAATTTTTTTATTTTATGTTTTTATCTTTAGCGCCAATTTATATTTTTTTTTAATTTTTTTTTTTTTAATTTTTTTTTTTTACGTTTTTTCATGTTTTTTGTTAATTCCTTTGTTTTAGCTTTTTGGCGCAAAATTTGATGTGTTTTTGATGTTTTTTTTACATTTTGCCCGCTATTTTTATTTTTTTCATGTTTTAGTGATTTTTTTTATTTTTGTGTTCCAAGTTTGTTTTTTGATGTTTTTTGTTTTTGTTTTTTATGTGTTTTAAATTTTTGTTTTTTGCTAATTGGCGACAATTTACATTTTTTATCATCTTTTGGTTATTTTGTTGTTTTTTATGTTTTTTCATGTTTTTTCATGTTTTTTGCCATTTCATTTTATTTTTTGCTCATATTCGCCAATTTTGATGTTTTTTATTTTTATTTGTTTTTTATATTTTTTATGTTTTTTTAAATGTTTTTTCCTTGAGCGCAAATGTTGTTTTTAATGGTTTCTTTATTTTTATCTGTTTTTGTGATGTTTTTCGTGTTTTTTTCGATTTTTGTCTTTTATGCGCCTATTCATAAGTTTTTATGTTTTTTTTTATTTTCTATGTGTTTGAATGCTTTTTAATGTTTTCTATCAATTTTTTTATGTTATTTTATTTTTAAGTTATTGGCAGCAATTTTGATGTTTTTAGATGTTTTTCACTTTTTTATTGTGTTTTTTTTATTTTAATGCTTTCGTCGTTTTCGTCGTTTTCGTCTTTTATGCGCCATTTTCAAATTTGTTATGGTTATTTTGTTATTTATTTGTTTCTTTTGTTTTTCTATCAATTTTTTAATTTAATATTTTATTTCCTTATTGACGCCATTAATGTTTTTAAATCTTTTTTTTCTTTGTTTTATTGACGATTTCTCATGGTTTTTTTTTCAATTCATATCTTTGCTTTTTAGCGCCAATTTTGATGCTTTTTATGTTTCTTCCTTTTTGCTGCATTTTTTTGATTTTATAGTTATTTCATGTTATTTAAACATTTTGTTTAGCTTTTATGTGCCGATTTAACGTCTTTTAATATTTTTTTGTATTTTGTGTGTTTTTTAAATATTATTTTTTTATGTTTTTTGTCGAAATATTTTGACTCTTTGGCGCCTTAGTTTGTTTTTTAGGCTTTATTTGTTTTATTTATTTTTTATGTTTTTGGTTTCATACGCCAGTTTCGATGTGTTTTAATGTTTTTTGTTTCTTATTTGCATTCTTGATGTTTTTTAATGTTTTTTATCAATTTTTAAATGTTTTTTATCATTGCGGCAATGTACATGTTTCTCTTGATGTATTTTTGTTAATTT
>OY744515.1:104702074-104704574 GCA_963556195.1 Sepiola atlantica | reverse complement strand
CCAGAGCGAAAACCACACTGGGACTCTGGGTAAATCTCATCAATAAGATGTCTGATGATCCTGTTCAGAATCAACCTTGCAAGAATTTTACCTGCAACAGAAAGCAGACATATCCCACGATGATTATCGCAAGAATTCCTGCTTCCCTTGCTCTTATAAAGATGCTTGACATTACTATCCATAAAGTCCTGTGGGACTCCGCCAACTTTCCATATCTCCACAAACAAGATGGTCAGTTTTTCCTCGAGTGCTCTTCCGCCATGTTTGTACACCTCAATGGAGATGCAATCTCTGCCCGGTGCCCCTGACGATAACTGTTTTTTAGCTTGAGATACTTCCTGAAATGTAGGTGGAAAAGACAGTTCCGGAATTTCGGGATGCTGCGGAAGAGAGGAAATGATTTTTTCGTCAGTCACCGATGCAGAGTTAAGGACAGTTTCAAAGCGCTTAAGGATAGCAGATTTGTCAGTTTACAGTGTTTCTCCGTCCTCAGCAAAAACTGGGGCAGAACCATTCATTTGAGGACCAAACACCTCTTTCAGACCAGAGTAAATTGACTTAGAATCCTTCCTGTCGTCTGCATCCTTAAGTACCGCAGTCTTGGATGACCACCAAGCCTCTTTCAATGCCCTAAATGCCTTCTGAACTTGTGCTTTGTGAGCTCAATACGCCTTCTTTTTCACTGTGGAATGTTTGTCCTCGAGCCATGTTTTGTGGCAAACATGCATTTGGTCGATAAGCTTCTGCACTTAAGTGTTGTATTCATCAAACCAATCTTGATGTTTTCGCAAAGGGAAGCCCAAAACCCCAGCAGACGAGTCATGAACAGCATTGCGCAATGAATCCCAAGAACTTGAAACGTCACTATTTACTTCTACAGAAGCTATAGCGGTCGTAACTTTTTCCTTCAGCTCATTTTGTGTATCTGCCTGTTTTAGAGGCAGAACATTTAGGCGTTTTGGAACAGAAGACTTTTTCACTCTCCTCTTGTCTAAATGGAAGATGGTCTTGCCGACTATAAGCGCATGATCTGATAAACAACAGCTACTATGGAAAGAGCGTGTTATCTTAAAATCTTTGAGGTCGCGCTTTCTGGTAATTATGTAGTCAATGATATGCCAATCTTTTGATCGGGAGTGCATCCATGATGTTTTTCGACAATGCTTTTGTTGGAAGTACATGTTTGTCACACTGAAGTTAAATTATTTGCATAACGTCAGGAGTTGTAATCCATTTGAATTCATTTTTCCAACACCATAGTGACCCAGAATACCAGCCCATATTTGGAAGTCGAGCCCCACTCGAGCATTGAAGTCTCCCATCAAAGCAACCTTATCCTTATACTAATTTTTTTAGATTAAACAACGATAATCATTGTAAAGATCAGCTTTACATTGATCTGAACTATTCATAGTAGGGGCATAACAGCTGATAAGTGTTGCGAATGTGTTGTTTTTAGTGGAAGTCTTAGGGTTATAATGCGATCTGAATGACTTACTGGGAGTGTTGGAAGTGATCTAGCAATTTCCGTCTTCACTGCAAACCCTACGCCAGATTGACGTGGTTCGTTTTCTGGTTTACCAGCCCAGAAAAACGTGTATCCACCTTTTACCTCACATAGCTGTGAGTGACCAGGCAGACGCGTCTCACTAAGGGCAGCAATATCTACATCATGTTTTCTTAATTCCATTGATAAGAGGGCCGTTTTCCTTTCTAGTGACGCATCACTATCCTGCAATGTGCGCACATTCTAAGATCCAATGTTTAGCTTCATAAATGTCTTTGTTTTCTGACTGTTGTATTGGATAACTAGACAGCTGCAGTAGGCTGACAAGTCAAAAAAGGGCATGCAATGTTTAGGGCTCCTTTTATCGCCCCGCTCCCTGAAATAGGGAAAGCAGTGCTGATCCTAGATAGGCCTGCTTTGTCACTGGTGGAGGACACGAACGGCACAATTGCCCAAAGGTTTGCGCCAAACGGCCATAACCCACCAGCCGCCACTGTATAGAGCGCCAGCTAGAGACTTCCAGAAATATCCTTAGTCTGTCCCCGTCGCCTTTACTCTCTCGCCAGCGGACCCAGAAATACTCATGTCGATTTTAGAAAAGCTGCTAGAAAACCCACACGAATGATTTGATTTGAGTAGTGAAGGCTTGTGTAAGACCATACACACTTTTTGGAATTGTTTATTATACAAGACGGGTGATAATGAGTGCAACAGAAAAAGTCAGCAACTACCCTCAGGTTATACATCAGTTTTCCATCTCCTAGACACCTGCCTTAACAAAGGCTTAGGGGGCATCTCTCCTAGTGGTTTAACGCGCCCCTAGATACCAAACTGGAAATTTCCCTGATCCTGCGCCATATACATATACATATATACACATATACACGCATATATATACAGAGAGAGAGAGAAAGAGAGAGAGAGAAAGGTTGAGACAGACCACTACCCAGTGGCAGGGGGATAGATTGGTGAGTGCCGGGACGTACCTGCATG
>OY744515.1:104669574-104699574 GCA_963556195.1 Sepiola atlantica | reverse complement strand
TATATGTATAAATATATGTATAGATATATATATATGTATGGATATATATATATATATGTATAGATATATATATATATGTACATATATGTATATATATATAAATTAATATATATATGTACATATATGTATATATATATGTATATATATATAAATGCATATATATGTACATATATGTATATATATATGTACATATATGTATATATATGTATAGATATATAAATGCATATATATATGTATCGATATATATATATATATATTTATATGTATAGATATGTATGTATAGATATATGCGTATAGATATATGTGTATAGATATCTATGTATATTTATATATGTGTATATATGTGTATGTGTATATATGTATGTCTATGTATATATATGTGTATAGATATCTGTGTATATTTATATGTATGTCTATGTGTATATATATGTGTATAAATATCGGTGTATATTTATATATGTGTGTATATATATATGTATATGTATTTTTTATATATGTGTATGTATATATATGTGTGTATATATACATGTATATATATGTGTGTATATATACATGTATATATATGTTTGCATATATACATGTATATATATATGTTTGCATTTATATACATGTATATATGTTTTCATATATACATGTATATATATATATTTGCGTATATACATGTATATATATGTTTGCATATATACATGTATATTTATATATATGTTTGCATATATACACGTATATTTATATATATGTTTGCATATGTACATGAATATATATTTTCCACATGTACATGAATATATATGTTTGCATATATACATGCATATATATATATATTTACATATATACATGCATATATATGTTTGCAATATATATGTATATATATATATATGTTTGCATATGTATATATATATTCGCATATATATAGGTATATATATGGTTGCATATATATATATATATATATATGAATATATATATGGTTGCATATATATATATATATATATATATGAATATATATATGGTTGCATATATTTATATATATGAATATATATATATGGTTGCATATATACATATATATGTGTATATTTATATGGTTGCATATATATATATGTATATATGGTTGCATATATATGTATATATATATATGTTAGAATATATATATGTATATATATTTTTTGCATAGATACATGTATATATATATGTTTGCATATATATATATATATATATATATATATATATATATGTATGTTGGCATGTATATATGTATGTTGGCATATACATATGTATATATATGTTAGCATATATATATACATATATATATATATATATAAGTTTGCATATATATATGTATATATATATATATGTTTGCATATATATATATATGTATATATATATATATGTTTGCATATATATGTATATATATATATGTTTGCATATATATATATATGTATATATATATATGTTGGCATATATATATATATATTTATATATATGTATATATATATATATATATATATATATATATATATATATATATATATATGCTTTCATATATATGTGTATATATATGTTTGGATATATATATATATATATATATATATATATATATATATATATATATATATATATATATATATATATATATGCTTTCATATATATGTGTATATATATGTTTGGATATATATATATATATATATATATATATATATATATATATATATATGTTATTGCAAATATATATTTATATGTATATATATATGTTTGCAAATATATATTTATATATATATATATGTTTGCAAATATGTATTTATATATATATGTATATAGATATATGTTTGCATATATCTATATGTATATATATAAGTATATGTTTGCATATATATATGTATATATAGGTATATGTTTGCATATATATATGTATATATATATGTATATGTTTGCATTAATATATATGTATATGGTTGCATATATATATATGTACATATATATATGTATTTAGGTGCATATATATGTATATATATGTCTGTTTGCATGTACATATATGTATATGTTTTCATGTATATATATGTATATGTTTGCATATATAGATATGTATATGTTTGCATATATATATGTAGGTATATGTTTTCATATATATATGTATATACATATATATATATATATATATATATATATATATATATATATATGAGTTTATATATATGTGTGTGTGTATATATGGATGTATATATCTATATATATATATATATGTATGTGTATATATGTATGCGGTAGATGTATATATATATATATATATATATATATATATATATATTAGTCATACTATATATCTATATAGTATGAAAATACATTTATAGCAAGTAAACTTGTATATATCTTTGGCGAGGTAACCGCAGACATTTCTACGGATTTTTTTCGCCACAGCTTACTCTTCCAAAGATTGTGTTTAAGTATATTTGTTAGATTTCTTTTCAGTAGTACAGTTAGGTAGGCACAGTCGGTATAATGCTGTTTTGTTTTCAGAGCACCGTAGCTTTTCCGTTCGTTGTTAAGCGGTATTGTTAATTTACCCAGATGTTAGACGATCTTACAACTTGCATTACTCCGCAGATTTCTGACTATCTACATATTTTGTAGTGCGTGGTAAAACAGATAAATAGAAAAATTAAATACTACGTGTTTTTACTTACGTTTTCTCTAGTCACACACATGTCAAAGTGGACTTATTGAACTATTGACAGTACTTTCCAATATACAACAAATGGTTCTCCGGAAGCTATATATTCGATCTAGGCCGAATATGCAACAGATCGCAGACATACACAGATAAACACACACACACACACACAGACACTCGTCATTCATATTGGTATTGATAAGTGTGTGTGCGCATGTGCGTGTGTCTGCATGAATATCTGTGTACTTGTGAATGCGTGAAAATGAAAAATCCTTCATTAATGAATGTTCCAAGATAAATTATCCTTTCCATATTTGTTTGGAAACGAAACCAATTTTCGATTCAAATGACAAAGCGGTCATCGGACGTTGATGATGTCGGCCTTATTCCCGTCGTTCCTGAATAAAGAAAAGTGGAGACAGAAAGAGTGGGTACTTGTAGCGTATGATTAAGAACCGTTCATTAAAATGGGTGCATACCCCCAACGAGATTGATTGGCCACCCGGCACCCCTTTTCCACCGGTTGTCAGCATCCCCGTCATCGTTCTTGCGGGCTTAGAAAAATGATTAATTGAAACCTGGCAGCTTTAATTGGGAGGGAGAGCTACAAAGACGCTGATGATGACGTAGTGTTATATAATGAATAGAAAGACGGGTTGAGAATGTCCGGTCTGTATTGTTGGTTTTACTCTTTATTTTCGGGACTCTGGTTCTTTTTGGGTCCCCTCCTTATTTATCGTCTGACTTATTTTTATGTGATCTATTATCGTTTTTTGATAGAAAAAATTACATGATAATAAGTTGTAATCTATTACATACAAATACGTTATAGAGGTACATATAGAGGACGCGTGCATTCTTCAACACCAAGGGACGGAAAAGCCATCGGCTTACAATCTTCTCTGTGATCTGCTCTTCTGTCTATGCCTCCTCTTGGTTAATTACTGTTTATTATATTTTACCACAGTCTTCACCCTAACATTATTTAATAGATGAAACACAAAATCTCCTAATCTGAAAGCTGCAAGGGAAACTATTTTCATTTCATCATCAATTAAACACGAAGATATACAATGCAGTTTGGTGCCGTGTCCAGGATCTTGCTGGTATTATAATCTTTTACATTTATTAGTATTTAGTCAGTGCAAAGAGGTGTATTTCATATACAACGGTAACTATATTTTTCTCGTCTTGAAAGAAATTTGTTCCATGTAGAAAATATTCATTTTTCTCTGTAAATTAGCCAAGCATGTGAGTTTTGCTTAAGCGAAAGTAATTGGAATGGGAAAGTAAATTCTTTAACGTTAATTTTTACTTTTTACACTGTGGAGGAAACTTGCCTAGCTGAGGGAAGAGAATGTGGATTGCCTGTATATGTGATTTTGCAAGGTGAACGTTAGCGAAGCTATGATCAAATGAGACACCGCATGCGTCATCAGCTGAAAAGAGGCTGACTCAAGCGTGAGATTCTTGTTTCTTACCCATGATGAGAATAGTTTAAATGAAGTGGGCATTGGCTAAGGAACAGTTTCATCTTTGGGGTTGATGCAAACTAGAGTCTTAGTTCGGAGAAATAAAGAGAAAAAAGAAAAACAAAAACCAGAAAGATCCAAAGTGAGAGAACTCTTTGTGCAGTCTACGTGTTGGCCACCAGCAAAAATATATTCCAGTTACTAGAGTTTTTTTTTTTTAGTTCTTTTTACAAGTTCACATATTACTAAAAAGGTTTCGGGTAAAACTAATAAAATCTTTTTGGCAAAATCCGACGTATTCATCAACATAGTCTCCTTCTAGGGTACTTCGCTGATTCCAACGCTTCTCTAAATATTTCATTGTTTTTTTTGTAGAAAGATTTGTCTTTGGGCTAAAAATATTCCTCAGTTTTCGATATCATTTCCTGGGTGCATTTTTGGGAGGTCTGAAAACAGACAGCACTCGTTGAAGTCCAGATCTTGAAGAATAATATCTGTGTGGAAGTAATTCGAAGTGAATTCATGTAGTTTTTCCCCTCGTTACGATCAATTTGTGACACGGTGCATTGTCTTGGTGAAAGAAGACCTTTTTATTCTACATTTGTGGCCGATCTGAGGCGATTTATTCCATTCAAACGCATCAGTAATTCTATATAACTTTTTGCTATTGATGGTTCTTTCTTTCTCAATGTAATGAACAAAATACCTTGCCCATCCCAAAATAAGTAGGCCAAAACCTTTATTGTTGAGGTTTGCGTCTTTCGTCGCATTGGGCGGCTTTCATCTAGTGATGTACACTCAGTTGACTGCCGATTTGACTACAGACTGAAGTGGTGGATGCAAAACTCCTTTTTATTGCGTTGAAACAGTTGCAAATAACGCTTTGAAACGTTGTTATCTTTGATCGACTGTGAGAAAATGCGACACTCACTTTAGACACAGCTTTCTCATTTCATACAAAATGGTGAATACACTGCCTTCTCATGTATTCAACTCCTCTGCTGTCTCATGCAACTTTAATTCATGATCGGCCAAAACGAGTTTGTTACGGTTTTAGTGTATTCCGTGACAACTGCGAAGTTTGGACGACCTAAGCATCTATACGACCGAGTTTAAAGTCAGCATACAACGTCTTATGTTTCCCTATTATAGAACAACGCTTTATCAACACATAAAATTCAGATGTTTCCATTGTTTTGAAAACTTGCAGCAGTAGCTTAACTTAAATAACTGTAATTTGCAAACTAATAATTTGATTGGGCTCAGATTTTGACACGTGACATTTGAAGGTTGATACTTTATAACAACAAATCATGTAGATATTTTATTAGTGGCGTTATGTATGTGTCAGACCCGAGACTTATTGAGTTATGTGTTATAACACCAACACATACTTAAGTCACTTCATTTTAAACGGATCACGTGGCCTCACTGAATTAATATGAACATATGGTATCTCTCACCTTCCGTTTGTTTTATTTAAACACTAAATCATTTCTATGAAGAAAACCACAATTTACATACATTAGATCCATTGCTCTTTGTGTTTCTCGTAAAATAAGTTCTCTCTATCGCCCTGAATATGTTCTCACGCCTGAGGCTATTCTCAATCTCTACTAGTCTACTATCAGACCTTGTATGGAATACTCGTATCATATTTGGGCTAATGAATCTCTGTCCCATTTGAGAGTTCTTTGATAACGTTCAGAAGCGTATCTGTAAATAAATATCCCATCAATATCATAAAAAGCACCATTGCACGCAAAGTTGCTATATTTAATGGTGGTAAATTTATATGCCCGTCACGTTGCCCTATTTATTTAAAACTTATATGGTTAGGTTCTGACGGCCTTGACATTGTCAAAAAGATTTCTTCTTCTACTCAACGTTGTTTTCCAGCCACTATGCTGAGAGTACTTTACACGACTCGAACCCTTTTCTCTTCTTTTCGAAAGGATCTTTCGCCAGCCATTCAAAAGAATTCTGTTTTTTATACATTCCTGTGTCAGTGTGAAGCTGACTACGTTGGCAAGACATCTCAAAGATTAGTAATTAGAATATCCCAACACATACCATGTGATACTCGCTTACACAAGGTTTCGAGATAATCCGTCAACTTTCAGGCACAAGAATCAGCCATCGGTAATCACCTGATTAGTACAAACAGTTGTTCTGCCAAGTATTCCGATGGGTGATTTTCTGTTTTACACAGTGCCAGGTCAGAACTACCATCTCAATATTATTGAGGCATTAGTTATTAACAATTCTCGACCTAGCCTGTGTAGACAAACGATTTTGAAGCACAAGTTGGAGATCTTTAATGAGTCATATCCACCATAACGTTGAGAGATTTACTTGTTTTCTTCTTTTTTTCTCTCTAAATGGTTTTCTCAAACTTACCCAAATTTTTACCCCTCTTATCTCATTCGATTTTCTTAGTTTTTTATTTATCATTCTGACGTTTCCTCTTAGAGGGTCAGTCGATTAGGCCTTAAGGAAAATTTTAGCAATTTTCTTTTTTTTCACCCGCCCATTTAATTGATTTTAAAAACTGTTCCCTCTGAAACATATATATATATATATGTATACATACATATATATATGTATACATATATATATATATATTAATATATGTATGTATACATATATATATATATATATGTATACATACATATGTATATATATGGATACATACATATGTATATATATATGTATACATACATATATATATGTATACATATATATATGTATACATATATATATATGTATACATATATATGTATATATATATGTATACATACATATGTATATATATGTATACATACATATATATATGTATACATATATATATGTATACATATATGTATACATACATATATATATATATGTATACATACATATGTATATATATATGTATACATATATATGTATACATATATGTATACATATATATATATACTTATATATATGTATATATATATGTATACATATATATATATGTATATGTACAGATAGATATATATGTATACATATATATATGTATACATATATATATGTATACATATATATATGTATACATATATATACATATATATATATACATATATATATGTATATATATATGTATACATATATATATGTATACATATATATATGTATACATATATATATATGTATATATATATGTATACATATATATATGTATACATATATATATATGTATATATATATGTATACATATATATATGTATACATATATATATGTATACATATATATATATATATGTATATATATATGTATACATATATATATGTATACATATATATATATATATGTATATATATATGTATACATATATATATATGTATACATATATGTATATGTATACATATATATATGTATACATATAAATATATACATATATATATGTATATAAATGTATATATATATGTATAAATATATATATATATATGTATACATATATATATGTATACATATATATATGTACATATATATATACATATATATATACATGTATATATACAAATATATATATATACATATATATATATGTATACATATATATATATATATGTATATGTATACATATATGTATACATATATATATATGTATACATATATATATATATGTATATGTATACATATATATATGTATACATATATGTGTATATGTATACATATATATGTATATGTATACATATATATGTATATGTATACGTATATATGTATATGTATACATATATATATATGTATATGTATACATATATATGTATATGTATACATATATATATATGTATATGTATACATATATATGTATATGTATACATATATATATATGTATATGTATACATATATATGTATATGTATACATATATATATATGTATATGTATACATATATATGTATATGTATACATATATATGTATATGTATACATATATATGTATATGTATACATATATATATGTATATGTATACATATATATATGTATATGTATACATATATATATGTATATGTATACATATATATATGTATATGTATACCTATATATATATATATGTATACATATATATGTATACATATATATATATATGTATACATATATATGTATATGTATACATATATATATATATGTATACATATATATATATATGTATACATATATATGTATATGTATACATACATATGTATATACAAACATTGTTTAAAATAACAGAATTCGTCTGTTTAATTATACCTATTTTCACTTTTTTAAATTTTTTGATGGTCTTTTCTTTATTTAAAATAAAAACAAAATAATAAACGTTCCATAGGTTTCAATGGTTTCACGAGAAAAAAGCGAATTTTAAAAAGACGGCGGAGAAACACGCATAGAACTTTTTTCGCATTGTTCTAATTGTGTGTGTATTGGTTTTTCATGTGTGTATGTAACGGACCGTAAAAGGGTATGGTCAAAAAAACGAATTAAAAAAATGTGTCAGCGTTATTGACATTTTGCACGTCGTATCCAGGCGTGCTTATGATTGAAAGGCAATAATACAGACTGTTGGACATTTAAGACTGATATTTGGTGGACAAGTCAACCATAAGCTGAAATGTGTGTGTACTAAATACTATTGGATTTTCGAAAGAATTGTATATTTTATTCACGATTCCAATGGTGTCATTTTGGAGAAGTCAACCCATGTAATGCATTTAGAATACCACTGGGAAAACGTGTCACGTTTCTTAGTTAAAAACACATTGATTTATTTCAAATACTAGAATAAAATAATAGACTGCGTTTGTATATTTAAATAGACTAGAATTATGGGCCTTACGGGTTCAAATCTTATATATATATATATATATATATATATATATATATATATATATATATATATATATATATATATATATATAGTAACTCTGTATGTGTGTGTGTCCGCCTGATCTTTGTGTCTGGTGTTCACTCAATAGAAATAGCCTAGAATTATTGGCCTTACCGGTTCAAATTCTAGTATATATCAAATATTTAATTGTTTTTAGCACCAATTAGTTCAAGCAACATATATTGCGTAAATTCATTAAACTAATTTCTAACGCTATTGATAATGTTTACCCATTTATTTATTTTATTATCCCTTATAAAACATTCACAATAAGAACCAGTCTAACTACTATCCCTGTTGATGATTTCCCTTTCTCCATCTGCGTTCCAGAGACGAACCGAGACTTCCATGGAAGAGGTCGTCGATCCTGCTTCCCTGCCGACTGCAATATGGTCGTTTTCAAGTCCAATATAAAGAAGTTCTTGTTGAACCGTCCTTGTAAATAATCAATGTCTGTCCTGCTACAACCACCGTTCCGGTGAATGCGATGTTGTCTCACCATCCACCAGACAAACCCTTTAACCCCTATCCTCGAGTCAAATTCTTTGACTATTATCCTCGAGTGGCCTTTAGCCCTTGATAAGCGGTGACCTTTAATGTAAAATAAAATAAAAGTAAGCCTTATATTTGAATCATAATTGATTATAATATATGTATGAATAAAGTAATAAATACAGAGGAGAAGCGAGACGTGGCGGTTAACTCAAGAGTCATTGAGGGATGGGAAGTCAGAATTTAACCTTTAGTTAACGGAAGTTTGTAAAACCACATGACTTCTGGAAGAAATAATGATTTTTCTTTGTTGTCTGACAACTTAAGCAAGCGGATATCACTGACCTTGTTTGTGAATGTTTCAAGTTGTGTGTATTAATTACTTTCTTATAAAACTTAAACACCGGCGACTAAATGACTGTATCCATAGACGATCAAGAACGTAGATTTTGACGGCGACAGGTGTCTCGGTAAGCGAAAACGTTACACACGGTTCTATGTGGTAGGGGTATAAGGTTCTATATGGAAGGGGCACAAAATGGGGACAAATATATCACTTAATAACCGTTGTATTCTTGCAGAATTTGATCTTCGCAAATTTGGTACTTCTTCTAGTACAGGATGACCCCCAAAAGCATTTCATTAAACGCCGATAAAACAAAGACTGTTGGACATTCATCGTTGAAACCTAATGGACAATCCAGGCATGGACTGAAGTTGATTTGCACCAAAAATGGTTGGATTGCAGAAAGAATTGTAAAATTTTTATTGACGATTTCTTGTGTAGCATTATTGGGGGTCACCCAATATCTGATATGATCAAATTTGCCAATCGGTTATCGACCTTTGTTTTACATGATAGACGAACTTTAGTTGACATTATTTTCAATCATACAAAAGTCACATGATGCATTGAGCACATACTTATATCAGGTTGGAAAGAAAGTAATGTCGTATTTTTTACTTCATAACTTTTCAGCCTCCTAATTTGTACATAGTTCTAGATTTGTTCGTGAATTGGTGTCTTAATATCTTGCTTTGCCTTTCAGATATAGTAATTAATTGGAAAATATTAAGTTTAACGGTCTCAACCGTCAAAAAACAATTGGTGTCTTAATATCTTGCTTTGCCTTTCAGATATAGTAATTAATTGGAAAATATTAAGTTTAACGGTCTCAACCGTCAAAAAACAATTGGTGTCTTAATATCTTGCTTTGCCTTTCAGATATAGTAATTAATTGGAAAATATTAAGTTTAACGGTCTCAACCGTCAAAAAAAAATTGGTGTCTTAATATCTTGCTTTGCCTTTCAGATATAGTAATTAGTTGGAAAATATTAAGTTTAACGGTCTCAACCGTCAAAAAACAATTGGTGTCTTAATATCTTGCTTTGCCTTTCAGATATAGTAATTAATTGGAAAATATTAAGTTTAACGGTCTCAACCGTCAAAAAACAATTGGTGTCTTAATATCTTGCTTTGCCTTTCAGATATAGTAATTAGTTGGAAAATATTAAGTTTAACGGTCTCAACCGTCAAAAAACAATTGGTGTCTTAATATCTTGCTTTGCCTTTCAGATATAGTAATTAGTTGGAAAATATTAAGTTTAACGGTCTCAACCGTCAAAAAACAATTGGTGTCTTAATATCTTGCTTTGCCTTTCAGATATAGTAATTAGTTGGAAAATATTAAGTTTAACGGTCTCAACTGTCAAAAAACAATTGGTGTCTTAATATCTTGCTTTGCCTTTCAGATATAGTAATTAGTAGGAAAATATTAAGTTTAACGGTCTCAACCGTCAAAAAACAATTGGTGTCTTAATATCTTGCTTTGCCTTTCAGATATAGTAATTAGTTGGAAAATATTAAGTTTAACGGTCTCAACCGTCAAAAAACAATTGGTGTCTTAATATCTTGCTTTGCCTTTCAGATATAGTAATTAGTTGGAAAATATTAAGTTTAACGGTCTCAACCGTCAAAAAACAATTGGTGTCTTAATATCTTGCTTTGCCTTTCAGATATAGTAATTAGTTGGAAAATATAAAGTTTAACGGTCTCAACCGTCTAAAAACAATTGGTGTCTTAATATCTTGCTTTGCCTTTCAGATATAGTAATTAGTTGGAAAATATTAAGTTTAACGGTCTCAGCCGTCAAAAAACAATTGGTGTCTTAATATCTTGCTTTGCCTTTCAGATATAGTAATTAGTAGGAAAATATTAAGTTTAACGGTCTCAACCGTCAAAAAACAATTGGTGTCTTAATATCTTGCTTTGCCTTTCAGATATAGTAATTAATTGGAAAATATTAAGTTTAACGGTCTCAGCCGTCAAAAAACAATTGGTGTCTTAATATCTTGCTTTGCCTTTCAGATATAGTAATTAGTTGGAAAATATTAAGTTTAACGGTCTCAACCGTCAAAAAACAATTGGTGTCTTAATATCTTGCTTTGCTTTTCAGATATAGTAATTAATTGGAAAATATTAAGTTTAACGGTCTCAACCGTCAGAAAACAATTGGTTTCTTAATATCTTGCTTTGCAATTCAGATATAGTAATTAGTTGGAAAATATTAAGTTTAACGGTCTCAACCGTCAAAAAACAATTGGTGTCTTAATATCTTGCTTTGCATTTCAGATATAGTAATTAGTTGGAAAATATTAAGGTAAACGGTCTCAACCGTCAAAAAATAGATATTAGTGAGGAGCATCTAACACATTGCATGCTCTATGAATTCAAAAAAGGAAACCCAGCTGCAGAAGCTATAAGGTATATTCGAACTGTCTATGGGATAAATGTTCTGAATGATCGAAAATGTCAACGGTGGTTTGCAAATTTTTCTGCTGGAGAATTTAACTTGTCAGATCGGCGACGCTCGGAAAGGCCAAAATCAATTGATAAAGACGCCATTAAAGACGATGTGGATGTCAATCCAAAGTTAACCAGCAGAGAATTAGCTCAAAAATTCAATACAACCCATATCACAATTATTTCAAGCCGTCACGAGTTAGGAAAAGTTTAAAAACTTGGACTTTGGATTCACCACGATTTGACCAACGCTCAACGAAATCAAGGATTGATTGTTTGCATATCTTTGCTTTCCAGGAATCATCGAGAATCATTTTTGCACAGAATTGTGACTGGAGATGACAAATGGGTTCTTTACAAGAATACCAAACGCAAAATAAACAATGGTTAGACCGAAACCAAAGTCCACAGCTTGTTCCAAAACAAGGACTACACATTAAGAAGGTTATGCTATCTTTATGGTGGGACATGGACGGACTGATTGATTATGAGTTACTAGAACCTAATAAAACAATCACAGAAGAAAAATATTGTTCGCAACTGGATGATCTATGAATTGCTATATCAATAAAAATGACCAGCATTACTCAATAAGAAGGATGTCGTGCTTCAGCATGATAATGCGAAAACTCACACAGCAAAACTCACTCAGGAAAAGGTCATGAGTTTCAATTGGGAAGTTTTACCTCATTCGCCTTATTCACCTGACATTGCTACATCCGACTACCATCTTTTCCGGATGTTTTAGCATCACTTAAACAATAAAATTTATAAAAATGACGACCAACTCAAAACGTGACCTAAATTTGTTTTTTCTCTAAAAAATCACAGAAATATTTTGAAGAAGGCATCAAGAAGCTAGTTAATCGTTGGACAAAAGTCATAGAAAATGAGGGAAATTAGTGTAAAGATTAAATATGCCCTAATGTGAATGTTTCAGATGAAATAAATATGTTGGACAAAAACGACATTACTTTCCTTCCAACCTGATACTTGTAACCTCAAAAGCATACTACATTCATTCATTCATTCATTCATTCATTCATTCACTCATTCATTGATATTTTATGAATCAGATGATTCTACTGGTGGCATTAGTTTATCTCGTCAGAATTATTTCTATTAAACATTCCATGAAAAATGCCAGTATACTAAAATCATATGCCCTTAATAGGGTTAAGATGAAAATTCATATACACTAAATGTACAAAAGCAAGGAAGTTCCCAAATTTTGACACTTTTATAGTCATTAAGGGTATGCGAGCACAACAGGGCTATGTATTTTACTGGTAGGAATTTTTCTTCAGCGCACCTCACACACTTCATCCACTCATGCATAGAGATTTATACTGTAGTGATGTGATAATGAAATTGTTTGGTTGATATGTAGTCATACCCTTAATGACAATAAAAGTGTAAAAATTTGGGAACTTCCTTGTATTTGTGCATTTAGTGTATATGAATTGTCATCTTAACCCTATTAAGGGCATATGATTTCAGTATACTGCCATTTTTCATGGAATGTCACTAATTTTGTAAAGGCTATGCCTCAATACAATGGTAATTTTTAAGGGTTTTTTTTATTTTCTGGGAAACTAAGGTATATGGTAAACTGAAATGAAATGCCATCAACTAGACCCTAGACCCTCTATCTCTGCCAAAAATCAGCTGAATCCATCAAATAGTTGATGCGATACAGGGTGGCACACACGTACGTACGTACGTACGTACGTACACACGGATAACGCAAAAACACCCCTGATCTTTCTGGATCTCTGGATTGCCTTGACTAATGATGCTGACATTTTACACACTTATAGAACCTATCAAATGAAAATTTTGTGCAAAGTTTTAAATAATTTAGTTTATTGATTTTTGAGTTATGATTGATCAAAGAAATGAGATTTCAAGCATAGGTCGTTTTTTAAGTCTATTAAGGGATAGAGCGCTGTCGCGCCTCCCTTGATTCGAGTACTTACAGATGGACCACGTGGAGGTTGAAATCTTTCCTGTGAAACGAACTGGATTACTAACTCATTCATTCATTTCGTATGAATACGATAATTCTATTGTTAGCATTAGATTTTTACTATTCAACATCGGGTACTTACAGGAGGGACCACGTGAAGGTTGCCAACATCCTAAGTGAATGTGTTTCTGTAGAACAAACTGGATTCGAACTCGGAACACTTAACCATCGTCACCTCACCACACATTACATGTAACATACTTTGATGTATGTATATCTAATATTTAAAGTAAAGTAAGATTCCCCCCTATTTTATTGACCAGAATAGCTAATAAACAAAGGATACATAAAAACAATCTGTTTCGTTATTGTTATTAAATTGATGCGTGTCAGGAAAAATAGAATTTCATTTTCAATCCTATTAATCTAGTTCACTACATAGTCAGGATTAATATTTCCGCGTGTTTTTGTCTCATCAAAAGAAGACTTTTTACCGTCCTATTAACATGTATTGCGTTTACAACTCATCACACCGGGATATTTTATTTAGTGCGATAACTTTTTTTCGAATCACCGTTTGTTAACACGACGGATGTGCTTTGTATCAATAATTTCTCACGTTTTCTAACACATATTTCGAATTGTTTTATACGGTTCACGGCTAATTATTTTTCTTGCAGGAAAAACCGATTGTTTATTAGTTGTATTTTGTGTTCAATTTAGGTATAGACTGAACTATAGACGGAGGTTACATCAGCCGAAACGTTGTGGGAATAACATCCAAGGTAAGAGTAATACAAATTATCAATCTAAAACAATTCCGTGGAAAATTATTTTATTTTATTTTATTTTATTTTATTTTATTTTAGGACTCAAATTGTGATTAAACTGTCCATTTGAACAGCGTCCAATTTTCTATTTCTGTTTGTCCTCTATACGGTCAACCTTCACCCCCAACTGACTTAATTTAATTACTGGCTATTTCAAAAGACCCTCTCTATTGTCCCGCTCTCTTTCTCTTTCTCTCTCTCTCTCTCTCTTTCCCTCTCTCTCCCTTTCTCTCTCCCTCTCTCATATATATATATATATATATATATATATATATATATATATATATATAATCTTTACGCGTGGTCTTGCTCGATTAATCACTGCTTATAGTATCTCTCAGCTTTCTCCTCCTTGACTATGCAAGAAAAAGGCGGACTCAAGGCAGCCCTACGAGTTAACAGCAAGTTCTCATGAAAATCATTTGAAAGTTTGCAATCAAATAAAGCCGGTGTATTTTTAGTCACTGTTCTTGCAAAGACCGGTTTATATTTAGGGAAGTTAGTCGAACTAAGACCGTAACAACAACGGCTCACTTACTTGAACGAGCGCCGCTTCCTTTCCGGTTCCGTTTCATCGACCAGCATCCATCTTTCAACCACATCACCTCAAGCGGACCACTTCCGGTCAGTCAGAATAGAATAGTACCAATTTGGGCCTGTCAAAAAGAGGTTAGGGAAAGTAAAAATTAGAAATATACGGAAGCAGACGTGATAGAGAGAAACTGAAACTATATATATATATATATATATATATATATATATATATATATATATATTAAAAGAGAGAGAGAACGTAATAGATGTCCTTCTATTTGTTTATATTTTTATGCGATACTTGAACGTAAAAATTAAAACTATAACTACTGTGATACCCAATATATTATTTTAATATAATTATTTACAGATATGGTGGCTGTTTATTAGGTTTCGAATATGACCACTTTTGGTGTATCGATGTGATATTAGTGTAAAGGTTCCTAGTGAGAGCCGCGAACGTTGCTCTTCAAGCCTGCCAGACTTTTACAGATCATACCACAGATGGGGCAGGTGCTGTGATGATCTGAGGGGATGCCATAAATGAAGCCACTTCTTGTCCGTGCTTGAGGTTGCAAAATATGCACTCCTTGGTGATTCAAGAAACCTTCACGTACAATAGTTATCAAGTTGCACGCTTGGCATCTTAGGTGTTCCATGTTTCTTTCAGGTGCTGCAGGTGTCGCGTCCCGTCTCATCTTCACTACCCTCTTTTGCTGCTTTTATTTCATCCTATTCTTTTCAAAACGCTTGCTGCCTTCAACAAGCGCTTTCCTCGACCTTGACCTATCTGCATCAGCCCCTCCTATCCTCCAACATCAATTCCAAACCACTTCAAATCGTCTTTGATCGCTTACGAGGTTTATGCCGTGGGCGAGTATTCTCAGTTAGTCTCCCATAAATCACCTTATTAGGTAGTCTGTCATCAGTAAGACGAATAAGATAACCAGCCCAACGAAGTATATATATATATATATATATATATATATATATATATATATATATATATATATATATATATATATATATATATATATGAGGATTAAGTACACGATATCTCAAAAATAAGATGTCGTGTAGATAGAAAAATGAATATGACGAGAACAATTAAACCTGGAAAAAATAAAAAATGAGAGATTGACCGGTTTCGTTTAGATCAACGGTTTGTCGTATTCTTAATGAATTTCAAATTTTCACTTTTTCTAAAGACGTTCATTAACTCGAATGAAACGGATCTATCTGTCGTTTGTTTTGTTTTCTTAATTCTTCTCTGTTTAAATGATTTTCCTTCTGTTTTATATATATATATATATATATATATATATATATATATATATATATATATATATTATATGTATCGTTGTTGGTTCATAGACGTTAATCTAATAAAACTACGGTGTTTATAATATAGTGCTCAATACTAAGTACAGCGTAATGTATTTTTATGTATACAAACAAGTTTGGCTACTGATGTGCATACATCTTTTAGCTGCAACTTTATTTCAAGTCTAGCTTTTTTATGTCACAGTCAATATATACAGTATATTTTCTGTGGCCTGAGGAAGCTGAAAAGTATGCACATATGTAGCCAAAAATGTGCATACGAATAAAAATTCATACATTATATATACTTGTAATAAAAAGTTTGTTTATACAAAATAGTTTAGCCACACATTTAGAACCTGTTTCAGTTGCAGCTTTAATAAGCTCAGATTTTAATTAGCTCGATATCATCATACCAATAAGTCATATATATATATATATATATATATATAATTTGATTTTAGAATCTGTTGTAATTATAGAGTGCTCAATATCGGTGAGACAGCTTATTAAAATCTAAGTTTATGTACATAGGATCAATAGTGCATGGTTACTGCCATATTTTTTATTCATTTTACGTTCTGTAAAAGAAAGTAGGGGGAAATACAGATAATAAGAAAACGTGAAATTATAAGGTGATATTAAAAGGAAGATGGTAACTCAGGGGAGGAAGAACGAATCAACCAATAAAGATAGAGGAAAAAAGACGTGGAATATAAATTTGGATGAAAAAAAAGAGTGTCCGAAAAGGAAATTAAATGGAAAGGATAAAGACGGAAAACGAAAAGAAGAAGAAGAGAGAAAGAAAAGTAAAGGGAGAGGAATGTCATTAAAATGGAGACGGAAAGAGAGAAGAAAACAATAGATATTTGGTCGATTAGTGGGGAAAGAAAGAGAAGAAAAGGGGGAAAGAGTCAGAAGAAAATAGAGAGAGAGAGAGAGAGAGTCAGAGTCAAAAGTAAAGGAGGAATCGGATTGGCACTGTGTATCGTTCTAATTTTCCCTCATTCAAAAAGTCTTCGACTCTTAAGAATAAAAACGTCTGGCTTTCTGAACAGAGGATTGAATGAGGCAGTTATGTGTCTTTGGGCATTTTCTCTTTTTGAATAAAGCAAGCGTTGCCAATATCCAATAGCAGTCAAGATAAATGGTTTTTTGACCTGGCACCATCTTGACCACCACCACCACCACTACATTCCGACTCTCCCACAGTCGACAGATTAAAGGAGAAGGTGACTAGAAGATTGGAACGGCGGAAGTCATGGTTTGATTGGAAGATTGCTGAAGGAGAAACAGAAAATACCATGAGTAGGCGTACTCTTAAGATACGTCCTTTCGATCTGCGCGATTTCTAATAAAATCTTATTTTAAACTTAAATGTGACAGACAAACCGACGGACACATAGTGTCACTTATAAAAATCTGTAGACCAATTTTAAACTGTTATTTATGAAGGTGACAGAGCGATAGGAATACGATTTCAAAACTGAATGTGACATACAGACGAAAATGCTATTTTAAAATTAAGCGTGACAGACAGACCCACGAACACATACGGCTACTTACAAAGATGCGTAAACACGTCTAAAATGTCATTTTTTTAAATATAGTTCACCCCAAACAAGGCAGGCCGCCACTGTAGACGTAAGGGGCCACTGAGAAAAGGGGGTTGGAGGGTCAACCTAAATTAGGAGATGCGCAGCGAGATGTCTGTTTACATTAGTTTTAAATTTCTGCATGTCAGTACCGTCATGAAAACAGGGAGCAGGGGGGGCTTCAGAGTACAGTAACACGAGGAAATAAGCTTTTGGAGTAGAAAGCTCTTCGGTATCTGGGGACCTCCACAGTTAATGGATGGGATTTGGCAGATTGTCGAGTTGGTCTAGTGAATTTACGTCGTGGGGGCAGCAGAGCAGCAAGTTAAAAAAAATATGAGGGTGACAGACTGATAGAAAATCAGACTGATTAAGTTAAATTATCAGACAATGAATCTTGAACTAACCCTAACCCTAACCCTAACCCTAACCTTAACCTTAACCTTAACTCTAACCCTAACCTTAACCTTAACCTTAACCTTAACCTTAACCCTAACCCTAACCCTAACCCTAACCTAACCTAACCTAACCTAACCTAACCTAACCCTAACCCTAACGCAGATGACTCAAATATGTTTACGATTTAAAAAGTTACGGTGTGTACCTTGAATTGAAGGTTAGATATTATTTAGCTCCTTGCCAAGAGGTTAGATACAAGGTCGGGTGCAAGCGCACAAGGATAAGCGCACCCTGGGCTACAAAAAAGGCCTCAGCAGCCTCATCAGTATTCCTCGGTAAGGGCGCCTCGGGCGATTAGCAATGAATTAACCCCTTCTCAAAGAGAACGTAAAGCCTGGGAGAGTAGATATCCTAGGACTGAACAGAACCCTAACTCTGCCCGACAGCAACAAAGCTATTGTCGGCTATCGAACAGTAATTTGACGCCTCAAATTTCAATTGTTGTTTTAAAAATCAAAATATTCAACAGATTGCTTAGTCAAATTTCAATTATAGTTTTAAAAATCAAAATATTCAACAGATTGCTTGCGATTTAAAAAGACGAATTATCAGGCAATAATCTTAAAACATCAAGTTTTATTTGCTGTTCATATCATCACACAAATTGTTAAATAATTGTTTTGACTCATGCAGATGACTAAATTGTGTTTGCAATTCAAAGGGTTACATAGTGTACATGCTCCATACTTGAATTGAAGGTTAGATTATTCAAACAATAAATTTGAAAAGTCAAATTTCAATTATAATTTTAAAAGTCAGCAGATATCTCATTTTTTGGCTATTTAAAACTGTTACTGAGGTCACCTGTTCATATCTGATAATATACTTACCTGTCATCAATTAAAAAAGCATAGTATTCCCGTAATAATATCAAACCTTGTGGCTAAATTTGATCTCCCCCTACATGCGTGAAACGAAGACTTTCATTGACTGAACAGTCATAGATTATTAGAAAATTTGAAAATGAGAATAGTTGCCTCAATTTAAAATTCTTAATAAAAAATTGACTCTTGAGGAGTAATTAAAAGAGAGCGTGAGAGATAGAAACAGAAGTCCACCCCACTACTACAACTATTTATTTTACTTTGATTAAATTAAAATTAATAAATTGTGACATATTTTTTAAACACTATTCTTGATTGCCTAAAACTAATTTATATCATTATATATAATTATCATTATTTATTTTTCTTATGTAGAAGTAAATAGACCTATTTTTTGTCATCTAATTCACATGCGTATTTTTTGTGTGTACAGACACAGGTATGTAAATTAGATGTCCAGGCTGAAAAGGCGCGTCAATCTTTCTCTAAATGTTTACAGAAGCATTCAGAATTAACATATAGTGTGATGGCGAGAGAAATACACGATTTTTAAGTTTATTTTAAATTATGGCTAATCAAAGAATGTTCGGTTTCCGGCTAACAGACTTATGTAAATCGCATTTGATATTTCAAATCGATATTTCATTGTTCCTGTCAAGTGAAGTACAGACGTTTTCAATCTATTTTATTCGAATAATTAAAGAGCAATTCGAAGCTTTTCCATCAAATACATATTATATCCGGACCGATTGTTTTGATAATCTAAACTGCGAGAAATTCACTGTTAACTCAACTTATAAAAGCAGCAGATACAATTAGCCAATGATTTTGTTTGTTATAATTACGGATTTCTGCAAATAGCTACAACATCACTATCTCTACGTTGCTACTAATTACATATTTCGCATCATTAAAACTTAGATTATTTTCGTTAATTTACAGATACAGATAATATCTAATAATGGCGACATCTGGTTGCAGGTGTTAGCATGGAAAGTAAGAAACCTAACAAACAAATAAAAGGTATGACCTAAATAATCCCTCGAATACAAATGTCCTTAAAATATATATTATGCTAAACGAAAATGCAAAACAAACAAACATTACTTACATAACATATTCTAAATATTATCCCTTACACAAAGTTGTCACACCTCAGTTCTAAATTTTTTTTACTAGCAGTGATAGTTAATTTTGTAAATTGAAAAGACGGTGTTTGCTGCACTCATGAAGCTCCGTAAAATATAATTGTCTACCTACTTGTATTGTTTTAAAGTTCTGAAACTGTTTTAAAACATGTTTTATTATTCCAATCCATATTTCGTCGATATGTCTTTCAACCCCAGTAAAATCCAATATGGCTGACATTTTTTGTTCAGACTCGAGATATCATAGGTGACAGTCGAGTAGTCTAAAATTTTAAAATAATAATAACTTTCATCAGACGCATTAAAATGTAAGTTCATACGTCATCACGAGTGGCTTTTGGCCTTGATAACCGGTGATTCGATGTTAAGAAAAGAAGCTGCCACACTGCGGTTCTACAAAGAGTGAAAGCTCTTTTATTAGATTTAAAAACGGGTGCATTTGGCGCTCACGAGACTCCGTAAAAATGTCTCGGCGAACGATATGGAGTAATATAAGAAAATAGATTATGCTCTTACCTAAACTTTACGGTGGCTTTTCACATAACACTCCCCGGTAAATACGCTTATTTGTGGTAACTTATAAGAGTCAAGAAGAGCGACACCTAGCGAGAGAAACGGATAACTCTGCGATTAATGCCTCCTGATCAACCTTATAAGTAACAAAAATGGCATCTCTCAACCGAAATACTAAATCGATGAAAACATTTGAATATCTTAAACAATACAAAAAACAACTGGATTTTTTTACGTAAAATTTGGTTTCTGGTATTTAATCAGCATAACAAGTATTTACTAAAATTGTAATTTTATTTGGCGTATTTACCTGTGAATGTTTTGTCAAGAGAGTCTTACTCTACTACATCCTAGTGTAATTTTAACGATTCAGTGAATTCCACTGTCTGTGTTTTTGTAAAAGTAGACACGACAAGTAGAGACTTGCTTGAATAATTAACCACTGCAACAATGAAACTTCCACCATTTCAGTTAGAAAACAAATAACCGAAACATACGGTGGACCGTTTGCACAATAAAAACATGAAGTGCGCCAAAATGAATATTCTTTATCGCAATCTGTTTTAATAATTAACCAATACCAATAATTAACCAAAACCAATAATTAACCAATACCAATAATTAACCAAAACCAATAATTAACCAATTTGATTTATAATTCCCAACAATATCACCACCCACACCAAATAAAACATAATCTGCTAACTAGCTATATTAGCCATAATATTACATTTATTCACACACGCACACACACACACACATATATATATATGTATATATATGTATATATATATATGTATATATATATATATGTATATATATATATGTATATATATATGTGTGTATATATATATGTGTATATGTATATATATATGTATATATAAGATTATTTTAAAGATAAAATTCTATTTTGAAAAGTCAATGCTTTATATATAATAGAGAGCAATAATAAGTTATACATGTGTGATATATATATATATATATATATATATATATATATATATATATATATGCACAATCACGTTGACACACCGGTTCCCGTTAGATCACCGAAGTTCGTCGAGCCTGGCCAGTACTAAATGGGTGACCATTTAGGAATATCAGGTGCTGTATGTGCTCTCTGCTTATCTCGGCATTGTTTCCAGTCGTCTTGTACTATTACTTGCCATTGGAATCAAGCAATGCCGACTCAGGAGAGCGGTTGTTGGGATTGCGCACCCCTTGCAATTACAAATTCACGCGCGGGCAGCCCTAGGCGGGGCACGCATACGTCGAAATCGACGGGAGAGTCCATCATATACATATTTAATTTTCTTATCTGTTTGTTTTTGCTGGGGATGGGGCATACTACCCGATGCCAGACTTTCACCGGCTATTTCAGACACTCTAACCTAGAAATCTTTTAAAGATTCTAACCGCCCCTTTTAGTGCAATTGTTTGTATTCCTCTTGCACTCGGTACACCGGCTATATTCGGCAGGTTGAAATTTATTTTCATTAGTCCGGTTGCTCGTATAATTACTGGGATGATGGACATCTTCCTAAGATTCCAGTTTCTTTCCATGTCATACATAAAACCCTGGTATTTCGTAATATTTTCCCTTTCAGCTCTGTTTAAGCCAGCATCATTGGGAACACTGACTTCAACTAGGTTTGCTATTTTCTCTCCTTTGTCCCATATCACTATGTCAGGTTTAACAGCTCCGTTTTCTAGATATGTAGCTGAAGGGATTGCATAGTCATAGTGAATGGTGTATAAATTATCTCCAACTGTTCTTTCTTGTACATCTCCCAGGACTTGCTGCTACACTGGATAATTAACTTTTTACAAATAGTCCAGTGAAGATATTTACACACTCCGTTGTATAATAGCCATTCCCCGGGCTATTTCCGTGACAGGACTGTTGTATTTTTCTGCCTCATTTGTAAGACAGTCCTGTCCGAAGTGTTTGGCCAGTTGTGTGATAGAGGTTATTCTGCTTGCTCTAGTTTCATAATGTTGGCATACCATCATGAGGTTTGGGTTCTGGGAGCTCATCAGATATTGGCCGGTGCTCACAATAGTGGTTCGATGTTGATGGTCAATTTCCGAGAGACCCATACCCTCTGCTTCTCTGGGCAGATGCAGCTTTGGTAGACACTGGTTCTTCTACACTACTCTGTACATTGTCAACATTTTTCTCGTTTTAATGTCCAATCTATTTATGTCCTTTTGTGGCCAATCAATAATTGATTTTCTTTCTTCGGAGAGGGTAGAGTGTTGAATCTTTTCGGACAGGATTTCATTGGATGTTTTGCTCCACTTTTCAAACTTTGAGTAGTGGTAGCAAAACAATAGCACATTCTTTTGTGCAACAGTCCATGGTTGGGCTTTTAAGCCTCTTATATTTCTTTTTGTTGTTGTTGCTGCATTTGATGGAGATAGGGGGCCAGGACCTTTTTTCTCAAGGCCTGATGGCTGAACTTGGTTGGCCTCTGTCATGGCTGGAGCACAATTTCAAGAGGCAGGAAGGTTTACACCATTGCTTACATCTTCTCGCCTGGTGTATGAACGGGTTGGTGGGCCCTTTTTATCCTGGGTGCAGGTTTGACAGTATTCATTTTTGTTTTTATTCATATTTTTTATCATTCATCCCTCATTGCCAACGGCTTCTAATTCATTATTTGAAGCTGCCCTCTATCAATAGAAGGGTTTCCCCCGTCCGCAATTCGGGAGACGTTCTGAATTGCTTGAGGAGACAGAACCCCATTTATTTAATATTTGGTCAGGGTTTATTCCAAATAAGAAGTATGTTCATTTCTGAGTCTCTGACAAACCCCTGTACAAAGAGACCGAGTACACCCGAGGGTGGTGTCTAGTAGGCATATATGTATGTGTGTTTAATATAAACACTTTAGACTTTAAAGTGGGTGATCAATTTTGCATAGAAATTTAACGTAACATGATCACTCACTTGCAAATTAGATGGCGTTTTCATGGAGATGTAAGCAAATTTTTTGTTGGCATTTTCTTATATTATTAAACATCAATTGTGGATGTATGTGTTTCGGAGAATCATTTTCTCTCCTGAAAATAAACATTAAAACAAGTAATAATGTTATGTACTTTTTACCTTCGTGCTGTGTGTACCCAGGTTTCGTCGTTGCTAGCTTCTGTATCTCGGCCGTTGAAACGATAACACTTGTACGCCGGACTTAGGTTTTAAGAGGTTTTATTTAAAACAACACACCGACAGAAACTGTAAATAGTTTGTACGAGATAGAAAAGAATGTCCTTTCAGCGAAAATGCTCTCGTGTTATTGTGGGAGTTGGCTGCGAACAAGGTGCTTTTCTATATTCATAAGAGAACAATTTTTGTTGGAATGCATAGAAGGACAAGTTAAACCCACAAGTTTATTTAAATCTGTTAAACATTCACACCATATCTTCCCGGACTACATTGAAAAATATCTATTATATTCTGCGAATCTTTTGAAACAGAAAAGTTTTGCATAGCCCCACTCTTGGGCCGCCGCGGCCCAAGAGTGGGGCTATGACACACTTGGTTGTGGGGTTCAGTTTGCTATTTATTCCCGGAAAGGGCCGTGGCAGTTCACATTTAATACTCGTCATTTTTAAAACATCATAGATCACATAGTTCATATATTGTTTGCATACATTTAGATTTCTCCCTCGCCATGTAGAAGGTCGCGTCGTCTAGTGGCTGAACTCTTTCTTCTGCCGAACATCGCCGCTACAACAAAACTTCAAGATGGACTCCGGAGACCAACAATCCTTTTAACTTTCAACTTCAGTTTTTATTACAAGCGTAGTTATTTATCGGCTTGGGGACATTCACTACGTAGAGAGAGAGAGAGAGAGAGAGAGAGAGAGAGAATCACTACTTTATCGTAGTTACTTAACAATTATTTTCTTAGCCATTAATAGAAGGATATCTCTCGCTTGTATTTTCTTAGGGAAATATTTCCCTTATCTGTCGTAGTTTACATGGTAACAATCACGTCTCATCGGTTGTCTTCCAAAACCCGACTGACAAAACTTGCTTGAACGAGTGACGTCGCGGTTCCCTCTGTTTCCCACGCAAAGGCCTGTGACGTCACAGCCTCTCGCAGGTGCACACTGACCCTTGATATGGGATCTCGTCACACGGTGACCTTTTCACGTCTGTTATTTCCGGCTGTGAGAACAGGCCTCATTTTACACTCGACTACCGGGTCCACCCGGCGTTAATTCGCGCAAGTCAAACCAACGACTTCCAACAGATACGTCCATTCCCATAGGGCCATTATCCAAAAAAAAGTTCCTATCTTTTCCATGAAGCTAGATCATTGGTCATCAACCTAAAGAGATTAATATATAAATATACCTAACTTTATATATAGAGAGAACAACAAAATATTTTTTTATTACCAAATTTTGACAAATTCTAACAAATTTTACTATAAATTTCTGCTTTTTATAAATAAATTCCGCAGAATAGGAATAAATTTTGTTACAAGTTTCACGTCTAATGAATGACGTAATTCAAAATATTTTTCTCCTCATTTTCTTTTTCTACGAATTCATGTTTTATATATATTTATATTTTGACACATGTATCAATCAGAATGTTTTTTGAAGATTTTATGTTTTCAATATAAAAGAAATCGGTTTAAAGAGTGGAACTTTCAGTCATTTGGCACAAAAATCCGGTATTTCTGTGTTAAGTTCGGAGACAATGTTGTCTTGTGTTCGCCTTGTCACCGTCTGCTTATTGGATATTCATTTCCGCTTCTGTCAAGATGTCGACTTAAATTGTAATTTGTCGGAAAGTGTCTGTGTGGTTTACTTGTTTTTATCAGCCATTTCGCTGTTTGTGTCTTTTTAAATATTTATGCCGAGAAAAACCTTCAGACAACCAGTGTTGTATGTGACATTACGTATTTAAACAATAGGACAATTTTTTTTCCAAAAGTCAGGTAGGTAATCTTGCGGTATAGTTTAGAGCCTAGAAATCGAAAAAAATACAAATAATTTTTACCAAAAGCAAATAAATGTAATTTTCTACCCACCATTATACTTTTAACTTTCTGAAACTGTGTTAATTTTTTTTTTCAAAATAGTTGCGGTATCTCGAAGATTTGGGGTTAATGTGGTCAGCCATTATTAAAACCACAACAAATTCTGTAATTAGAAAATGTTTACAAATAGTTTCAGCGCGTTATAAGTAGATAATTAAATTAAGTTGGTAGATAATTTAATTCTGTTGCGTTTGGTATAAGTTATTTGTTGTTGTTTTTTTCTTTACGATTTCTTGATTGTTGACTGTACTTCAAGATTACCGTGGCGTCTTCAATTTTCGAAACAACCAAAAATCGCAAGGAGCAACGATTGGAATTCTATGTTTGGCCAAGAAATGTTGGATCAATTGGGATGAATGTGCAAGGGCGTTGTCGTGATGCAGTTGCCAGTTTTTTGCCGTCCACATATCTGGTCTTTTGCCCCGAACTGCGTCACGGAGACGCCGGATAACATCTTGATAGTACTCCTTTGTCACTGTTTGTCCTTCCGGTGCGTATTCGTGATGCACAATTCCACGTATATCAAAGAAGACAGTCAGCATCATCTTGCTTTTGCTTTGCTCCTGTCACGCTTTTTGGGGGCCTTGGCTACTCGAGATGCTTCCATTGGTACGACTGTCTTTTTGATTCTGAGTCGTACCCGTACACCCATGACTCATTTTTCCATTTATCACGGTGTTCAAAAACCCAGGATCAGTGTTGGCGGTTTCCAGAAGTTCTTGTGCGACTTGAAAACAGAGGTCCTTTTGTTCCTGCGACAACAACCTGGACACAAATTTCGCAGCCACTCAAATCATCACGTAAAACTACATGTGCGAAATGTTTACTCACTGCGACCTCTTGAACGATCTCTTGCAGAGTTGAACGACGATCTTCCATCAACAAATTTTGCACCCTCTCAACTACAGCTGCACTTCGAGCGTTTTGGGGCCTGCAAGAATGCTAGTCACTCTCCGCTGATGTGCGGCCATTTTTGAATCAGTTGAACCACTCCTTTATGTGTGTTACACTCATCGCATCTTCTCCAAACACCTACTGAATCTTACGAATTGTTTGACTTTCAGAGTCACCAAGCTTTTGATAAAATCTGATGCAGTACCTTTTCTCAACACGTTTAGCCATCTTTAGAGAATCGAGAATCCGACGAACACGTTGTGTAGCACCTCACTCAGCGACCGACAGGCAGCGACTAACGCGTAGGAAGGCGGTCATAAAATTCACACATGCGCATGAAGATGTCTTCCTTCACTGTGTAGAGTGGCGATGCCCTATCGTCTCTATTTCACACGGAAAAAATAAAGGTCGGATACTTTTTAGACAGACCTCGTATATTAATACGGAAAACGGAAGTCACCTGCCTCATGACTTCACCTTCTCTTTTAACGGTGGCCCGTGGGGCAAGTCGCGCTCCCTCGCTCATATTATTAGCCTAGGGAAGTGGGGATTCATTAGTGAATAAAAATAACATAAAAAAATAAGATAAATTTTTCAAATGCATCCGAACTGGAAATATATTTCGAAGATAAAAAGGAGCAATGAATACAAAACCGCCATTTTCTTCGATAATACGAGACTGTTCAAAAAGTACTCAGACAATAGTGTCACTTTTACTTAGCTGTGTCTATTCCATCTGCGTGTCTAGGACCGGGTAGAAGTTGCGGCAGACGGAACGAGGACAATCTATCCGCGTGGATTAAATAAAGTTTCCAGTTCGAAATTCTGTATAGATTCCCGAGTTCGACATAAAGATTCCTAACTTCGACAAGACGACCTGAAGAAGCTCGGACGTTACATCGGTCAAAATGTTGTGAGAATAACATCCAAGATGAGAACAGTAGTCCAAATAATACAAATAATCCAAATTATCAATCTTCATCTAAAAACTTCCGAAATTTAGTTGAAAAATGTTTCCGTATTATCAGTTGTCCGGGCGGGACTAAACAATGTTTAAATAAAGTAGAGCAAAATATGTTATTATAGTGCCAATAACATGGTACAACAATAACAAATGAAAATTCGTTAGTCAGAATCAGTTTTATATGTCAGCTATTTAGGTCCAACTTTTAAAATCTTACAAGATACTGAAAATTAAGATCAGATAATTCACTAAATTTTAGTGGATTTTATTCGATCAGGGGTATTTATTTTGGGGTTAAATAACAATATATTGGGTTGGCCAAAAAGGTCGTTCGGTTTTTTAATGTAATCTTTTCGACCTACTAAACATTGCTTTATATTACTTTTCTTCCAATTCTTCATTTGGTGTAGCAAGTATGTTGACGTCAGAAGAGTTCTTAAATTTTTACTTGTATTTAAAGCCTTGAAATAGAAGATCAAGATGAGCACTACCCCTGATGCTTCTTTTACTACAGAAAAGAAGGAAAATAGCTACATAATCTTGTATAAAGATATGCCATGTATGGGGAGAATTCTGTTACAGAACGGATGTGCCAGAAATGGTTTGCTCGATTTCGAAAAAAAAATTATTCAGTGAGAGATGCTCCTAGCTCTGGACGGCCAAAGATAATCGTCAGTGACCAAGTGAAAGCTGCAGTTGAACAAGATTGCCGTTTGACAACCAGACAGATCGCAAGCATTCTCAAAATTTCTAAAATCGAGCTTTGAAAATGAATTGCATAAACTCAGTTATGTTCTAAAACTTGGTTCCCCATAAACCGACAGAAGCAAGAAATGAACGAACTTTTTGGCCAAGCCAATACTTTCACTTCTTTTACTTGTCAATATTTTAAACCGGAGCGTGAGAGATCGACTGACTTAATGACCGGCTGACCGACAGACCCTCTTATAGAGATACGATGATGCATAAATTAATAAAAATTAAACTATCATTCAAAGAAACCTTTAAATATAATTAAATAAATAAATTATAAAGTATGATAAATACACCATTTCTCTTCGATAGGCGTTCATCTGTTTGTAAAATCCATGTGAACTGGTTCAAATATCGTTTGTCCACTCATTGCTGGGTTTCATGGGAAGGGCACGTAACTCTTGAATCATTCGTGTCCCGCTTGGCTGAGCGATTGAGCAGCCGACAGCCTGTGAAAAAAAGAGCGACTCAACAAACAACGCTTGTTTTTCTTTCCTTTATTTTTCGAGGATCGAGTCAACAGGTTTCAAACATGTCGGCTTTCTTGCTATATTTGCTTGAGCGGCGCTTTGTGGCCCCAAGTCCGGAACTACCCAGCCAAGCGATTCGCTAAGCCAATATTCAGGCGCTCCTGCCTCTGTAAACGCAAATCCCCATCACCCCAGTTTCATACCGGGAGAACCGAAGCGTGACAAGCGTTAGTCATTTCTAAGCCGGCGGAAGCATCCTCTTTATCGGAAACGGAAGCGGACAAATTCCTTGCGCTCTCTCTCTCTCTCTCTCTCTCTCTCTCTCTCTCGCTCTCTCACTCTCTCG
>OY744515.1:104634574-104664574 GCA_963556195.1 Sepiola atlantica | reverse complement strand
ACGCACAAATAAAATGTATATAAATGATTAGCGAATTCAATATTTTCTCCCCTATCTACTACCATTCCAAAAATTAAAATGAGTTGCTAAACTGTCTCATCTTTTTTCAGCATTTTTAATTTTTACGTGACCTGAGGAAGTTCTATTTCGACAGAAATGGCAGCTGAAACATGTATGGACAAAGCAGAAAAATTACATTTAAAAAATATATAAATACATTTTATTTCGAAAGAAATGGCAGCTGAAACATGTATGCACAAAGCAGAAAAATTACATTTTAAAAAATATATAAATACATTTTCAAAGCAATAAATTCGTATTAAGCATTTTGATTAAATAGAAATCTAAAACAAATGCCCTTTTTCAAAATGCCTTCATAAATTTATATTTACCGCCTTAATTTGTTTTGCGTGTGCAATAGGTCCCTGATTTTTTACACAACAATTTTGACTTCCGTTCTAAATTTTTGCAAGAAACTTTCAAAAAGTGATCTTAAATGCATAATAAAATATAATTGAATCGTCTGTAGATTCTTAAATAATCATATTTTGTAAATGTTCATATGTTTTAGCAATCTATATTTTTTAAATTTAAGTGCTTAAAAGGTTATAAAATACAATTCTGTCAAAGTGTCCTCCAATCATCGACTCATTACAAAATGACTTCGATCTCCGTCTTGCTTAAAATCGAACTATTTGTTTCTTTAATTATGTTATTTCTTTCAATCAAAATCAAATTTTAATATGTTTGTTCCTGATGTCCAAGGCAATTAAATCAAGTGATGTTTTTAAAAAAAATAATAGGATAAAATATAGATGAGTAAATCTCCCAAGTTACACACAGACACAAATATATATATATATATATATATATATATATATATATATATATATATATATATATATATAGGAGTAAAGCTACTAAAATTTGTAGAAAGTTTCTTTCAACATTTATTTATCATTTTGTTATTTTATAATTTTATAATTTTACATAGCGCGTTTCTATCGGTGGTCCGTTCTCATCAGATGTGTAAATCCATTTCATATATATATATATATATATATATATATATATATATATATATATATATATATATATATATATATATATTCGTGGGTATTTTTTTAAGATCAATAGATATTAATATACATATATAATTCCAGAGCATTTGTAAATAGAGAATACAAAAAATGATCCCAGGAATTACATGTTTATTACCCAGAAAAACGTACATTTTTGCAACTGTTTCATCAATAGTCCTGACAATCATGTTTTATTTTCGGATGAACTAAGCTTAAATATCTAAAACAATGACTCATTAGAAAAATTATCAAACAAATCGAAACTTACTTTTAAAAGCATTCTTTAAGATAGATTCTTAGCCAAACGTGTATTTATTACTGGATCGACACCACTTTTAATCTTCCTAATCAATACAAGACATAATTATCTCTCCTTCTTGCTCTTATCAAAATAGAGCAAAAAATACATAAGTCTTCTAAAAAATGATAAAGATGGTAAAATTACAATGTTCTGCAGTTTTTCTTTGGTGACTTTTCAGAGTAAACTCTCCAAGACTTTCCCCTTTAAAACGTTTTAATTGCTTAGTGAAATTAGGTAATTACTGACAAAAGCTCATACATATTTATTATGTGTGCAGTAAAAATGTAGGTATTTTAACACATTTTTACACTTCTAATGTTTTAATGTTATATTCTCAATATGCTATAATGATTTGATTTTATATTTGCTACCTTTATATTCTGTATATTTCTTGTTTATGTGAAATGTTATATCTATGCATATGTATTACTTAAATATTTTGTGCATTAATATTATTAATCCTAGTTAAAAGGTATTGAATTTTCGTGCAGGTTATTGCTCTGGATTTTTCTTTAGATCAAAATTAAAGGAATGTTAATTTTGGACGATGCATGCAGTTCAGCATGACTTCATGTTTTCTATTAATCGGATTATCTTTATATTTTAATATGTGATAAAATCTTAGGATTCATAGGGAACATTTCTTAAATTTTCCGTAGGCTTTTACTCTAATAATAGTACACAATTTCAATTTATATGGCTTATTATTATCTGCTAGTTCCCTGATATACTTAGCTAAAGTGTTTTTTTCTAAGTAAAGTCAATTAGTTATTGTATCTGGTTTTAAATTTGCATCTTATGCGGCTTTTTATAACTCAATTCTCTTTCTTTCTATAACGTAACATTTATAAACAATGTCTGAAGGAACATTCATTAACTCGTCTGCAGTTGCATTGAGGTACTGATCGGTGGTTGCTCTAGTTATAAGATAGTTCAACTCTTAGATTCCTATTTAATTTAGTGTTATTAGAGGTTATTTTAGTGGAGGCTAAGTTTTGTGAGCTTTACTATGATAGTTTTTTCCTAATCGACTATTCCTTGGGTAATACATTTCTATGATTAGATAACATTTATTTTAAATGTTAGTAAATATGTACTTACTGTATGACGGATAAACAATATCAAATTTCGCCGCCTATTTTTATACTTTTTACTACGTGTTAATTTTAGCTGTTTTAATAGATACACATTTATATTTTTACTGCATTAACGTTCGCTTCTACTCTATTATTATTATTATTTTTTATTATTGATATATTTCTAATTATTGTGTTACTGTGGGCCATATTATTAGATATTACCTGGAGTTGTACTTAATATTCAGATTTTTCATCTTTAATTTCTCGATCTTTTTAATGCTTCGTAGTAGTATTGTTTGTTAAAATGGAATATCTGTTCATTTGCAGATAGTTTCGATATATTTTTTTAGAAATATTTAGGATAAATGCATTTTCCATTGACCGTAGATTGTTGAACTTATTACCTACATAATTTTAATTCGATTCTCTAGATAATTTTCGGCTTAAAATGTAATATATAAACTATATTTTCGCATCTAAAACTATCAGGAAATTGGATGTGATCTGATTATATTATATTATGTTGTATTTTGTTCACCAATTTTCTTGAGAAAGGAAGAATCATCAAGAGAAAATACTATATATTATTGTTGGCGCGTTTTAAGGAAGAAATCGCCAAAAACAGCTAGAGATAAAGAAAGAAGTACTTTATCCAAGACAATCCCCCTTGTCGCAAGTCTATAGCAACGATGGCAAACCTACATGAATTACATTTCGAATTGCTTCCGCACCCACCCATTCTCAAGATCTAGACTCTACTGACTACTGGCTGTTTGCCAACCTTCAAAAAATGCTCCAGATAAAGATTTGACTCCAATGAAGAAGTGATATAGGAAACTGAGACCTATTCTGTGGGCAAAGTCAGATCGTTCTACAAAAAGAATGCATCGAATTGTTAGAGAAACGTTGGAATGAATGTATCAGCATAGAAGAAGACTATGTTGATGAATAACGTCGAATTTTGCCTCAAAGTTGTTTTTATGATTGATACCAGGAACTTATCGAATGATGTTTTAGCTGTTTGTGTTAATTTAAAACAATGATTAAACTCGTACAAGAAAATCGGCGGCATTTGCTTCCTTTCAATAGTTTCTTTAATGACCTGAATTTACAGCAAACATTTATTGTCTTCGTTTTGTCTGTAGAGACAATGGGTAACCTCTGAAAATTTGCATTCTATAATGAAAAAGTATAAAAACCGTCACAGGACAGGTATAAATAATAAATATAACTTTAGTTTTAAATTTTAATGATTTTCTCTGCTACCAGTTAAACTGTAAAATGAATAAAATAAATAATCCGCCTACTTTACTTCAACTGTGTCTGGAATACATGTTCCATGATTACACAGTCAATAGTTTAGGATTTTTATTATTGACGAGCATGCGCGTGCACTGATGCTATTAAACATGTATTACTTAATATAAATCAAAATTTGATGTAAAGCAATTCTTTTCTTTTTAATTTTGTTGCATCTAAGTTTTTAAAAATCGGGTGCGAGTTTGGGTGGGTGCAAAATATACAAAATATAATAATGTACCTATATTATTTAGAAGATTCATACTTATCGGTTCATAAAAAATTCAGATTAAAAAAAATAGTAAATATATAATATATTAATAATGGCGGCTTAATATGAGGGTCACGCATGACTGTTATCTGCTTTCTGTTTTTTTTTTCATCAACTTTATGCATGCTATAACATCTTTATGAATGTTTTTATTGTGGTTTCTGAAGAGCAGCGTATAATTGCGTTTAATTGTAGCATATTTCACGTTGCGCAACAATTGTGAAACTATCGTTTATTCTGCCATCAATAAAAAATAAATAATATAAGTAAAGACTGATTTTGGCCATAGAAATTTAAATAATCATGATTTCCGGTTGGGAATTTATTATTTACTATCGATTAAAGTAGTTAAGATTTCTGATATTTCGAAATTAGACAAATTCCTCGATGTATTTATTACGTTATAAAAATTGTAACGGACAGACAGACAGACAGACAGACAGACAGACAGATGGACGGAAAATATCCATATATATAAGAAGATAAATAAAATCACACAAGAGACATGTATTTTTTCGGATTTTAAATTTTGAAAAATTTTAGCAACGGTTTATAAAAATCAATGAAGAGGATGAAAAGTTATTTCCACTAAGACGTTTTTCAGTTGAGACTTTTGCAAAAACTTTTTAAAAATTCAAAATCTGAAGAAATAAAGTATCTCCCCTTTTTAGTAAATAAAGTATTCCTCTGTTACTAATGGTTATTTCACTAATATTTGACAGCATGTTACATTTCTTTTTAACTAATAAATGACTTCGAAATCTAGTGGGCGATGTCCCCTTCTCCCCCTACTACCTCTTTCCTACAGAAGAGACGTTGCTAGTCTTTCTCTGCTCTATCGTTATTTTCATGGCAAGTGCTCGGTCGAGCTTCAATCTTTATTCCCTTCTGCAAAACATTTGCTAGCTACAACCACTGTCAATAATTCTCTTTCTCCCTCTCTGTGCCTAAATCTTCCATGAGCAAAGTTCCCTTCCTCGAATTCCTCGTCTGTGGAACTCAATAGCGCGGGGCTACTTCCAAGCTGACTACAACATTGTCGTTTTAAAGTACAATGTTAACCAATTCTTGTAAAGCCATCCTCCTAAATAATCAAATTCTTTAAAACTTCCACCATCATTATCAATCATTATTGTATTGTCTCTCTGTTCACCTGACTCTAATTAACCCTTATCCTCGAGTGGCTTTTGGGTCTTGACAAGTGGTGACTCTTTTGTAAATATATATATATATATATATATAATATATATATATATATATATATATATATATATATATAAAGACGTTTATGTAGTTTGCTTGAAACATTGTTTATTTGTATATAGAAATGTGATACTTAGAAGGCAATACAATGCAGAGGTGTGACGGATAGACACAAGTTGGAGCAAATAAGACATATAATGGTGGAACAAGTTAAATAGTGTAACGCTTAATACAATGTATACATACATATATGTGTGTATATATATATATATATATATATATATATATATATATATATATATATATATATATATATATATATACAGTATATCTATATTCACAAACACACATATATCTGTCTATCTACAAATGTTACAATGTTATGTAATACCTGTATCAAGATGGTCTGGTGGAAACTCCGTATGGTATAATATTTCGGGAACTCTTCCCTTGTTCAGAACCGTGCTCAACTCAAGTTCAAGCGTGCATATGAAGGTCCGTGGGGATGCAGTCTCGCAGAAAATACTAGTTAAATTTTAATTCTAACCAGACTTAAAAATTAACAAATAATAAACAAACGAACAAAATAAAATAAATAAACTCTAGTTTTTTTATATTTTATTTGTCTATTTCTATTTAATTTATTTATCTATCCATTTAATTTCCTTTAAAAAAATTATAATTGTTTTTCCTTAAATTGTAAATCTAAATTTAAACCAAGTCTATTCATTTAAATTAATATATATATATATATATATATATATATATATATATATATATATATATATATATAACATGTCAAACGTCAACTGATACGTTCTAAGTTGACCGAATATGCACACACAAAAAGTACGATATACTTTCAGATAGAGCTTTATAACGATAGTTAAATATCATCATTCCGACAAAAGTTCTCGTGAAATAGTTGATTCGATCAGGTTGTTGCCTTGCGAAAACAGCAACTGTTTTTGCAACTATAATTGACGTCTGCTAACTATAGAAGGACGCAACAGAATTCCGGCAATTCTGTGGCTCAGAGAACAACTCCAGCTAGCTTAACAACCCAAAAACGTGTATAAGTAACTTGTGACGCATCAATTTTTCGACCCTGTCCTAAAATATAAACCAGACGCGTGTGGCAGCAAAACGCAGCTGACGCAGCCTGAGCGAACCTGGCAAATAGAAAAGGCGTGTAGTTAACAAATATAACACCTTGCAATTTGGGCGAACAATACAACTAACTCAAACTTCACAGCGAAAAACGCACGTAATACTCCAGGTGTTCAACGTCTGAATCCCTGAAAATTGCCAATTAATATCGAGGGTGGCAGATTTTAAATAATAATACAAGACCGGCCACCACCTTCATTTAAACCACCTCCAATTTATAGGGTTGCATAAACCACATTTACATAGCAATGAAGACGACAATATCAAACCGATCCAACCCCACTCAGATGTATTAATTTGTCCCTTCTTTTCTAAAGTGTTGGACCCTTTAAGAGAAGTAATAATAGGCTGCAAAAGTAATGCTTAAATGCGATATTTCGTACAATTGGATTTTTGAACACTATTGGAATAGCCTGCTATATATGTCCGGAAATGGCATGTTTAAATCGTAGTTTTTAGATGCTTAAACTAAGTGTTGCTATAATTCAAATTGCAAATTGACAACTGAATGAATAAATTGTTTTTACTGTATAAAATCAACAAACCTTTTTTGTTTAATACTAGACTATGTGTCGGGAAAATACACTCTTAATTTTAAGGTTGGAATGAATTACTGATAATATCGGATGATATATTTCAATAACGAACGAAAAAAGTAATTAAAAAAATACAAATTATGTTTTCGATTTTAAAGGTGACAAGGTCACACGTACCTTAACTAGTAAATATACCTGTTAAACAATTTCTGATTGGTTAGTGAATCAGAAAGCTTGACTCAAGAAAACTTTCTCATAAAAAGACTGACATAAATATATTTCGAAATCACTAAACCAAGATTTAACAACCGTTAAAATCCTCGACCTGTCTTTTCTTCGAAACGAGAACAACATAACTCTTCATTTTTTTTATTATTCTTACACAATTAGGTTCCAAAAAATATTTGTTTTTTCTTCTTCTGGATAACCGACAGAAACGACCACTTACCCAAGACCCCGATTTTGGTATGTTGCGTAAACACCAATATTTTTTTTTGGGGGGGGGGGGGGGTATTTTTTTTAAATAAAGCGTAAAACGATTGATGAAAGCTTACATTGACTGATCAATCGTAAAACAGAAAATAAAAAATTCTAGACTCTTCCCGTCTATTGGAATTTCCAGTACTGAAAATATATGTGGTAAATGCCGTTTTTAATATTATTTGCATCCACTCACATATAATCTTGCAACAGAAGTAAAATTATAACTTTCTGAAAAATGAATACTTACTTGTGCAAAATAAATATATTTACACTACGGCTCATTTGGCATAATCGTGAGAGTTTTCGGTAATGGACCGGGAGATATGAGTTCAATCCTAGGTGAGTCATATCAAAAACTTAAAAAATAGTACTTGAAGCTCCCTTGCTTAGTATTAACATTATAAGGTGTGGATCTAGGGTAAGTGAATTAATCATGTAAAAATAGTGGCGCCCTCCCCTACATCTCAGTATAGTAGCCAATGAAAAGGGAGCATTTTTGTCGCCCTCGACTACAGTCAATCACTTTGTCACGCCATGAATTTCTATGAGTGGAAAAGTCTGCTAAGAAATGTGTAACATGTTCCCAGTTGCCAGGTAAAAGGTTAATGCACATAAACTTAAACGCATTCAAACAGATACTCCTACCCCTACCCTTGCTGGTGTGCATAAAACTTTTTAATTGTAACTTACTTGATTTCTTTTTTCCCAACGTCTCTAACTTTATCTCTAATTGTACAAATTCTATTAAATCACTTTCGCCGGAAGAAAGTCTCCAAGAGGGAAACTCTGGAATCGCGAAAGAAAAGGAAAGAATTCGATTTTTACCGATTCCAATCGACTGACTCGTTCACCCACTTTTGTCTTCACTTGACTTCCTGATTCGATAACAACCGTTCACCATCTTCCCACGATTCTCAACCAGCCACGGCGTTTCACTCTGAATCTGCAGACAGCAACAGAAAGTGGCGATATTCTTTATGAGACATACATCAGTTATGCCATTCTGCCACCAACCCCGTGGGAGTGAAGTGACTATCGGTATTATTTAGATACTTATTATATAATCACTTTTCGAAAAAAAGCAAATTAGTTACATAACACCTCATTCATACCTATTATCACTGTTATGTTTTGGGCAGGGCTAATTTGGCAATAAGTCCAACAGCTATTAATATCACTCGTAATTATCACATGGCCAGTTATTCGGCACTTACTGTCATGATTAAAGTGTGGGAGGATCTACCTAACCTGGTTTTCTTTTTCTTTCTCTGTTTTTTCTTTCTTTTTGGGTGTGCTTCCCCATCTTATTTCCAATGAACGTGTGAATTGTATATACATATATATATATATATATATATATATATATATATATATATATATATATATTAAGTTATTTTTATCCACCTATATATATTAGGGGAGGTCGATTTTGAAACTGTAAATTATCGCACTCGAAGAAAGTTGCCAAATAATGTCAAAAGTTACCACAAGAAATATTTTTCTTCAAAATTTTGTATTTATTTGAGCATTGCAACTTTAAGATCAAATAAATCGAGATTTTTTCTCACTGTCGAGATTTCACCGGCAGATGTGTCGCCTTAAATTAAACCCGGGTTTTAACAAAAAAAAGTAATACATTACTTAATAATAAATATTTTAAAGTTTATTATTATTTTTCTTAAGAAATTAAATGTACATATTCAAATTAAAAAGGAATAAAACACTATGATATTTAATGTTATATATAAATAATTATTTGTTTACATAGGCGTTTTATTTATTGGATATTTTTTATGGTATTCACCGGTTAAAAATTCATCGGGCGAATTTGACTTCCCGTGTTGATTGTCTGTTTAATTATCACACATATATATTGAATTGTCGAGCGCTGGCTTATCTAATCCCACTTTCCCGACCTTTTGTCACACCTTACCTTGTGGGAGTTAGATAAATAAAAACTAGTTCAGCCAGGGGGTTTTACCCCACCAAATAAACCGGTATCGTTTGGGTCTGGATTCACGCCCGTCTATTGGGGCTTGTCCGTCCTGTGCAGTTCTAGGAGGTGCATCTCCCAGGTTTTGCCTTCCCTCTTTGGGGAGGAGTAAGTTTATTGCTTACTGTCTGAGGCGGCCCTACCGGGGAATGCCGACGAAGCTGCCCAGGCAATTTTTAAATGGCCAGAGTGCTCACCTCTCGAGCACTGGCTTTCTCATCCCACTTTCCTGACCTTTTGTCAATCTTACCTTGTTGGGGGTAGATAAATAAAATCTAGTTCAGCCAGGGGTTTTTACCCCACCAAATAAACCGGTATCGTCCGGGCCTTTGGGTCTGGATTTACGCCCGTCTATTGGGGCTTGTCCGTCCTGTGCAATTCTAGGAGGTGCATCCTCCCAGGCTTTGCCTTTCCTCTTTGGGGAGGAGTAAGTTTATTGCTAACTGTCTGAGGCGCCCCTACAGGGGAATGCCGACGGGGCTGCCCAGTCAATTTTTTAATGGCCAGAGTGCTCACCTCTATAGCGCAGGGTTATCTAATCCCACTTTCCTGACCTTGTGTCACATCTTACCTTGTTGGAGGTGGATAAATAAAACTATTTCAGCCAGGAGTTTTTACCCCACCTAAAATATATGTATTGGAGTTGATGGGAGAATGGATAAGGACACATTGATGTATAAGGAAATTGTGGATGAAAATAGACAGAGAATTATGAAAAAAACTAAGGGACCAGAACACCATTTAACTTTTACAAAAGAAACACCATGTGAAAGTAAATATCTGACACATAGAGTTCTTCCGAATAGTGGTGCAACAGGTGCTGTTCATGCAGATCAAGTGGTGGATGTTTTGCATGAATTCCACAGTGAGAACAGTATCAAGGCTATACTTGTTGACAACACTAATACCAACACAAGTTGCGATGGTGGAATGGTTGCAATTTTAGAAAAAAAACTTTTTAAAACTCTTCACACAATTGGTTGCTCTTTGCATCATAATGAACTACCTTTCAGAGCCCTTTTTAAAAACATAGATGGTTGCGCAAAGGGCCCTACAACATTCAGTAGCCCTCTGGGGAAATTATGCTCAAATGATTGCCATGATTTACCCCAAATATCATTTTCCACTATTAGCAATCCTCTAGAGTCAATTTTTAAAATTGATGAAATACATGATCTTAGTTCTGACCAAAGGCTCCTTTATGAATACACAGTAGGTATTTCTAGAGGTAAGGTTGACTCTAGATATGCCTCCTGGAAAATTGGTCCTTTAAACCAAGCAAGATGGTTAACTTTGGCCATCAGGCTTATGTGTTTATGGACTCGTGGTGCATACCCACAAAGGCACACAACAAAACTACACTATGTAGTAAATTTTATTGTAAATGTGTATGCCACTTTTTGGTTTGAAATTAAAAGAAATAGTAAATTCCACAATCAGTAAGTGCACATTTTTAATATGACCCAGAGGATTAAGGAGAAGCCTCAGGAAATCCAAGATATCACATTTAGAAATATACAAGGTAATACATTTTGTTTACTGCCTGAAAACTTTCTATATTCCATGGTTAAATCTGAGGAGATTGAAGTAAGAGAAGAAGCTTTAAAAAGAATTTTGGCCATTAGGTAAGTAATATTTATTCATATATCTCTGACTCAATTATTTATTCCAATTTATAGAATGATTTTTAAAGATTTTATCTAATTTCACCATAATTATTAAAGCAGTACAGATTGGAATTTTTTAATAATTCAATTAATTAATTTGTTCTTTCAGGAGTGAGGAGTCAACCAGAAAAAGATTAAAAAACATACTACCTATTAATTTTAATGCCACACATTGGACACAATTAATAGATTTAAAATTATGCGGCATTTTTGAACCACCAATGACGGAAGATTTTACTGAATCTGAACTGAACGAGAATCGTTGATGAATGGAACCAAGCTTGACTTGCCAGATTTGCCCTCACATTCTCAGGGTGTGGAACGGGCAGTTAAGTTACTAACAGAAGCTTCACAAACTGTATATGTTTTTGAAGCAAGGCATCAACACATTACAGCCAAAGTTTTGAGTCAGAAATTGAGACCAGCATTTTTGTCTAAGGGGTCTTATATGGAGCAATTTGACTCTCTATATTAAGCTTCATTAAAATAGTGTTAGGTTTTTCCTTATTTCTTTGCTTGTTATATTTTCACTAATAACAGAAAAAATCATTTTTTTAGGTATTCAAATATTACTGTTTAATTCATAACGTTAAAAGGTAGTTTACAAAAGCAGATACTGAAAATGAGGGGGGGGGGGCAAATTTTCAATTGGAAGATTTCTTTAATTCATATCATTTTTATAAAATAAAAGGACATTCCCTGCTTTTAAATGCTAAAATTATTTGGTTTTCACACCAATATTCAAGCAAATCTTGCAAAAACGAGGAATTTTCAGTATATTCTTGTCTACGATCTTTGATACCAAACGCTCAAAAAACCGCTGAAGTTTTTGATCTAATTTTTTGCATGAGTATTTAATAGGTCTATATACAACTTTCGGAACGTGCCTTTTTTTAATATTTAAAAAAAAGTGTAAAATCGACCTACCCTAATATATATATAGGTGGGTAAAAATGACTTATATATATTAAAAATAACTTATATATATACATATATATATATATATATATATATATATATATATAAATATTAAGTTATTTTTATCCACCTATATATATATAAAGGACAAAATAAGCGAAGCGAGAGTAACGAGACTTCCGAATGTAAACCTATTGTCCACTTTCTATTCTCCTTAATTAGTGAAGAAATAATTAGTCCAAACTAGTATGTATCTAGAGTGTTTTCCGTTCAAAAGTATTGCAAACAAAATAAACAAATAAATAACATGTCTATATCTCTCTCTTACTATATATATATATATATATATATATATATATATATATATATATATATATATATATGTATATATATATATATATGTATGGTGTTCTGATTTTCTCATGCAAATCATCGTAGTTCTCTTTGTCTTTCTCTTTTGGTACATGTATCTGTCTCTGTCTCTGTCTGTCTGTCTGTCTGTCTCTCTCTCTCTCTCTCTCTCTTTTCTCTGTGTATCTCTCTTCTTACTATATATATATATATATATATATATATATATATATATATATATATATATATATATACATATCGTTCTGATTTTCTTATATAAAATATCCCAGTTTCCCTTTCTCTTTCCTTTTTGATACATGTATCTCTGTCTCTGTCTTATCTTGTCACAGTCTCACTGTCTCTGTCTCTGTCTCTGTCTCTGTCTCTGTCCCTGTCTATGTCTGTCAGTCTGTATGTATGTATGTATGTATATATGTCTATCTCTCTCTCTCTCTCTCTCTCTCTCTCTCTCTCTCTCTCTCTCTCTCTCTCTCTCTCTCTCTCTGTTTCCATTTGTCCTACACATTTCCTAAGTCCCTGTTTCTCGTTTTGTATATCTTTACCATCTCCGCTCGTCTCTATCTCTCTATATCTTTTCTTAATTAATTTAAGAAAGTCCCCCCTTCCTTCCTTAATCCATGGATTTCATTCCGTTTGATCCATAGCAATCCACTCCGTCTTATCGTGTAAGCTTGTCTTGCCGGGATTTACACACTTTAATTCGATCGGCAACACAGCTAACACTTTCTAAATAACGTAATCAACTCGTATAGCAATGCTGGAACGCCACTACGTTATATTTACTGATGCTAGTCTGGTAAAAGGCCACAATTATAGAGTGCTCTGCCTAGCTATCAGAGCACCTGGATATTTATTAGTCTTTATCTGACACAAGAATACCATTTTTGTGCGCCCCAAAACAATAGAAATAATCCTTTACAATGTTTTGTTCATCTTTTGTAGCAAGCTTAGATGGTGGGTGTGTAACAATTAGGTCGCATAAAGTTACTGTAAGCACAAATGTAGAATTCCACCTTAGAAGTCAAGTTAGAAGTAGAGATACGTTACAAGAAAATTCACAACAAAAACTCGTCTAGCTACAACCATTGTCAATAATTCCCTTTCTCCCCCTGTGTACCTAAAACTAAACGGAGCTTCCATGAGCAAAGTTTCTTTCCTAGAACTTTGGCCAAATGTTGGGCACGCAGCTTTTAGGGTATATTGATATCATTAGTTCAAAAGAAAAGTACTTCGGCTCCCGTTGGGATTCACTGCCTCTTTGTCCACTGGACGATCACACACCTACTATTTTCGCCTGAAGATATTTACTGACCTTCGGAAGCTCTAAGAACTTCCTACTTTCCTCTTCCTCACTCGGACACTGTCCAACTTCTTCCACCTATACCAAACGGTATAGATAACCTTATTGAATAAACCCTTTCCGTTGTTGACGTTTTAAGCATAGGTTTTTGTTATTTAATTTCGTAACTTAAGCATAGATAAGGAGAAACATCGCTTCCTTTACATAACTACTCGTCTGTTGAACATAATACCGCGGGCGTGTTTCCCATCTGACTACAACACGGTCGTGTTCAAGTCCAACGTACACAAATTCTTGTTAAGCCGTCTTCCTACATAATCAAAGTCTGCCTACTCGATCGGGGATGCGGGTCTTCTACTTTGTATTTATTCTCGTTTTGTGACAAGTTACAAATGAACAATGTAAAATTCCACATAAGATTAATTAAAGGAAGAAAATGTAATTTTCCATTAGAAGTCAAGTTAGAATAACGTCTACAGGAAGTTGCGTAATGGAAGGAAGTACGTGGCGCCAAAGTGATCGGACGCGTTTTCGAGGTTTCAACCACTCTATGAGCGTTTGGTAGGGAGTATGCAGTTCATCTGGATTTACTTGCTGTAAATTGTTGTGAGAAGTATATCAAATTCTCGAGCAAATAATGGAGTTATATGTTGTTCTTTTTAATTGCTTCTATTACTTCAGCCACAAGGAGAAAAGGGATAGAAAAGAACATCTACTAGTACCACTATTGGCAGAAGTCACTATCCAATGAGCCAACTGTAGTGGATAAGGCGATATCGAAAGAATGACAAAGTACCTATATACTTGCCTCCCCACGAGGGCAGTGTTAGACACAAGGTCGGTTTTTAATGTGGGGGAAAAATCCATCTTCCCAAAAAGATGCCCTCTGGGTTGGGACAAAAATTAAAATTGCCTAAGTCTAGAAGGATTTATCTTTCGCTGACCGAGGAGAGAGAAAACGAAGTGTACCATCAGAACAAATACCGCACTTTGCTCCTAAAGTCTATAAATATATGTAAGCTCCAGTCCTGTCACACTGTCGCAAAGTTGCACCCCTGTTCTTGTTTTACAAGTGCTTCAATGGATATGTGCTCCGACGAACTTGCTTCACTTGTGTTCCCCCAGCGTAAATACTCTGGAGAAATTTGACAATCAGAACAAATCCTTCACTGTAGAAATCCTCAAATGCCAGAAAGTTTTCTACTCTAATAGCTTTTGGAATTCCCCCCGTGCTCCCTGTTTCCCCGACTGTACCACCATTCAGACATTCAAATGTAAAGTGAACAAACACTCACTGTAAATCTTTCCATATGAATGCCCTTATGAATCTGGCCTCTAATTCTCAGTAGCCCCTAACATCTCACTGGCAATGTGTCCTCTTGTTTGGAATAAATAAAAGCATAAAGGAATTACTTACGAATTTTTAAAATAACCAAAAGTAAATTGTTAATAAAAGTGTAAAGTGTCGAGCCAAAGAAAGTGTTGTTTTGTCTATATATGCCAGTGAGTTTGTGAGGTTGTGTATAAACTGTCGCTATATTTAGTAGTTCATGACTGCTTCTCGTGTCGTCTACCGAGAATATATAGCTTAGCGGCCAAGGCTAGATTTAGCTTGCTCACAAGTAATTAGTGTAGTATTGTATGACACTGTGTTGTGACTAACAAGGCTTCGAATGGCAAGTTGAGTCTATCACTGCTGACTGTGTATGGGTTGTCGCTTAAATAGTAAAAGCTAGCAGGTACTCGGCTCCCAGAATATGTCTTTCAGGTTGGTTAAAGTTCTGTTCCGGCAAACAGTGGATATTGAGCATGTTGATAAAAGTAACCAATCAGTATTAAGCATTTCAATCAATAAACATCGAATATTTTACAGCGATAGTTTTTTTTCTGCTGTTGTTGTTATTGTTTGTTTGTTGCGCGAGTTTGACTTCTGTATAGAGCTCACTATGATCGTGCCTCATTATTATGTAGTCTTCTTCGCTCGTTGCAGCTATTTGTTAACCTACAATATTGCAGATTTTATAATCCCGATACCGAAAGTAGCAAGGCTTGGCGGTTTCACGCAAAGTCGAAAAAGGGGTACACCAGCAGTTATGTCATGTTTCTTAGATGAAGGGCCATCGAGGACAACCTGGATCTTTCTTTTGGTTAGGAAAGATCTAATTATGTAAAGTAATTGCCCAGTAATACCGTATGAGCGTATTTTCAGGAGAAGCCCTTTATGTCATACCTTGTCAAAGGCCTTGGATATATCAAGCGCTAATGCCCTAGCTTCACCTCCATTGTCCAGTGTATGATATATGCGTTCAGAGATGAGGGTTCGAATATCCGCAGTAGATCGTGCTTGTCTAAATCCATACTGGAGGTCAGAAAATAGTTTAGCATTAACTAAGTGCCGGTCTATCGCTAGATTGATTAAGGATTCAAAGATTTTAGCAAAGCTCGGGAGTAAATTGATTGATCGATAGTTCTGAGGAGCAGTTCTATCCCCAGAATTCTTGAAGACTTGTACCACAGAAATAATTTTCCAGCCATCGAGGAAGCAAGATTCATCAAGGCATTTTTTCTAGAATTTAGAGAAGACAGAGGCCAGTTCTGAGATGGGGTATAACCAGGTTTTCAAGTGTGACCTCGGTCTGCAATGGGAATCTAGGGAGGGGGTTGTTTTTTGAGTCCAAAGTGGAGTTTAAGGCGAAAGGCTGGGCAAGAAGTTCAGGCTTATCAGTTTCCGTGCGAACGACATAAGTATGGTTTAATAGCGGGGGAATTGTTGATTGTCCATTGTTCACTACACTATTGTAGATTTTCCAGAAATCGGGAGGACATAGTTTCTGTGACTGAATGCGTTTTTAGGTTATTTCTGTATACCTTCTCTTTGCTTCACCTGTAACTGCCTTACAATTATTTCTTGACTATAAATGTCTGTCTATTCGCAGTTGACTTATGGCGGCCGAATTTTCGGAATGATTGCTGCCTCTCAGCAATGACAGCTGTACATTCTGAGGTGAACCATTAGGGAGGGTGGGGTTTGCTGAAGAATTTTCGCATGGGGACATAGGGTTCAATGCCTTCCTTGACCCATTCGGTTAATTCATTTGCACACTGATCAGCAGGAAGTGAGAAGCTTTCCCTCCACCGGGCGTCGCTGATGTGATTCCTGATGGACTCAAAATAAACCTGCTCTTTGTATCTCGTTATTTTGAGCAACAGCTCATCAGCTTTTGGGTGAGGTTTTAGGGTGAAATAAATCATTACCACTATGTGATCAGCATTCCCGAGCGGGCTATGGGCTTTCGTCACACAAGCCTCTGGCGGTGAGGTCAAGAACCGGTCTGGAAGTGAGGTTTGATCGTCTACTCGATCGGGGATGCGGGTCTGGAAATCGACAGTCTGAGAGAGAAAGAGAGAGAGAGAGAGAGAGCTAAGGAGAAATTATACGTAGAGTTGCCCGCTGCGTCAGTAAGTCTGGAGAATCCCAGCCAGTCACGGTGGTTGCATTAAAATCCTTAAATACATGTATCTGGGCATTCGAGTCGAGTGAGAGTCCCTTATCTATGCTTTCAAGGACAGAGTTTAGCAGGGTACAGTCCTGGGTCGAAGGTGAACGGTATAAGAAATATAAGTAACTAAAGCTGTGATGTAAAGTCAATTTGAAGCACATGTAGTTTTGGTCATCTGATTCTAACCTATATGTTTTAGTCAAGGGGGTGTGTTCCGAACATACCGAAGTTGTTTTCTAGCGGTCTTGGTCAATGCACAAAGATGGCAGATAAATTTCAACTGAAAAATAACGTTCAGCTTTTATTTATTCGTTCGGAGAAATAAATGAGGAATTGGACAGACTAGTGACGACCGGCATTTTATCGAAAGTGGAATATAATCAGTGGGCAGCACTTACGGTCTGTGTGGAAAAGAAATAAAAAGAGATTCGCGTGTGAGCAGACGTTTTGATAGGATAAAATGCAGCACTCAAGGATTATCACTATCCACTGCCAAGCCCAGAAGTTTTTTCAAAATTAATTGGAGGCAGTTCTTTTCCAAAAATAGATCTGAGTGAAGCGTACCTCCAAATACCCTTGGAAGAAGAGAGTTCTAAACTGTTATGTATAAATACGCATCGCGGTTTATACAAGTTCGAAAGGCTTGCTTTCGGGGTCAAAGTTTCTACCGCAGTTTTTTTCAGAAAGTGATAGATACCTTAACGACATCCTAATCATCAGTAAAAAAAATATAGATCAACACAAGGAACACGTTTACAAAGTGTTTTTACGAATCCGGGACTACGGGTTTCAAGTTAAAGAAGAAAAGTGTGATTTTTTATGGAGAAAACAATCTGGGTCATGTAATAGATAAGGACGGCAGAAGGCCGAACCCTAACCCTAACCGCAATTAAGAACATGCCGGCTCTGGAAAATGTCACAGTTTCCTGTGTCTAGCAAATTATTACCAGGCTTTTATCCAAGAGCTCCATAATCTCCGTGCTCCACTGAATGAACTATTAAGAAAGGATATGGTTTGGGAGTTGACACTCGAATACCAGGAGGCATTCGACAAAACTATTGACATGCTGACATCGGATTTATTCTTTGCGAATTACTACCCAAACTTGGACATAATGGTGGCTAGCGACGCAATTCGTACGGAGTAGAGGGTGAATATTTCATGCAATACCGGATGGAACGCATAAACCGATCGTGCATGCATAAAAGACCCTGCTTCAAGCGGAGAAGCATTACTCCCAAATTGAGAAGGAGACTTTAGGAATAGTTTTTTTCTGTAACTAAGTTCCACCGCTATATACGGTAGATTGTTCACATTACAGGTGGATCATATACTGTTAATTGGCATTTTCGGTTCGAAAAAAGGTCTGCCTGTGTATACAGCAAATAGATTACAGAAATCGGGAACAATTTTATTCACTTATAATTTTAAAATGAAGTATTTACCGCCAAAAAACATCTATCACGCGGATGGATTGTCTAGACTGGTGCTGATACATTAAGTACCGGTAGAAGATTCCGTAATTGCTATCCTACGAGAGAGAAAAGCTGTGCTGGGCAACACAGTAAGAGAACTCCTGGTGACCCTACACGAAATTAAAAAGGAAGCCTCCAATGATGCGTTCATCATCAGTACAAGTAAAATTGCTGATAAATCCAACATTTTGCAGACAGTTTTGCATAAATGCAACGATGTAATCTTGTACAGAGAGAAAGTCGTCATTCCAAAAACCTACAGAATAGAAACCTGAAGAATTTTCTACGTTAGCCATCCGGGGACAAATAGGCTGAAAAGTGTAATGCGCAGTTACGTGTACTGACCTAAAATGGACCAGGACATTGGGAACATCATCACTACGTGTAAGGGCCGTGTCTTGGTGGCAAAGGCACCTCATATTAAACAGAGTCCGTGGCCCAAAACGGACCGACCTTAGTCAAGGATACACGTGGATTTTGCGGGCCTGTTGGAGGTATTTTACTATCTAATTTTAGTCGATGTAAAAAAACACTACGGAGGTAACGATAAACTTCCTTCACAAATTTCTCGCCTGTTTTGGGGTGGTCGATTGTTTGCTGAGTGACAACGGAACGTAATTTACGTCCTTCAACTTTAAAGAGTTCTGTGGGATGTTTCAGATAAGACGCATCACGACTCCCTTGTATCATCCTAGGTCAAACAGTCAGGCGTAGCGCATTGTGAACAGTTTAAAAAGAGCCCTGAAAAGGCTTGCGGCACTCCCACATCTGCAGCAGTTTTTACAAGTATACAGGATAACGCCAAACGTTAATACACCATCCTCATTATCTCCCGCAGAGATGATGTTTGCACGAAACGTGAGGTCCGTTTTTGACAAATTATTGCCAAAAACCGACCAAACAACGGCGAACTTCTATTGTACAAAAAAAAACCCTATATTCCCAGGGTTAGAGTATATTTCAAAATGTTTAAAAATAACACGTTTTTCTGGGAACTTGGTGCGATAGAATAGAGAATTGGAAATATGGTTTACATAATTCTAGGACCTCAGTGTTCTCAAAAGAGACACCTAAATCAAATTAAGAGGCTACTGTCGGATGAAGAAGTTTTGGACATCATATACGATACTTTCGACATACCAGTACCACAAGCAGCCCATGAAAAGCGGCAATCTAAAAGAAAACGGAAGTTTCCGGATCTTATCGTAATCAATCGAAAAAGGAAACGATAATGATACTCCTGAGGCGGTAAGGCTTGGGGGTATGGTACCTATCCTATAACGAACTTTGGACTTTTTCATTCACAATAAATACCGGAAGTATCTGCTTCTCAGCGTTGAATGTTAAATCCACCCCATCCCTTTCAGTCTCTCATTAACTTCGGTTGATTGAGGACTTCGGAATGGGGTAATACCGGTCAAGGATTCATTCTTGGCAATCAGTTCAGCAGGAACTGGGCCATTTCGGTGGACTTTTATCTGTCTGGCTGAGGTATACTGCCCTGAGTTGTCCTAGGAGGTGCACCCTCCCAGGCCTTGCCTCCCTTCTTTGGGGTTGAGTAAGTTCATTAAATCGGTAAGCTTTATATCCAATTACACATTTGCGTTTCTCACTATGTTTCAGTTCCTATCGCAAATGTGTAATTTGATATGAAGCTTGCCTGTTTAATTATGCACTAATCCTCTTCCAACCAGGGAAATATACTGAATAAGAAATTTGTAATTATTTCTTATAAGTAAATGAAAGAAGAAAATATAAATTGGATGAAATATAATATTTATTAATTCATCAAGTATTTAGGCAAGGAATATATTTGAAAAACATCCTTAATCCTTGATATATGGCTACACTACAAACGTAAAAAATATATATCACTTTGGTTTCTCCCATACTTTTTAATAATTCTTAATACTTTATTTTTAATAATTCTTGATACTATTATTTAATTATTTCTATTTTTACTCAATACATCTGATCTGTATTACTTATTTTCACTATAATATTATAACTTGCATCTCGTAATTCAATACCCTTATTTTTCGCCTCTCTATAATACTTATATTAAATCTCTTTTTTATTTATTATTACTATGTATTTATTTTTTTGTTATTTTTATTGGGAAAATATCTTTCATTTTTTATTTTTTTAATTCTAATTTAAAAAATTTTCATATTTAATACTTAAATATCTTTGGAATTATAACTTTTTTTGATTTTTGTAGGATTTTAATTGATGTTTTCCTATTTCCATGAAATCTTAATTTTAAATGTTTACCGTAAACCGGTTTGCTTGACTTTTCTATATGTTCCTATTTTTCCTTTTTCCTTTTTTCTTCTTCTTCTTAATCTCCTTTTTTTTCCATTTCTATTCCTCTATTTTCCTTCTTTCTATTTCTATTTTCATTAATCTCGTCCTTCTTTGTTTATTTCTCTATCTCTTCCCCTTATATAGATGTTTCCATTTCACCCTCCTTTTAATTGTATATCTATCTTGTTCCTTTTTCTTTCACTTTTCTCTTTTTGTCGTTATATATTTTTCTCTTTTTTTCTACCTTTTTTTACTATCCGTTCTTTCTATCTATTATTTCTTTAAAAACTTCTTTATATTTTTTTTTTAATTAGATTTATATTTTGAATTATTTCATTCTATTTTTCAGTTGGACAACCCTTTTCACATTTTTCATTCTGCCAAGGAAGCATGTGCTTGGCAATGGATGTATTTATATTTTGATTCCATACAGACTCTATATATATAAAATAAAATAATATTTATTTGATATTTTTACCTACGTACGACGTTGTTTCGAGCTTAGGGGTCTCATCAGCGCAAGGAAATAACAATCTTAGATGGTCACAGGGTGCGAACCCGGTTCACAGAGACACCTTGAATCCGTAAGCGTTTACTTAGTCCTTGAAGCCTCGAGAGATTATCACGTAATTACAAGGAAATTAAGTGATATTTACACTGAAAGCGGCGAGTATAAATATCTAGACATACAACAGAACCCAACGACCGAGTCGGAGTATTGCACTGGGGATTTAAGTGAATGTCAGTTTTTAATCTCTCTGAAAATTCTCTACTTTCAATGTTATTAAAAAGGCTTCTATAATATTAAATTAATAAAAGTTAGTTGATACTAAAATGACTCACCACACACACACACACACATATATATATATGTATATATATATATATATATATATATTTGTAGTGAGTCATTTTATTATCACAAATATATATATAAATATATCAATATATATATATCAATATATATATATATATATGTATACATATGTATATTTATTTTATTTTATTTCATTTTATCTCTATTTATCTCTATCTATATATCTATCCATTTATATATCTATCTATCTTCTTATTCATCTATCTCCCTTTTTATTATTTCTCTCTCTTTTCACTTTATTTTATTTTATTTCATTTTATTTTATTTCATATATTATATTCTATATTTTATATTAATATTTTTATTTACATATTATTTTATTTGTATTTTTTTACTTTGATTATTTTTCATTTTGATTCTTATGTATATATATTTATATATAAGGTGAGAGGGGGTGGAAGGTGATAGGATTAAGATGATTTCGTGTGTGTGTGTGTGCGCACGCGCGTGCGTTACAATGCTAAGGCCAATTAGGTTGATCACGTTCCTACCAGTCTGAAGGAAATCAACAACTAGTTGGGTTAAAAATCAACGAACTGTTATGATTGGATGACAGCAAGAAAACGTAATTATTCTTTTGTCTCTAATGGAGTTATCCTATTTGTCGTCTGTTTCATCCAACGCCGGTAAAGTCTTTCAACTCATCTCTCTCTCTTGATAGCGAGAAAAGCACTTGAGACAATTACCCGACACGATATGCCACTTGGTGTCAAGACTTTTATTGTATTACTGTCAACCAGTGGACATTGTTGTGATAGAACCGAGGTTGCCGCACGTCTCCCGTTGGGAGAAGTGGCGGACATGAGTGATGAACGCGGACATGGTAGTGCTGGTGTGACTACAGCTTAACAGGACGAACTAAGCAAAACTTTCACGTGGACCGACGTGAGTGTTTTGCGATAAGTACTTCAGTCGACGAACTTGTCAGAACGGTAAAACAGTATCACACGGATAGATAGATAGATAGCTAATTAGCTAGATAGAGCGAAAAAGTAACAAATAATGTAAACGATATATATATATATATATATATATATATATATATATATATATATATATATATATATATATATATATATATTCATATACAAAACATACAAGGTTTGTATTATTTGCGGCGGGACCCGTGGCGCAACGGATAAGAGTGCTAAGTTTTAATCAGTTCTAAGTGACAGTCTTCTGGAAGTTTGAAGGTTCAATCCTCTCGACGGACGATACTAAGAATACAATTACGGATTACTTAAGACTTCTATCGGACCATGACTGATTAAATATATAGTTCGTTCAAAATTGCGTACAGATTTCAAAGTTTGACATAAAGATCACCGAGTTCGACAAGAAGGTCAGAGGTTAGATCGGTCGAAACCTAGTTAGAATAACATCTAAGATTAGAATACTCTAATTAATCAAAAGTAGTAATCCTTATCTTAAAAATTCCGAAACATAACATTTAAGAGATTCGGGATAAATTTGACGGTTTTTGGAAACCCATCATATCTTGGCCAATAATGGATATATTCTCAAAATTCAAAGTGCATTTCTTAGACGATATTTTACCGAATACAGCCCAGACAAAGAAGCCGCCTTAAGCCTCCAACACGGTTTCCAGGCTCCACGAGCGCTTCAGGATGTCCTTAGAGAGACGCCCGAACACCAGTTCTGTCCTTGGTGTCGTAATAATAAGGCCGGATCACTGATTCACATTTTTCTGGTGACGTCATTGATAGTGATGAGTAAGAACCAGGATTTTCGTTATGAAGATTAACGTGATCCTCATAACGAAGGTCGTAACCTTCATAACGAGTGTTTGCCCGTTAAAATTACCTTTGTTCTGTCATTTTTCAAAGATAAAGATTCCTTCTGCCATATTGCCAAGGGAATTATAAAAATGCCCCAAAAGTAAATATGTTTTCTTTTCCGAAAGATAAATAACTATTTCGGACTTGGACACATTTTATTAAGGGGGGATAACTTCAGTCCTACAAAATATAGCAAAGTATGTCAAATGACGTATTTCAAACTTAATTAACTAGCAAATACATGCTCTCTCTCTGGTAGCATATTTATTACGTTAAAAATATGTGACTGACGAACAAACAAAATCTGTATTTATATAATGATTTTTTAAAAGACGTTTATGAATAAAATAAAAGTGAAGGACCTTATTTATAGATGGCAAGCGCAGACGCGGTCCTACACTATTTTTATAAATAAAATAAAGTAAAACCCATTTCCCTTTTATAGATGTTAAAATAAACGCAGACACCACAATTATTTTATAAATATTTTATTATTAAACGTATTTCCTTTTCATAGATGCAAGCGCGAAATAAAGTAATAGAAAATTACAACATGGCCACCAGCGATTAAGGCATTGCATTAAAGTTCGACTTTCAAGCCTTTAAAATATGAATTAGAATGTTATTTCGGAATAAAAAATACAAGTTAAGACTATTAATGAATTTCATCCCAAATGTAGGCGAAAATGAAACGAAATAAGCGAGATATTCAAAAAATAGTATATTGTAAATAAACTGTTCGTTCTGAAAAAAAATTCAAAGAAACTGTTCGTTTTTACAAATTTTAATTTCTTTAAAAAAATGTCCATTCGGAAAAAAAATGTGCTTTCCAAAAAAGCTGATTGTTTTAATTGGTCCCCCGATTTCTCTGAAACTTAGCCAAAATGTGGAGGCAATTGTTCCTAATAGAAAATAAGTATCGCTGACCTTGGAAAAAGTCTGGTTCGCGCCCCCAGGGGGTCAAAAGCCTAACAAATGGCAAAAAAATACACTTTTCTCCCATAACGTTTGATCCATCCATTCAATTTTTCTGAAACTTAGCCAAAATGTAGAGGCAATTGTTCTGTGTATATAAAATGAGCATCCCTGACCTCAGAAAAATTCTGATTCGCGCCCCCAGGGCGTCAAAGGAGGGTAAAAAATGCCCCAAATTGCCCAAATTTATTGCATTTTACACTCGCTACATCGAGTCATATACAGAGGGCGACCACGCACGCGCAGCTTGTTTATTACAATTTTTTACTATGTTGTAAATAACCTGTTCGTTTGCAAAAGAAAACAAAAAACATTTTAATCCATTTTAATAAATGTTCTATTACTAATTTTGAATTATTTATTTTGTGTTACGTAAATGAATGAATGAATTATTGATTGAGTAAATGAATTCGTAATCTTTCGTATTTGATTTATTTTCATATTTAATTTACTTTTCAGTTTAAAAAAATCAGTATTGTCTGAAGTTGACGCTCCTGTAACTCTTCACAAATTAAAACAGACGTTTCTATTCTGTACATTACATTTTAACCTTTTAATAATTTAAAAAGTTTTCTTAAAAGTGAATTCTTGTTTTGTTATATTGAATAAAGATCAGTTTCAGTAAAAATTGAATCCTTTTCCTTTCTTTTCCTTTTTAAGGACAGTTGTTAAAGTGTTCTAATGCTTTTTTTGAAAAAGCTCACATTCATTAGCTATGTGCAAATATTAGAGAACCGTGACGTATTATTTCTGCAATGTTGTTGTTTTTTTTTTGTTAAAGAATTAAATAAACAATGCGTTATTAAATGATAATATCGTTAATTCGAGAAACTAATTTTTTTCTTACAAGTTGTATTGATTTTACTAACACGGAATTTAGGGGATTTTTTCGTAATATATGAGAACTATATTTTTAAAGATGATTTATTTTATTAAAATATACATTCATGTGTTTTTAGTACCCTGTGTAATTACTTTATTAAAAGTGTATTTCTTTACACGAAATAATCCATTTTCACTAAGGGTTCTAATGAAGTATAGAGTTAATTTTTTTCGGTGATCATTAATTAATAAATACTGAAAATCACATTAAAATTAGTTGATTTTCTGAATTTTTATGACTTTTTAAGTGCAAGGGGGGGGGACAAAATGTTTTGACATTTTGGAGATCTGTCATTCATTTTGCCCATAGTCTGACTGTTCGACCGATACAGTTTGCTACTTTATAGCATGACGTCATTTTCCAGTGAACCGGCTTGGTTATTACGACGGTCACGACCCAACACATAATACGAGGGCGTTACATAATAATGCTCTTGACCCATTTTCCATAGTAGTAGATTAATGAAACTTGGCACAGTTATTAGTCTTTCTCTGCATAGAAACCACCCAGAGTTATGCATTTCTCCTATCGTTTTATGCAGCTCTGGACACCGTTTTTTGTAGGACACTCCATGTTGGTCCTCCAACCACGTCGTAACTTTAGAAATCAAGGCTGCATCATCTGGGAAACGCTTTCCTTTCAAAAACAACTTCATGGCTGGGAAGAGATGAAAGTCAGAGGGTGCAGGATCAGAAAAGTAAGGGCATGGGGAGGGATTTCATAGCCACACGCCTGTGCTTCTGATCTGGCGACATGCGAGTTGTTGACCGGAGCATTGTCCTGTAGGAGGAGGATACCTTTGCTGATCTTACCCCGCCTCTTGATTTTGATAGCTTCTCTTAATTTCATCAAAAGTGAAGCGTAATAGGCTCCTGTAATTGTGGTACCTTTTGTCAGGAAATCTATCATCACTACTCCGTCCTGATCCCAGAAGACCGTGAGCATGACCTTGCCAACGGAGGGCTGCATCCTTGCCTTCTTTGGAGGTGGTGAGTCCAAGTGCTTCCACTGCAGTGACTGGGCTTTGGTTTCTGGATCATAGTGAAGGACCCAAGTTTCATCATGTGTAATCAGTCTTTTGTAAAACTTTGACTCATCTTCTTGGCACATCTCCAAATTCATCCTCGAGCACTCGACGCGTTCTTGCTTCTGGAAAGGTGTGAGCAACCTGGGAATCTATCTGGCAGACACCTTATGCATATGTAAATGGTCATGAATGATAGTTTCCACATACCCTGTACTAATCTTGACCTCTTGGACTATTTGGCGAATAGTAATGCGTCGATCTTCCAAATTAGCATATCAACTTGACGGACAGATGCCTCATCAATGGCAGAAGAGGGACGACCAGGTCTGTGAGCTGTTTCCACAGACTTCCGGCCATGTTTGAATTCACGATGCCAGCGTTTTACAAGGTCATATGATGGGGCATCATCACCATAAGTTTATTTCATTTCATCAAAAGTCTCCTTTGATGTGGGTCCTTTCAAATACAAAAACCGGATCACTGCGCGACACTCAACTGGCTCCATTTCACATCTCAGTTCAAACACCTGTAAATAAAAGACCATAATTAGTTCATAGCTGATTTTTGCTACATAACTCATACAGATATAAATCATTACACATGCAAAATTCCATCTAGAGCAGACAACTGGAAGTTGGTCAGGGGCATTACTTATGAACGCCCCTCGTAGTACATGGAGTCTCAATTGAGGAAGTTGAGAAAGAACAAGTAGCTTCCTCTTGATTTTCCTGGAGGTTTGACACAGAGCTGAGTCTTGTAGCAATACGTATGGCCTTCCCGACGCCACCCTTTCTACCAAGCGAGAAACAATTGACATCAACACAATATCGTCATCTAAATTGAGTCTGTATAGTTTTGTAAGTATTTTTCTTTCAGAATTTGTATCGTAATTTCGTAAAAAACATGGATCTAATACAGTCGATGTGGATTTCGTGATGTTTAGCTTCTATGATAGAATGTTTCAGAAAAAAATTAAAATAAAATAGAATTACAACTACTAAGTGTAACCAAAGGAATTAAAATTTAATTTTCGACCGATCTGTATATACTCACCCTACGGAAACTGTTATCAGATGTTTTCTTTATTTCAAAATAAGCTTTAGTGTATCGAAGCTTTTGCCTTAACGTGGTTGTCCATTTTGTTTGTACAAGCCACCGAGGCTACGATACACATTCTTAAAAAGAAACACTAACAGAAAGTTTAAAAACTGAAAAAACTATACAGATAGGTAGGAAATTAAATTTTCTTGCGTTTATTGTATATTTGTTTCTTTTTTCATTCAGTTTTGGCGTTGTTATACTACTCTTTCGCCTATATGAAAAAGTAATAAATTATATATCTATATATTTCTTTTTTACACTCGTATTACTGCTTTTTAATTTCCAGTCATCTCTTCCACAAGTAAATATTAAAAATTACTCCATGACGAGACTGCTTCCTCCTCCCACCCCTACCCCATTTTAGATATTAATGCCAAACGCATAAGATTCTGCCATTTTTTCAATATCTTTTTTATGTCTCCTATTTTTCTTCGCAAATGTAACGCTGTAAATTAAAATGTTACATGGAAACTTTTCTTGTCCTTCTTCCAATTTCTTATGTCTTTTATCCATTTTTGTACCTCCGCTTTATCCATCATGGTTGTATCATTTCTTTTTGTAAAAATTCAAAAAATAACATATTCACTTATTTTCAAAAAGTCTTTTGATAACAAAAACCTCACATATGAGTTAATTTGATTACATAATTTGGGCCTATCTGTCTTTTACACACGCTTTCTCTATATCTATCCGTATATATATATATATATATATATATATATATATAGTTATTTCATGTATCCACATAAAATTTTGTAAGAAGATATAATTTTTTATGTAGCAATTTTAAGTATTTACTTCAACAATGCTCGATACGTAAGTAGAGCGAGGTAGTAAGCTATGAAAATATATTTATGGCAATTAAGCTACACAGAGGCTCCCGCGTTTTATGACCAAGAGAGGAATCTTCAGACTGAAATGCAAACACGGAAGCCTCTGTGTAGCTTAATTGCCATGAATATATTTTCATATCTTACTACCTAGCTCTACTTACGTATCGAGCACTGTTGAAGTAAATACTGAAAATTAATACATAAAAAAGTATATCTTCTTACAAAATTTTATGTGGATACATGAAATAACTATATATATATATATATATATATATATATATATATATATTACTATTGCCTTTACAGGTACAGGCATGTTTCGACTCTAGGCTTATTTGGGTCGGGTTGTCAGGATGAAAAAGTAAATAATACACACATATATATATATATATATATATATATATATATATATATATATATATATATATATTAATTTTATTTATACAGACATGTACACAATCTGCAACACTGGCATGTAGATGTTATCGATCAACAGCTGTGATAAACTGAGATCTTATAAGGTTGAATTAAAATCCGATCTTCTTTTTCCGATCGAATTTTTACTCTGCCTGGTGAGATCTCAGTTTATAACAGCTATTGATCGATAACATCGACATGCCAGTATCGCAGATTTTGCATATATCTGTGTAAATAAAATTATCATATATAAAAGCCCTATTTAATATTGAGCACTTTTTATTAGCCCGGTTGAAATTCTTTGGATTACTATCCTGTGGATGTTTTACCTGGATCTTATATATATATATATATATATATATATATATATATATATATATATATATATATATAGATAGATAGATAGATAGATAATTGCTCAACTCACCATTAGAAATATAATACATATATATATATATATATATATATATATATATATACAAACGCATCACTTAATAAGTTCCGGGCCTGACATAGAGATGGCCCCACTAATTTTTAAAAGATGCAAGTGATTTTTATAAAGTGCTAACCTTCAAATAACACTAGTCAACATTTTAGACGAAACAGATTCTTAGTTTACAAAGTGCAGTTTTTTTAAGTGAAGCTACTGTTGCAGCTTTTTAAAAGAATGGAAAAATCTGAATTTTGTTTCTTGATAAAGCATTGATTTCTGATGAGATAAAATACTGTTCCAGCAAATAAATGACCTGATAAGTGTTATTCGGACTTTGAAACAACGGTTAATAGATGTTTACTTTAAATGCTGTCTTACAAATAGAAATAATACTGAACGCTCAGGTCGCCAATATTCATCAGAACGGTCGACAAACTCGTAAATTTACGTTGCGTTAGATAGTAGAGAAGAAAGTGTATCCACTATTTTGCATAAAAATATGTTAACGAGAAAGCTGTGTTCAAAGTGGATGCCGCGTTTGCTCACAGTCGATCAAAACTAGCGACTTCACAACGATTAAGAGTGTTTTTTTTTCGGCAATATGTGAGAATCGACAAAACATAAACCCACCACTTCAGTTCGAAATAAAATCGGGAGTCAGGTGAGTGGACAACAGAAGGTGAAAGCCGTCTAAAGCG
>OY744515.1:104602074-104629574 GCA_963556195.1 Sepiola atlantica | reverse complement strand
GTTGTTTTATTCTTATCTTCATTAATGTATGTTTCTGTTCCCTCCTGTTTTCCTGTAGTTCATATTTCATGTTTTTCAGTCATTTGGAATGTTTGTTGTGTTTTAGAGTTTTTCCCATATCTTGCTCCAGAAGTTTTTTGTATCTGTCGGGTCCGGTTGTTCTTACTTTGTTTACGTTTTTTGTAAAGCTGGCTTTTATTGTTTTCAAAGGTAATGTTCTGTTTGTGCTATTCCGATTTGTATCTATATTATTATTATTATTAGTAGTAGTAGTAGTAGTAGTAGTAGTAGTAGTAGTAGTAGTAGTAGTAGTAGTAGTATTCTCACTGGAATTTCTTACACGAGCAATAAACAGTGATCGATTACTGACAACAACGGGTGGTGTTCCCTGGAGTCTGGGTGACTAGTCTCTCCAGATTTCCAGCAATCTCTGGTTCTTTCAGTTACCATAGCAAATCACTTTGCGTTCTCGCCACAACCGTCTACCGTTGATTAATCACCGTTGGTTTTCCCTGGAACCTGAGTGTCAATAACACTCTTTATGATTCCAATACTCTCCATGACCTTTATTGATGGCTCTCTTCCACCTCGCTCTTTCCATCCTCCTCGACCCTTCGTGTCCAATTGTTTTGTGACATAAACCGATACTAATCACATCGCTTTGGGGAGGGGATTTTAAGTGATTTTTTATTGTCTCCTTTGGTAGTTTCTGTTCCTTTGGTTTTGTGTAATGTCATTTCTTTTATTTATAGTTCTGTCTATTGAGTGTTGTTTTATTTCAGTTTTTCTGTCATTTGTCGGCGTTATCTAGTTTGTCCGTTGGTTTCAACACTCTATGTTTTTTTAAATATTTCTCTTGGTTTCATCAGTGCCCTGCTTTGTATGGTGTCTATCCTCTCTTCCATTCAATGTTTTCCTTGGTTGTCCATTTTTTGCAACTGTTCCCCGTGCTCCTACTATTATTAGTATCACAACGGTATTTTTCATGTTCCCTATTCTCTTATATTCTATGGAAACCTCCATATATTTACTTTAGTTTAACTGTCTCATTCATCTTCACTCTGTGAATGCTGGGACGGCAAAATCGATTATTTGACATGATTTTTTCCATCTGGTGTACTATTATTACACCCGGTCTTCATTCTTGGATGAGTGAGTCCGTTTCTATTCTAATGTGTCCTAGGATTTTATGTCGTTTCTTTTCCAATGCTGGTTCCGGTTTTTGCTTGTTCGACGTGCATTCGCTTCCACAGTTTTCAGTGCACTATTTTCCTAATCGTTTCTGTTTTTTAGGGGGGGGGTAGTTTTCTGCATTCACTGATGATGTGGTTTACACTTTCGTCTCTTTCTCCACAGAGTCTATACTGACTGTTTTTTCTGGATTATGTCTATCTTAATTTTTATGTTGTTCGTTCTTATTGCTTTGTTCTGTGCAATTGTCATCAGTGATTCCGTTTTTTCCTCTCCTCCTTCTCTTTCTTATTTGTACAACTACTACTACTACTACTATATTTATTTTTCTACTTCTCCTTCTTCTTCTAGTCTTACTCTACTAATACAACTCTGTTCTTTTTCTTCTTCTCCTCCTCCTACTCTACTAATGTAACTACCTTCTTCTTCTTCTTCTTCTTCTTTTTCTTCTTCTTCTTCCTCTTATCTTCTCTACTCTATTAATACTATTCTACCTTTCTTCTCCTCCTGCTACTCTAATACTATCTTCCCTCTTCGTATTTTCCCTCTTCTTTTTCTTTCTTCCAGTAGAACCATCTGTAAAGTCGCCAACATTGAACTTGTTCTATCCAAGAGCCAGACAAAAGGTTGAAATCGAACATCGATTAACTCGCATCAAAATCAATAATGCATTATTGAGGAAAACTTGACTTGCAGGTAAATAAGGACAAAGAAATCTGCTTGTGTCTGCGAATGGAATCTGACAAAAACTTCATAAATACGATTCCATCGAAAGTTACAGATCTATTAACACGAATAAAGACTCAATGGCTAGCTTCAATTTCGGAAACTTTGTGGGGTATAGAGTCAACCGTTCTGTATGATTACTCTCAGGCTCACTCTGATCGACAGTGGTAGTACCTTGCAGGGTCCCCTCCACTGAATAAATACACACACATGAAACGAGTAAACAAGCACCGTTATTATAATTAATAATGAAGACTGATGTCATAGGGTTCTTATGAACCTAGTTAAGATAATATCGATTATTTTCCCTCGCTGATGAATCACGCAGTTAACAGTGGAAAGTGAAATCCCGATTTTTGTTACGATTTGAGTCTGGTTAAACTCATCTTCAGATTAACATATAATATGTCTCTTCTGAAACTCTGGGAATTCTCACGCTTAAATAGTGATAGATAGATAGATAGATAGATAGATAGATAGATAGATAGATAGATAGATAGATAGATAGATAGATAGATTTTGTTTTGTTTTAGTCTGTGTTGCTTTTTATGGAAATCGCTCCAGAAAAGGCACGGAGCCATATGATGTAAGAAGCTAAAAGAATACCACTGTAAAGTCAAAAACTAGCCAACAATAAGTTTTAGATGGATAGATTCGAACCCAGCAAACAGCAAGTCTTCCCCCTTTGTCCGAAATATCGCTCATGGAATGTGAGGACAAAAAGACAAAATAAGGGATGCGAAAGTTACGAGTCTGTCGGAAGTAAAGCCACGGTCAACTTAGTACTCTCCTTTTGGACGTGATACAATTAAAGTAGTATAACACTTACGGGTAGCGACTGTGGACCGGGTATAGTATGGTAGATGAGACCTTCCAGATGTGGTGGGGCAACTCGTTTAGGAGAAGAAAAAACTCCGAAAAGATGTCCTCTATTCATTCTATTATTGTTTCAAACCGTCTTCTATTTACACCTGCAACTGGAATAAAGCAAGATGCGGAAGGTGCTGTTAGATATTGGGTAACCGTTACGTCGTCATAACCCCCTCCCCCTCATCGCACATGCCCCCTTTCAGAAGTTACTTATTGACTCTGAAGACAAAGGATCTCTGGGAGTTTGGCTTTTGTCAATACATCGCGCTAGAAGAGGAAGTAAACTCGCATATCAAATCCGCTACACAACTGCTCCGGATATCCTGTATGTCGCGCTATAACTAGTGAGAGACGTTACGGAATTGTGCAAGTCGAGTATGCATACACTGACATGAAAAAAGTAAATAGACACTCTTCTTTAACTAATAGTCAAGATTGCTGTCAGAAGGCCCCGATGGACGTAGACAAGATGATGCTGATAACTTTCTTTTGCTGATGAATTGGACAATCATTCGGTTTGAAACGGACATTGGAATCCCGAGGTTTGCAGTGAGTTGACGCTGATTAAGTCCTACTTCATATTAACCTATGATATGGCTCCTATGAAGCTTTAGGAATGTTTATGCTTCTTTGGCCCGTGCTATAATTATATATACGATGTATTATATATATACATATATATATATATATATATATATATATATATATATATATATATATATATATATATATATAATCCCGAAACAGTTTTCATGGTAAACAACTGACGATCCCTTTCTATAAAAAACATATATAAAAATATATTTATATTAGAGTAAATTCTTGGAAGTTAACTAATATAGTGATTGCAGTAGATTGATTGACTTACTAGACAAAAATCTTTCAACAAAATTTTTTTCCAGTTTTGAAGGTTAAAAAAGCTTCCGAGACTCTCTCTCTCTCTCTCTCTCTCTCTCTCTCTCTCTCTCTATATATATATATATATATGTCTGTGTGTGTATGAAACACACAAAAAAATTCATATAAACAATCAATATATCAAACTTTTACTTCTGCTTTGTTCGGCTCCGAGTACTGGCCGTCGCCGACGGATGCAGAAATTTTAACATGTATGAATTATTTTGGCGATATTGAATGTTCTTACTCACACGCCCTATTCCAAACTCGTGACCGTGGACCGCCATCAGTGGACTTATTCTCTTGTAACAAACAGCCATAATTAAAACAAAAACTCACATAAAATCTTTTTCAGAAAAAAAATTTATAATTCCAATTCATTAAAATTTGCTGGAATAATTTTTAAATGAAAATTAAATAACAAGTAAAAATAGATTTTTTACTTGATTACTGAAAACCTTCAAATAAATTGAATAAAAAAAACTGATTTTTTTTTTAATTTAATTATTTTGACTTATTTATACTGGTTTGAAACCATCTAAATTAAACTTAAAACGTTGTTTATTACCGTTTGGCACAAGAGAAACGGGCTACTAATGGTGGCTCACGGCCACGGATTGGGAACCGGGGGTGAGCAAGAAAATTCAATATCGCTATTATTTTTGCAGTGAGTCTATTTACTTCTTTCATGTCTGTTTTGGGTATGACACAGCGGAAGTAATATAACACTTACCGGTGCCGACTGTGGACCTGTCATATTATGGCAGAAGAACCCCTTCAGCTGTAATACGGCAACTAGTTTAGGAGAAGGAAAACTAAAACAAATAGCATCATTACTCAGTTGATTCCGTTATTGTTTCTGGTCGTCTTGCATATTTACCTGGAATTGGTACCAAGCAATGTAATTTGTGGGGAAGTGTGTTAGTTATTGGGTAACCGTTACTAAACAAGAAATCTCTCATCGCACAAGCCTCCTCAAACAAGTAAATAGACATTCTTATCCTTTTAATAAGTGAGACTGCTGTCAGAGAGTCCTGATGGACGAATGAATAATATTGGTTATTTTCCCTCGCTGATGAATTGGACAATAACTAGGACTAGTCAGAGCAATACTTCAGCCCGACGAAGCAGGGAACATAGGACTGCAACGGCCACCCTGTCGGACTGATTGTCGAAAACGTATCCCCGACTGGTGTGAAATGCCAAAAAAAATTTTAGAAAGTGGAATCCCGAAGTTTGCGACGATTGCATGCTGACTAAGTTCACCTGCAGATCAACGTGAGCATTACTCCGTTTATCCTGCTGGTCATGTAATGTGTGAGGAGGTGCGATTGGATATTGAGTACCTTTTCCTACACTAGAAATCCCTAATTGAAAATTCTGAAAAACCTAATGCTCCTTTTGCGCGTGCCATACTTAAATGGTAAGATATGATAGGTTTATTGATATTTGAAATACAACAAAATATATGAAATAATATCGATGTTTTAAACGTTACTGCTGTTTTGTATGGCTCCGAGTGCTGGCCGTCGACGAACGGAATCAGAAACATTTAACATGTATGAATTATTTTTGTGGGGGTGTCTATTTATTTATTTCATGTCAGTGGCACAAGGTTTTAAGTTGAGGAGAGAAAATCTAGCGCACCAGAAATAGTGTACCAAAAATGCCTGAGCAGTCCCGTCGACATGCCTCGGTAGGGACGCCTCAGATGATCGGCGATAAATCAACTTCTTCTCAAAGAGAGAAGGTAAACCTTCAGAGGGTAGACCTCATTGGACTGATCAGAACAATACCCGACAGAGCAGGGAAGCTGAGGCCAGAGAGACCCACTCTGTCGCATGATTGGCGAGGACGTATCCTCGACTGGAGTTATAAAAAGAATGTTGGCACATAGTGGAAGTTTTCTAAAATTTGAAAAATTGGTTAATTGTTGGCAATTTACTTTCAGTTAAGATCATTAAAAAATATGTTAATCTATTAAATACATATAATGTATATGAAATATATGTTCACTTGGTTTTCGCGTGAACCCCTTCTATTGATGAATTGTGTTATATTTTATTTAACCGTAACTAAAAGACATAAAAAAGTATCGATTTCAAAGATTTGAACGAATTTTGCTGATTAAAAACCACGTCATTGAAGGTTGGCTCGCTCGAAATAACCTCTTTCTAAGCCATAACTTCAGTCATGTAATCGGTATTTTTCACACACTTTTTACAATAGCAATGTGTTTTTTATTACTTTGAAGCATTTTGAGGGTCTCTTTCTTGCAAAGGATCAACATTTTCACTCATGATGAGCCCTTCCTGAGTCTCAGCTAATTGTTTTTTCTTTCTCATCAAATCTTTCTTGGGGTTCATACATTAGATTCATTGCTCTTTCTGCTTCTTGTAAAGTCGGTTCTCGATATCGCCCACAACACTTTCTCACACCTGAAACTATTCTCTATATCTACAAATCTACTATCAGACCATTATGGAGTACTGTTGCCATAGTTGGGCTGGTGAATCTCTTTATCTCACTTGAGGATTTTCGATAAGGTGCAGAAATATATCTGTAATTTGATTGGCCCTACACTTTCTCAGGAGAAATCGACTCTGAAACTTCTTGTTTTTTCTTTCTCATCAAATCTTTCTTGGAGTTCATACATTAGATCCATTGCTCTTTCTGCTTCTCATAAAGTCGGTTCTCTCTATCGCTCAAAACACTTCTTCACACCCGAGACTATTCTCTATCTCTACAAATTCACTATGTATGGAGTATCGTTGTCATAGTTGAGCTGGTGAATCTCTGTTCTATTTGAGAATTATTGATAAGCTGAAGAAACGTATCTGTTATTTGATTGGCCCCCACCATTTTCTTCTTCTCTGCACAGACGTGATATATTTTACCCCACATTAAAAAACCGACATTTTGTCTAACTCCGCCATCATGTGGAAGCAAGAAAATAAGGACTATTTCGCCTTATTGACTTCTTCAGAAAAAAAACCCAAAAAAACCTTCCAACATACGATCATGTGTTTTCATCATATCCGTTTTTAATCGTCACTCACACATTCCTATGCATTTAACATTTGAACTCTGATCCATATGACAATTCAAATATGATCTCTGCTTTTTTCGGTGTCGCATGTCTCCGATATGTCTGGTTCGAGGAGCATTCATAATGCAAAAAATGTCATTTTCGGACATACACACAAACACTCAAACAACATGCGTTCTTCATACAAGTATAGAAACATGGAGTATTGTTGCCACACCTTGACTTGTGCTCCAACCACTAGTCTCTCCCTTTTGGACAGGGTGCAAATCAAAATTTGTAACCTAATAGATCCCACACTGTTTGCTAAGCTCCAACCCCTGTCGCATCTCCGCAGTGTTACATCCCTCGGCTTGTTTTACAAGTGCTTCCACGGAATATACTTCGATGAACTTATTTTATTTGTACCCTTCTCAACGTAAATACCTCTGACTCACCTCAGCAGCATCAAAATCACACCCCTTCACTGTAAATGTCGCCAGATGCTTGAAGACTTTCTACTCTAGTACCTTCTTTCTTCGAACCGCTTGTCTTTTGAATTCCTCTCTGCTCCCTGTTTCCCCAACCGCTCCAACATGCAGAAATTTAAATGTAATGTGAACAAACATCTTGTTTATAACTCACCAGTCGGGTTGTTGTTATAAATCTGGCCCCTATCATAGTAGCCCCTAAAACTTCAGTGGCAATATGTTGTATTCTTCTTTTTTTTTGGGGGGGGGGTAAAGAAAAAAGTGTGATTTTTGTAATCAATACCGAATGCCAGAAATCTAGGTTTTTGTTTGTTTTGCAAATTGGAGAACAAATTGACTACTTGGCCGACAGTGGAAACTTGAATTCATCTCTCAATACTGGTAAAATCTTATATATCATATATATTTTATCTCGATCAGATCCGGAGTCTAATAGATGGATTCTGAAACATCTTGCTGCCTAACTCCCCACTCAGGTTGCCCTCTATAAATCCTGCCCCTCTCACAGTATCCCCTTACGCTTAAGTCACAATATGACTTGTTTGGGAGCGAACGAAAACAATAAATGCTTACAAATGATGTGTTATGTGCTTGTAAGATTTTCTCCCATTAAAATCGACCTTGTGTCAAACTTTGTACGCATAGGAAAGCAACAAAATTGAGACTCATCAAAACTCTAGTTCAAATTCCTCCCAACGTATGATCACGTGTTTCCTTCATATCAGTTTGGAAATTTCGCCCATGCATTCTTATGCATATCACATTTGATTCCTATAACAGTTGAAATCCGATATCTGCCGTTTTTGGTGTTGTATATCTCCAATGTGTTTCAACCTTTCATAATGCAGTTTGCGGGCAAATACACGCACGCACCTTTTCAAGCCCAGAAAAAATAAATGCCTGCAAATGCATTATTATACGTTTGTAAGATTTTCATTCGTATTAATAGTGAAATATAGGCGATGGATTTGTGGCATTCTGCATGTTACCATGATTCAACTTTCTCACTTTATCTTCATTATATAAATGGCCATATGATCGTCTCTGTTCAAAGGTTCATGCTCCTTTATGACTCGCTCTCCTGTTGAGAGTGAGGTATGCCATTTAGAAATAGCATAATCAGATTTGAAGCAAATCAATTATATATATATATATATATATATATATATATATATATATATATATAGATAGATAGATAGATAGATAGATATAGATATACAAATAAATTATATATATATAAATATATAAGACAGCTATGATAGATATATACTAACTGTCTTTTGTAACGCACCCTCTCTCTCTCTTTCACTCTCTCTAAATATATATATATATATATATATATATATATGTACATATATATATATACATATATATACATATATACATATATATGTATATATATTAGAAGAATATCAATCCCATAAAATGTACAATACCCGAACAAAACAGTTTCATCACGTATTAAGTGAATCATATATATATATATATATATATATATATATATATATATATATATATATATATATATATATCAAGGGAGGCGCGTGACCGCTCTATCCCTTAATAGACTTCAAAAACGGCCTATGCTAGAAATCTCATTTCTTTGATCAATCATAACTCAAAAACCAATAAACCAAATTAGTTAAAACTTTGCACAAAATTTTCTTTTGATAGGTTCTAAAAGTGTGTAGAATTTCAGCATCATTAGTCAAGGCAACCCAGAGATCCAGAAAGGTCAGGCATGGTTTTGTGTTATCCGTGTGTACGTACGTACGTACGTACGTACGTACGTATGTGCCACCCTGTATCTCATCAACTATTTGATGGATTCAGCTGATTTTTGGTAGAGATAGAGGGTCTAGGGTTTAGTTGATGGCATTTCAATTTCAGTTTACCATATACCTTAGTTTTCCAGAAAATTCCAAAAAACCTTTAAAATGACCATTGTATTGAGGCATACCCTTTACAAAAGTAGTGACATTCTATGATAAATGCCAGTATACTGAAATCATATGCCCTTAATAGGGTTAAGATGAAAATTCATATACACTAAATTTACAAAAGCACGGAAATTCCCAAATTTTTACACTTTTATTGTCATTAATTAAGGGTATGACTACATATCAACCAAATCATTTAATTATTACATCACTACAGTATAAATCTCTATGCATGAGTGGATGAAGTGTGTGAGATGCGCTGAAGGAAAATTCCTACCATTAAAATACATAGCCCTGTTGTGCTCGCATACCCTTAATGACAATAAAAGTGTAAAAATTTGGGAATTTCCTTGCTTTTGTACATTTAGTGAATATTAATTTTCATTTTAACCCTATTAAGGGCATATGATTTCAGTATACTGGCATGTATCATGGAATATATATATATATATATATATATATATATATATATATATATATATATATATATATATATATATATATATATATATATACTAACACCGGCGTTTTTTCTCTTTCAAAGATAAATTAATAAACCGATTCAAATAGCATTCTTCCCCGCCCCCTTAAAAATTGAACTTATTCTGGTTGAACAACTGTACGCCTCCGACTTTTTTCATTTTAACTATATCCACTTCTACCACTTCCTAATAATACTACACCCTTGTTGCTACCACAACACCCATTAATTGTTTCTCATATTTTATGTTCTTTCTAATATCAGCCGTAAGATCTGAGCCTTCTAACAAAAAAAATTTGTACGTGCATGATTTTTCTTCAAACAAATCATCCTAAGGAAGTCTGATAATAAAGACGAAACGTTGATGAATACATAAATATTATTTTGGTTTTCCTTTTACATTTTACACTACGTCGAAACATTTATTCCTGTTTTTATCATATGTATATATATATGTATATATATAGAGAGAGAGAGAGGGAGGGAGATAGATAGATAGATAGATAGATAGATAGATAGATAGATAGATAGATAGATAGATGACTTTTAAATTCCCATAATTATTCGAAATTTTAACTTTAAATCTTAGTTACAATTTTAAATGTTTGAGTCTCAATTTTAATAAATTCTGTAAGTAGTAATCTTCTCATCTACTTCACCTTGTAAGCATTTTTTTTTCAATTTTCTTTCTCTATAACTTCTAATCTATTAGCACTAGTTTTTGATAATGCTTCTTACTAAAGCTATGATAACCAATTACTCTACCACTGATAATAAGCGATTTGAACCATTAATAACCATTCCTCCATCATATGATTTTATATATGCAGTATTTTCCAATGGGAGTGCATCTTCCTTCTAATGGCTTTTATGTTATATGAAAAAAGAAGATAAATGTTTTCTTATTCCTTGTAGTGTGTGTCTTCTTACATGTAATATTACATCCATTTTTTCCACTTTGAGTTCCATTGTATATCCCTAAATATTGTTTTTTTACCCCGTCTGTACCATATTTTATGTATCCTAACCTCTACTCCCCTAATTATTTCTAATTCGCTGTATAATCGGAAGTATCAAACTACAGTTATGCTTCTGTCTGTTAGCTTTTAAATAGGTGTCTAATCTATGTGTTGCTAAAGAGAACTGATATTAATAAATATATATCGTATCAGAAACTGTTTAAACAGTTTGGATCATTCAAATTTGATAAAACATTCTGACCATAGTTAGACTCGTGTTTCATCTGTTTTAAGGCATACATTGAGACATTTTTTTCCCTTTAATGTTTTGCAAATATTTTTGTTCACTTTTTCATTTTCAAGATATTCCCCTCTAATAATCAATTAATATTTAATTGTTTAGTTTAACATTGCTGATCATCAGAGCAATCGTTCATTTCATGGTAATAGGAAAAATGCAGAAGGAAAAAGTTTAAGAAGTCTTGTCAAAAATACATGAAAAAAATTGCTTGAGTATTCTTATTCTCACCGATGAGAATCTAATAATTATTTCCGTTCATCAACTCAAATAGTTAATAGTGACCAATACCTGCAGAATATTCCGGAATGAATTTGCCACGTTATCAACGAAGAATACATAAAGACAACATGAGAAGTATAAACACCTTCGTCAAAAACATCCGATTAAAAACGTTGCACACAGCAATTAATGAACAACCAGCGGGGATATTAATTCAATTAATTTTGAACGCAATAAAAAATGAAGATGATATGGAAAGAAAAGCAGCAAAATACTATAGACTAAAATCTAACCTAGAATCCATTGAACAACTTGGAGACTGACATTGTTTTAAGTTGAAAAAGAAATATCAAAAATATCATGAAGATAATGTTACTACATTTGAAACGTTGTTGAAATGATAAACTTTGAAAATTGAAAAACCAGACAACTTGACGTGTGATTGTGTCAAAATATATATTAAATCATTTTTTTCATCCAAATTTATAAAACATTAAAAAAACAGTCTCTTCGATAACACCAGACGATCGTCGATCTTCGGCTACGCTGTAAGACTTCGACCATGAAGAAGAAAAAAAGAAAAAGGAAAATATTGTCCGTATTAGCATGAATATGGTTTTAAAAAACCAACATTTTAATTCAAAAAAATGATTTCATAAATATTTATTTATTTGACAAAAGCACACCTCAAGTCGTTTGGTTACTAAAATTTTCAAAGTTTGATATGAAGATGTTAAAAGCGATCATTCATCATTTATTGACGTCATCAATTTTCAAGTAATTATATATATATATATATATATATATATATATATATATATATATATATATATATATATATATATATATACACTAGTCGGACCCGTGGAAATTACACAGTTGTAATCTTTATGTAATGTACTTTCAAAACATATCTGGTTAGGGAGGTTTATTTCCAAACCCCTTCTAAGAGTTTCTGCCATATTTACATGCTATGAACCTCCAGCGCAAAATCTGACCCTACGATATTATTTACCATTTTTCCAAACTGAAACAATTGATCTAAATAGTCTGATTAATTTAGTCTCAGAATATACATGTTTTTTAGGTTAAATTCCAAATTTATTGAAGCAAATTGTACCATTTTTTTTATTCTATGGACGTTCGACGCGAACGCAGACCCCAATATATTATTGCACCAATTTTGAAGATAACAGATATTAGATTTTGACAAAGAGCCGAAAATCGAAGAAAGTGTATGTTAGTTTCAGTTTCACGTTCGACATCAAACGAGATTTAATAAATTACTTTTTCGATTGGGTCTTCGACGATCGGGCGATCCCATATCTTAATATTAGGTGAACGGTGATAACGTACGTATAAACATTAAATTGCCTTAGCGTATTATTATATAGATTTCTTTCTTGATAATAATAATTCGCTTTCATGCGCTATCACCCTTCTCCCACTTCCCCATCTCTCTCTCCATCTCTCTCTCTCTCTCTCTCTCTCTCTCTCTCTCTATTCCATAAACATATCACTCTAGAGTTATTCTCTTTCTTCAGAGAATTGTGAATTCAATTTTACAATCAAAATGTCGCACGTAAATGTTTTCATGCAATAAAACAATTGATATCATCTGATAAACCTTTTTCCCCGAAACACTTAAAATGGCAAATAATAATAATAATAATAATAATAATAATAATAATAATAATAATAATAATAATAATAATAATAATAATAATAATAAAATTGACGAGATTTTCTATTTTTGTCGGGATTGATATCTGAGCAGTCATTTTTTATTCATTTTTTCTTTCTTAGAAAAAGTTCCAATGGTGTAAGAAGGGACGGCGAGGGGAGAAACGGGAGGCAATCCAGTTAACCTCGAGGATATTTTCTAGTAAATAACAAATTTTGTTGATTGGAAGGGCAAGTAATCTACATAACTCAATTAGCATCCAGTCAGACTACAGATTCAGCGTGCCTCGTTGTGACCCGACCTTTCGGGATGGACAATCGAATTAGTGTTTGGACCGCTTGCTTTAACGTTGGCAAGCATAAGAATGGGCAAGGGAGAAAACTCCGCTATGAGCGGTAGAGAATTGAATCAGTAGACAAACGCCGAGTCGCAACAATGAGAGGGCAAAACCGGGGGAGGGGTGGATGAGAAACAAATAACGAAAAAAGAATGGGGGTACGAAAAAAGACAAAAGTAGATGAAATTAAGCTGGGGCGGAATTAAAGGGGAACATGCAAGAATAAGAGAGGAAGGAGGAATAACGGAGAATGATGGAAATGGATAGAATAAGAGTGTGACAATAAGGAAGAAAGAAAAAGAGGGAAAGAAGTAGAGAAGGATAGTAGGTAATCTGAGAAATCTGAAAAAAGAAGCGAGGAAATAGAAGAAAGAAATGAAATAAAAAATGAAGGAAAACTGAAAATAAAAATAAAATGGGGAAAAAAGTTGATAAAATTAAAGAAAAAAAGAAAACGGAAAAAGGAAAAAAGAAACAGTAAAAAGAACGGAACGAAAAGTTGAAAAAAATTATAAACAAAGAAAGAAAGAAAAAAGATATATATATAAAAGAAAAAAGAAAATTAAAGAGAAAAGAACGAAAGCACATGAACAAAAGAAACTGAGAAGAAACTGAAAAAGATACTTAATAAGAAAAGAAAGACAAAATGAAGAAAAACGGAAGAAAAATAGAAAAGAAAGAATTAACGTGAATAGAAAGAAAGGGAAGAGAAAATTTAAGAGAAAGAAAGAAAGAAAAATGAAAGGAAAACGAAAAAAAAAAGAAAATACAAAGAAAGAAAATTTAAAGAAATTGAAAAAATTGCGAAAATATACAAAGGAGAAGAAAAACAAAAAGTTTATTTGTTTAAGGAGGACATGTTTTCAATGAGGAAAAAACGAAAGAAAACGCGATATTTTATGAGAATAGAAAGAAAAAAAGACGGAAGAGGGAAAGACGAAAATAAAGATAGGCTATAGTTAAAAGAAACTCTTATGTAAAAAAAGAAGAGTTTAAGTAAAAGCAAGAATGAAATGGTGTTTAACTAGAAAAGACGGTTAAAAAAGACGGAGAGAGGGAGAGAGAGATGGAAAATTTAAGATAGAAAGTTAAAAAGAACGAGCAAAGGGCACTTGTAGAAGACGCAAAGGAATTAAAATGATTTTGAGAAAAAGGATAACAAATTTAACAGAAAAAAAACAAGAAATAGTTATTTTATGGGAATAAAAAGAAAGGAAAAAGAATCTACCCTATTTTGTCATAAGATGGTCTCTTCTCGACACTACGAATAGCAAAAATGGTGGTACCAGACAGAGTCGCTCTGACCAAACCGGAAAGAGGTTTCTGACAACACATTATTTACCTCTTTGCTAGGAAGTTAGACACAAGGTCAAGTGTGGTTTTGAGAAACCAGCGCACTAGGATAAGCCCATTCTGGCCTACAAAAATGCCTCAGCAGCTCCGTCGTTTTTCTTCATTAGGGGCGGACCAGGCGATTAGCAATAAACTAACCCCTTCTGATATTGAAGGCAAAGCTTGGGATGGTGAAACTCCTAGGACTGAACAGACCCTACTTCTGTACTCTCTGTGAATAAATATTCTACCCCTTATTGTGGTCTGATTTTTTTTTCGGTCCGTTAACAAAAGAAAAATAATATCTGTGTTTGTTTTACTAAAACTTTAAATATTACTTTTCTATGCAATCAAAAAAATCTACATAACATAACATAACATTAGACGAAAATTCAATAGTTATTGTTCTTGGAAGTTTGCTTCTGTATTATTGGGGCAGATGAAATTTTCATTTTTATTTTAGAAGAGTCCATGAACTGCATAAGTACCCTTTTTTATTCATTTTGTGGATTTTCTTTATGGGCTATGGTTACAAAAAAAAGGTTTGAATTATCTCCCTTTTCACAGACTTTTATGAATTAAAGATTAAAGTTTCATCTGCCGCAAGAATACAGAAGCAGCTAAAATGGTTGCTGGGTTCATTTACTTTTTTTTTAAATGCGATAATATAAAAAGAATAAAACTGTCATGGTGATCTACCCTATTGCGTCACAAGATGGACTCTTCTCCGACACTACGAATAACAATAATGGTCGTCACAGAGTCGCTATGACCAAGCCGGAAACAGTCTCTGGCAACTCATTATTTACCTTCTTGCCAGGAGGAGAGACACAACGTAAACTCACTAAGTGAAAAGCACTCTGACCTACAAAAAATACCTGAGCAGACCCGTCGGCATTCCCCGGTAGGAGCGCGTCAGGTGATTAACAATAAACAAACCCATTCTCAGAGATAAAGTAAAGCTTTAGAGAGTAGACCCACTATGACTGAACAGAGCTATACCTCATCCCGACGGAATGAAGCCACTTTCAGACTGATTGCCAAGGACGTATATGGACGAGGAAAGATGGTTAATAAAAAGGATAGAGAAGAGAAGGGAAAAGATTAAAGATAGAAAGTTTCTTAGAATAACAACGGAAGACACTTGTAGAGTACCCAAAAGAAGGAAAGTAGCACAAAAACTAATCAAACTCCTTGACATTCACAGGTAACATGAATTGGAACAAATACATTGAAGACATTGCAAAGGCTGCTGCAAAGAAGACAGACTCCCATTTTCCGTGCGAGTAAACTTCTCACACCTGACATTATCCTATATCTCTACAAAGCTACCATCCGCCCATGCATGGAGTATTACTGCCACATCGGGGCTGGTACATCATCCACTAGTGTCTCCCTCTTAGACAAGGTCCCAAAAAGAGTCGCCAACTTAATATGTCCCTCACTATCCACCAAGCTCCAGCCCCTATCCCACCGCCGCAATGTTGCATCCTTGTCTCTGTTTTACAAGTACTTTAATGGATTATGCTCCGATGAAGTTTCTGCCCTGGTGCCCCCTCGACGTAAACACACTGGATCAACTCGACAATCAGCTAAATCCCATCCATTCACTGTGGAGGTCCTCAGATCTCAGAGAGCCTTCTACTCCAATAGCTTCTTTCCTCGTGCTGCCGGCCTCTGGAACTCATTCCCTACTTCCTGTTTTCCCGACTGAATTAAAAACTGATGTGAACAGACATTTTGCTGCACAGGTCACAACTTAGGATGACCCCCAAAACTTACACCCTAATTCTCAGTAGCCCATTACGTCTACAGCGATATCCTTCCTTGTTTGGGGTGAACTATGTTAAAAAAAAAATTTAATAAATAAAAGAATAGTTATTTTGTGTAGATCAAGTACGAGCCGAAAATAAAAGGTAACGAAAAGAAAAACGAACAAAAATAATTTCATTTTCAATAAAATGAAAAAACAGCGAAAAGAAACGAACAAAGAGAAACTGTTAGCGATTTGGGCGTGTGAATGAGAGTAAAAACAATTGGACAGAACGAAGCAAGGATTCCCGCCAACTTTCAGTTTTATTTAACAATCCCAACCCCCACCCCGCTCCAGTGCATCTCCACTGCCCCCTTCTATCATGGCCGTTCATTCCATTGCCTTTTTTTAGACCGGCTAACCCCAACACTAACACCAAGCGTCAAAACCCTTCCTGTCCCTATCCCACCCCAATATCTATTCGATGCCAACCCTCATCGCAAAAGAATCATTAACGTAACAAGAGTCACTGAAATTGTGACAAGGCGGTCGGTTTCCCATCTTGTATTAAAATTCTTCGACGCACACCGTATATACGTAAGCAGATTCGCACAAACATATGTAGATTCATATAAATACAAGCAGGGATAACCAGCATTGCCCGAGAGTATACTCCCTACCCTACTGTAGCGATATTCAACTTACCTGTTATAACGATTTTTTAAACCGTCTCCTTAAGTTATCCAACTTTGTTCATTTCTACTTCATTTTCAATCCTCCTATAATATTCTTCAGCATTCAATTGACAATCCATCAATCTCATTATTATCCTCGAGTGGCTTTTGGCTTTGTAATAAAACAACTGTTTTTATTACTATAAAACGTTATTTTGATGAAAAGTGCCCGACTGAGCTCTAATCACTGGTTTCTCCGTGTAAGATATTCACAGCAAGAACTCGCCTACTACCGCACTTGTAAAATAACTTTTCTTTCTTCCTTAGATTCAGGAAGTAGTATCATGAAAACAGTTTATATCCAAGAACTTCCTATCTATGCAACACATTACCACTGGACTCCCTCCCTGCAATCTGAAATCTGCAACCTGCAACATGACCGTCTTCAAATCCAATGTCAACAACTACTTGTCATGAAACGTCCCCATACGTAATCAAACTTTGTTCGATCAATTTATCATTTTCAATCCCTTCATAATATTCCTCATCATTCAACTGATAATCCATCCATCTCATTAATCCTTATGCCTAGATAGATTTCTTATTATGAATGGTGACTTATTAATAAAAAGAATGTTTATATTAGGTATTTTATAGAGTTTGGGTTAGGGTTAGTGTTAGTGTTAGTGTTAGTGTTAGTGTTAGGGTTAGGGTTCTAAACAATGTTACGTGTTTATTCATTGGATGTCAACACATAAAAAACTGTGAACTGTCACCCTAACGCTACTGTAACGATATTGGACGTAGGTATGTAAATATAATATTTAAAACGGATTTTTTCACATAAGCAGGACAGTGTTAAATTCCATTAGAAGTTAAAATATTAGACGTGTTACAGACGACGTGTCACAGACAGGAAGTCGCTAGTAACACGTAGCGGATGAGCTGATCAAATCTTTCTTTTTTTCTGAAGAGCGAAGGAAGACGGTATACTTTGGGACAGCTTCTCCCCCCCCCCCCCCACTGTTAGGAATGTGTTCGGAAAATTATGTATGTATACCGTATAAATGCAAAAGAAAACCCAGAAAGAACTGTAAAACACCAAGCAATTTTGTGCTGACGGCTGCAACAAAGGTGTGGCAAAATAAGGTACAAAAATAAAGTATTAGTCTTTCGTTATTTCTATGGTAAGTGCTCGACTCAGCTCTAATCTTTCGTTCCTCCTTGTCACACATTCACAACAAGAACTCATCTGATTACAACAACTTAAAAGAACTTACGCTTCTTCCCGTATTCCTAAGATCAGGCGGAATTTCCATGAACATAGTTTCTTTCCAAGAACTGTCTATTTGTCCATCTGTCGATCACATTACCACGGGATTGCTTTCTTGCAAACTACAACATTGCCATTTTCAAATGCAATGTCAATAAATATCGTTGATAAACCGTCCTCATAAGTAATCTAGTTTTGTTCATCTCACTCATCATGTTCAATCCTCTCATAATATTTTTCATCATTCAACTTATTAATCCCATTAACCCTTCATCACCGAGTATCATTTGGTTTCGCTAAGTGGTGACAGAGTAATCAAATAAAACTGCTGTTTTATTTGTTTAAAACATTAAGTATTTTGTAGAATTTGTGCTGACATTATTAAAAACAAAAAAGAAAAGATTAGCAAAAAATACAAATATAAATCCGTCCCGTCACATAAACGAAACCATTTCAAGTGATGAGGGGAAGTAATAAAGCTAATAACAAGACAGAAAAATCCTGCCGCATCAAATGAATTTGAAAAGTAATTCTCTACTCTAAATAAAAAGTCAACGGTTGCTAATATTTTTTTAGGTCATCAGAAATGTTAATAATAATAATTTATGTATGAAAAATTAAATTACTGACGTAAGTCTATCATTTTATATAAAAATTAGTGCAAACACTGGTAAAGCATCATGATTTTTCTGTTATTTTTGACAGAGAGTGTACACTACTTCTACTACGTGTCATCGACACAACAAGACTCTAGCGGTTTATGCGAGATGCCACCGTCCAGATAATCTACTGACATTGAAGAATTGGTTCACCCTGACATCTATTATATAAAGACGAAAAGTCTGTCTGTATGTATGTATGTATGTATGTATGTATGTATGTATGTATGTATGTATGTATGTATGGATGGATGTATGTATGTATGTATGTATAGAAAAAACTCCCAATGTACTCGACAAGGACTTTTCTGAATCCTCAACCTTCTGGCCCCATAATACGAAAAATTTGAAAGAAAAAGATCCATTTCTTCGTCCTGAACTGACATAGAACCTCTCGGGGGTACGAAATTTCATCGTTTTTCCCAACATGTTCATGTAGTACGCATGTGCGCCGAGCCCCGATTTCAAACCGTTTAAGTTACCTATTTTTCACCAGTTTTTATACTCTCTCCGTTTGGTCCTCTGGATAACGACGAAGTACCACGAATCCGAGGTTAATGGTTCGGTCCCCACCGACACCCCATTTTTTTTATAACAGTGACCTTTATATACATTGAAAGGGGAAAAGAGACGACCGGGAAAACAGAGTTAGTACTTATTTTTATCCCAGGCAACGAGGAAAGGGGTAGGGAGGGCAGTGAGAGCGAGATGGAGCAAGGGAGGGGTGGGTCGACCGTCGGTTTAGGGGTAGGGGATGAGGGGTAGGGGATGAGGGGGCGACCGTGGAAGACACAGCTTTTGCCTGGAGAAGAAAGAGATAATTACACTTTTGCCTCCGGGAGTTAAGAGAGAGCCGCGGGCAACGCCGGGTTACCTTACTAGTTAATGATAAAAGGCAACCTATCAAATTCATAAAGTCTATTGTGAGTATTAATAGTTAGAAATGTTGCTTTTTCGACATTCACTTAAATTCGTGTTGCACGAACTTAACCCTTAAATAATTGATTTTTTATATTGATTTGAAAAAAATTGATCAAGTGAAAAACGTTCCATAGGAGTAATATAAAGTAATATAAATAATTTTGGGGAAAATATATTTATTGAACAAAAATAAATTGTGTTGCAAATCTGCAACAAATTGCATAAAATTATAACTATATAAAAAAACACTATAATATATGCATCTAAATAATTATAATACACTAGCGAATCATAAAATAAGTTTAACTTACCATTATAATGCCAAGATTTAAAAGTTTAGGCTCTTGAATTTAGCAGATGACACACAGATGACACTCGCCCGTGATATCGAAGATACTGATTGCCTATTTAGCGGGTGTGCTGATGCAACATCATAGTAATACCTACTTACTCTTGCCAACACGATCATTGCAGATATTAAAAAGTTGCAGTTTGATACACTTTCGTTGAATATTATATTAAATCGACATTTTGTTGGAATGTGTCATATTTGAAACACAAAGCATTTAACGGTTAAAAAAGATCAAAGATTCAATCTGTTCGTAGAGTTGTTAACATAAACGACAATTTTTGTGTTCGTGTTGTCACGAACGATGACAAATGGATACTTCATCACCATCATCGACGACCACTGATAAAATATTGACTCTCATCAATCGACGATATTAGCTAATTTTAGGGCACATTTATAACTCATTCACATCGATTCGTTAGGGTTAACTGTTAATGCAACGATTTGCAAGCACCTTTTGTGCGTCGAATTTATCACAATTGAATAAGCGATTGCTGAAAAATATATAACAAACTCAAAGAATGACACGAAGGGAACATTTAGAATCAACAAATTATTTAAATGGTGAACTACATGGTGACCCCCTAAAAAAGTCACTGATGTAAACGTCCGTGAAATAATTAATAATTGAGCAATTGTTTATAAAGAAGAATCATTGCAAGGAAGATTCAAGTTAAGTTGTCTGAAGGGATCGTTTTTTACACTGTTAAAGAAAAAAGGGTTAGGGTTAGGGTTACCATAATTTATTTTGAATCTTTTGGCTTATTCGGACAACTATTCTCATTTTGGTTGTTATTTTCACAACGTTTCGGCCGATGTAAGCTTCTTTAAGGGCTTTTTTTTTCGAAACCGTCACCATCAAAACTGTTCTTCTCATTCCACTTATTTATCCATTCCTTTTTCAAGCAGTCAAGTAATAAAACAATCTACGTACTTGTTTAGGTAAAACACCAATACTACCACTACGACTACTACTACTAAGGAAAGGACCGAGGAGAAAAAGCACTAACCAGACCCCCACTGGATGAGTGTGAAGAGTACTGGGACCCTGCAGAAGTTTATTGCCACCCAAATTCCAGTGAAGACCAATGGTCGTTGCCAGCGATAAATCAATGGTAAGCTGTTGTTGCGATAACGCAAAGTCATTTTTGAAGGTTACCGAAAGAGAGAGAGAGCACTGGAAATTTGGGAAGATTTGTTGTCACTCAGACTCCAAAGGACACCACATGTTATTAGTGAGTGATCTCTGATGATGACCTGTGTGAGAACTCATAGTGAGTACAAATAATAATAATAATAATAATAATAATAATAATAATAATAATAATAATAATAATAATAATAATAATAATCAATAAAAGGAATCACTGAGATCATATAAAGGACGGCAATGATCAACACAGCTGAAATCTTAACGAAAATCCTCGAATGCGGAAACCAACTCACATAAGCTACTAATGGTAACCAGACACATGGAAGTTACAACAGGAAGAAAACAAAATCACAGGAAGTACAACACCGCACGAAAACAGAAACTGCAAGAAACATCATAAGCTTCCCTCTCTACCGCCAAAAATAATGGCACCAGCCTTGGCTAACCCCGCACTAAATACTAGTAGACGGTCAAGGATGGCTGGAAGACCAAAGAGGAATAGCACTAGCCAGACCTCCACTCGGATAGTGCGTAGAGTGCGGAGAGTGCTAGGGCCTTTGGGAGGCTTATTGCCACCCAAATCCCAGGGAGACCAATGGTCATTGCTAGCGAAGCCCAGGAAAATAGCTAAGCATGGCTAAGAAAAGGAAATTTGAACACAGAAACAGAATTTTTACTGACGGATGCACAGAACAATGCGATTAAGACAAATAACATTAAAGCTAAAATAGATAAAACCCCAAGAAAACAGTAAATGCAGATTGTGTGGACAAAGAGACGAAACAGTAAATCATATAAGTGAATGCAGCAAACAAGCTCAAAAAGAATACAAAAACAGACATGACTGAGTAGGAAAGTAGTACACTGGGAACTGTGCAAACGATTGAATTTTAAATACGCAGACAAATGGTACAAACATAAACTAGAGACAGTATTGAAAAACAAAAAAAAACACAAAATTCTCTTGGATATGGATGTACAAACAGACAAACTTAAACAAGCAAGGAGACCATATGTTTTAATAATCGACAAGAAGGAAAAATCTTGCAAAATCGTAGACTTCGCCGTCCCAGCAGATAACAGAGTGAAGATCAAAGAGACGGAAAAAAGGAAATAAATGCATGGAACTAGCCAGCGCATTGACAGAGATATGGAGCATGAAGAAATTCAGTATAATATAATAATCTTAGGAGCACGAGGAACAGTTCCAAAAACCCTGAAGAAAAGACCTGGAGAAATTGGAATCAAAGAGGTCATTGAAACGATGCAAAGGACGGCAATGGTGAAAACAGCTGCAATATTAAGGAAAATCATTGAATGCGGAAACCAACCCTCATTAGTAACGAAAGGTAACCAGTCACAGTGAATTTACAATAGGTAGAAAACAAATCAACACGACGAACCAAGGAACAGAAACTACGAGAAACATCACATCATAAGTCCCTACCAATTAATTATATAGGCCTCAACTGACACCACACAAAAATGAAGCAATCAACAGAAATTGCAAGAAACACCATAAGCTTCCCCTTCCACCACCCCCCCCCCCCAAAAAAAAATGGTGCTGGCCTAGGCTTACATCACACAAAATATTTGTAGAGGGGGCAAAGAGGATGAGAAGACCGAGGAGGGACAGCACAATGATGATGATGATGATGATGATGATGATGATGATGATCATCATCATCATCATCATCATCATCATCATCATCATCATCATCATAATAATAATAATAATAATAATAATAATAATAATAATAATAATAATAATAATAATAATAATAATAATATCTATTTTATTAAACTATTTTGTTTTGTTTGTTGTTTTAGGGTGTTAAATGAATTGATTTTATTGATTCTAGTTTTTCTTTGATGAATATTTTCATTTAACTAAACCTAGATGACGATCGACGAATCTTGCTGCGATATCTATAAATAGCGCTGGACTAAAAAACGGGAATCGCACCATTCAGAGGAGCCGTCAATCTTGGAAATGTAAAACACGAACGTTTGCTCACTCGGAGGAGGAATGTCAGATTTCCGTCAAGTTTCGCTCGTAAGCAATCAATAGATTCGTCCGAGGAATGGAATCGTTGGCAATTGGCACTTCGATTTCAAGAGAGAAATAAAAAAGATAAAAATGTTTCCGTCTCACGAGATGCACTTTTAAAGACAAAACCAAAAAATGATCTTTAGAATATATTTTTTATCCCTTATCGATTCAAAATGGCGGCATTCCTCCATTTTAAAATCTTTTCATTTCTCGAATTTAATTTAACTTTTTAATTTTTATTTTCGTTTTAAATAACATTTGCACTTAACCATTTCAACTGATCAATACTAATATAAAAGAAATGTATATACATATATACATATTTATCTATATGTTATATAAATCTATTTTTAAGTCAACACAAAGGTTTTTTTGTAGCTCAATAGTGTATAACAAGAGGTCTTAATTAATCACAGTTACCTTAGTTATTCAACATTCAAGATTTCATTCAAAAAAACACTTTTATTTGCAGACAATTGTTTCTGCCCATTTCAAAAACATATATTTCATGTCATGCAAAATATCACCGATATTCATGAGGAGGCTTCATCAGTGTATAAAACTCCACAATCAGGCTGAAAATTTTAATGCATCCAACATTCATTTAGCTTATACATATTTGCTTTTCATTCAAAGGACAACCTCGTTTAATTCTATTCTTTGTATATAGATGTTCATGTTGTATTATGTTCATGATATCGGTTCTCCTTTCTTATATATATATATATATATATATATATATATATATAGTTTCAAAACAAAATAATTTTTACGTGTGTATACTTATTTATTTATATCAATATGAATATGCATTCGTGCTCACACATATACGGATGTCAAATATGGATGCCCTCCCACGTCCTAACTCAGACTTCGCCCCCTCCACTATCAGCCTCTACGATTCGCCTGACACAATGACCCAAACAACCCATAGCCAAAGATTTCAACCAACACATCGCCCTACCCTTTTTGCCTTCTCACTTTTTTGATTTTCCTTTACTCACGAATCGGGCGAAGCTTATAGCTTGCAGGCTAATCAAATTTATGCTTGTATACTTTTTTCTTCAGTTTTTTTTATCCTGAGAAAGTCTTACAATAAAGAAAAAACGTTGATGAATACGTAAATTATATATTTTTGCTTTCCTTTTTCATTTTATATATATATATATATATAAGTAAATAGATAGATAGATAGATAGATAGATAGATAGATAGATAGAAGAATACCCGTCCTAGAAGGGGTCAAATTAATGCCCTAAACAGAACAGTTTTGCACAATTTAATGTCTCATTGCGAAGGTCAAAATCAAGATATAAAGATACTAAAACTTATACCTAGAATCCTTATTGAAATTGTGATTAAAATCCATTACATGATTTTGATTCTAGAAAATTTCCAAAATTAAACATTTTAGTTGAAGGGGTTTTAAAAAATAATTGAAATTCAGGGAATCTTGCTTAATTGGTGGCGAATGACTATGGGTGAAATTTAATACAAATTTCAAACATTTGAATTTTCAAATTGTAAGTTGTGCTCGTATAATCCCCTTAAAATTGATCCCCTTAAAATTGATCCCCTTAAAATTGATCCCCTTAAAACCCCTTTAAAATATTCCAAAGAAACTGGGATTTATGGGATATTCATTATTTGATGACTAATATATATTATTAAAATTTAACAAAAATCGAAAGTATCTGAAATTTCAGTAAGGGCTTTCATCACTTGTCTTCTGCTTTGCATAAAACTAAATGAAACTTAATATAGCTAACACTACCTACCCTTACGCCGAGCAACTGTGTTCCAAGATTCATAAACATCGGTTGATTAGTATAGGATTGAATAATGTACATACAAATATTTAAACACTTACCTAACTTTATATAAACAGAGATATGCTCATTTTACATAATAGTTAGAGAGTTCTCTAATGGACCAGGAGACTGAAGTTCAATCCTTGGTCACATTAAAGAATCAGAAAAATCTACTGGATGCCTCCTTGCTAGACACTCAGTATTATAAGGTAACCAATCAACAAAAACGATTGGCGCCTTGCGGTATAGTAGTCAATGGAAATGAAGACTATATTGTTTTTGTTTCATTTTGCTTCAGTTGAAGTACTCAGAAATCAAGAGGGCCGCATTCCTGGGGCTAATACTTGATCTCTATATGAGATACATAGATATTCGAATATATCATTAATGTTATCCTTTACCTCTTAAACGTTGAGTTAGTAAAGAAGTTAAGAACATTAAATTTCTTCTCCCCAACCGACCAGTTAACAATGTTATATATTTTTCTTTGTCTTACCGGATTGCAGGACAATAATTTATCTAGTCTGATGAAGTATCCAGCTTAGTGTGGTTACTAGAGGCAACATCACTAGGAGAAGGTGGGGCATTCCTCGTATAAGCCAATGTGTAACTATACCAATTGAGATATTATTTGGGCTAATATATATATATATATATATATATATATATATATATATATATATATATATATATATATATATATATATGAGAGATATCTCCGAAGAATTCATGTTACTGAAATATGGTTAATTATCTTTCTGTTCCTAAGAAAAGGACCGTTAAAGTTCTCCTTTACTTCCCAAGCGTTGATTTTGTAAACTAGTTAAGAACATTAATTTTCCTCTCCTCAATTGACCAGTTGACTATGTTATGATATATATTTCTTTTGGTCTCTTGGTTTTACCAGATTCCAGGACAAAAATCTTGTGGAGTATCCAGCTGGTCTTGTGGAGTATCCAGCTAAGTGCTGTTACTTAAGGTAACATCACTAAGAGAAAGGTGTATCATTTCTCGTATAGGCGTCTAGCCAAACCGAGATCTTATTTGGGCTTCGAATACTATGTTATTTTTAATATTTGGTCAGAGTTTACTTGTAAAGTAAAGTATCGCAATGTCATGTTTTCCTGACAAACCCTTTTACAGAGAGACTGAACATATTCAAGGTTGGTGTCTAGTAGGTAATTCAAACTGTCTACCCCTATATATATATATATATATATATATATATATATATATATATATATATATATATATATATATATTCATGTGAGTGATGTGACACTTTATATAGGCCTTTCCTTTCTGTCTCTGACGAACAGCGAGTGAATGCGATATTGGCCGCATTTTACTAGTTAAAAAATAACTGTAATACCAAAAGCAATTCTGGAATGCAAAACTAAAATAAAAATAAATTGGCATTACTATCCTTTAAGTCTTGTAGGACTCCGCCAACTTTCCATATCTCCACAAACAGGTTTTTCCTCGAGTGCTCTTCCGCCATGTTTGTACACCTCAATGGGGATGCAATCTCTGCCCGGTGCCCCTGACGATAGCTGTTTTTTAGCTTGAGATACTTCCTGAACTGTACGTGGAAAAGACAGTTCCGGAATTTCGGGATGCTGCGGAAGAGAGGAAATGATTTTTTCGTCAGTCACCGATGAAGAGTTAAGGACAGTTTCAAAGTGCTGCTGCCATCGTTTAACGATAACATATTTGTCAGTTAACAGTGTTTCTCCGTCCTCAGCAAAAACTGGGGCAGAACCATTCATTTGAGGACCAAACACCTCTTTCACACCAGAGTAAAATGACTTAGAATCCTTCCTGTCGGCTGCATCCTGAAGTTCCGCAGCCTTGGATGACCACCAAGCTTCTTTCAATGCCCAAAGTGTCTTCTGAACTTGTGCTTTGTGAGCTCTATACGCCTTCTTTTTCATTGTGGAATTTTTGTCCTCCAGCCATGTTTTGTTTCAAACAGGCGATAAGCTTCTGCACTTCAGTGTTGTTTCCATCCAACCAGTCTTGGTGTTTCGGCAAAGGGAAGCCCAAAACCTCAGCAGACGAGGCATGAACAGCATTGCGCAATGAATCCCAAGAACTTGAAACGTCACTATTTACTTCTACAGAAGCTATAGCAATCGTAACTTTTTCCTTCAGCTCATTTTGTGTATCTGCCTGTTTTAGAGGCAGAACATTTAGACGTTTTGGAACAGAAGACTTTTTTACTCTCCTCTTGTCTAAATGGAAGATGGTCTTGCCGACTATGAGCGCATGATCTGATAAACAACGGCTACTATGGAAAGAGCGTGTTATCTTAAAATCTTTCTGGTAATTATGTAGTCAATGAGATGCTATTCTTTTGATCGGGGGTACATCCATGATTTTTGACAATGCTTTTGTT
>OY744515.1:104482074-104597074 GCA_963556195.1 Sepiola atlantica | reverse complement strand
CAAGTCCAATGTAAACGAATTCTAGTTGAGCCGTCTTCTTGAATAATCAAATTCGGACCAGTCGCAACCATTGTTACCAATCCGCATGTTGTTGTTTAATTGTCGTCTTGATCTCTTGACAAATCATTAACTCTTATCCTCGAGTGGCTGTTGGGGCTCGATAAGTAGTAACTCGTTAGTACATAAAAATATGTTTAATTTGTCTACAAATGTTAAATATGTTTCATTTTTAATAAAAGCCTTAAGCATATCTAATACTTCTTGTATCGGGGATACGTCCGCAACAATCAGTTCGACAGTGACTTTGTTGCTGTCCGGCTGAGCAATAATCCTGTTCAGTCTCAGGGGGTCCACCCTCTCAGGCTTTTCCTTCTCTTTGAGAAGGGGTTAGATTTTGCTAATCGCATGAGGAGCCTCTGCGGTGGAATACGGTCGAGGCTGCTCAACTATTTTTGTAGGCGAATGAGTGGGAACAATGATAGTGCGGTGGCTTTTCAAAACAACAATTGACTTTGTCTAACTATCCTGGAGAGCAGGTGAATAAAATACTTATACGTATATAAAGTTACAAAAATAAAATATTTATGCGTATATAAACTTACAATAATAAAATACGTATACGTATAAAAACTTACAATAATAGAATACATATACGAACATTAACTTACAATAATAAAATACTGATACGTATAAAAACTTACAATAATAAAATACATAAACTTACAATAATAAAATACTTATACGTATAAAAACTTACAATAATAAAATACATATACGTACATAAACTTACAATAATAAAATACTTATACGTATAAAAACTTACAATAATAAAATACATATACGTACATAAACTTACAATAATAAAATACATATACGTACATAAACTTACAATAATAAAATACTTATACGTATAAAAACTTACAATAATAAAATACATATACGTACATAAAATTACAATAATAAAATACTTATACGTATATAAACTTACAATAATAAAATACATATACGTACATAAACTTACAATAATAAAATACTTATACGTATATAAATTATACGTTCTTATTATTCTTGGAACATAGTTCTATTATCCGAGAGGGTCACATAGTATATTCGTGGAACAATGCAAAAACGTTCTATGCGCGTTTCTCCGCTGTCTTTTTTAAATTCTCTTCTTTCTCCAGCTTTTTTGTTCATTGTCTTTTGACACCTGAGGATGATTCAACGAAGAATCGAAAACGTTCGTGAAACCTGTGAAATCTATGGGGTATTTATTAATTTTTTTTATTTTAATACAAAAAAAGACCATCCAAAGAATTGAAAAATAAAAAAATGGTATAATTAAACAACAGAATTCTGTAATTTTAACAATGTTTGCATAAATATATATATATATATATATATATATATATATATATATATATATATATATATATATATAGGGTGTTGCAGCAGAATCCGACACTTGACAAAAAGAAAACGAAATAGTCAATAAAAACAAAAGATGTAAATGCAGAGACCCGAGAGTTTATTTAGTAAGAGTTAGTGTTACATACTACACATTTTTAAAGTAACCGCCGCTGGCGAAGATGACCATCTCAAGGCATGCGCGAAATGAGTCAAACGCTATTACGAATATGTCCTTGTCTATAGCGGCGAACGAGTCCACGATTGCAGTGTTTAGTGAATTGATCGTGCTTGTTAGTCTTAGTCTCGATCCCATAAATAATCAAGGAGGTTGCAGTCAGATGAGGAGAGCGGCCACAAGTCCGGCGACCAGTGTTGATGAACATCGTTGAGCAGCCACGCCTGGATCGTATGTGCATGAGCAGAGTGTTCGCCACTCTCCTTAGAACCTTCTTGTATTTCGTTTATTTAGTATCAACTGTCTGATTTTTCTACAACACCCTATATATATATATATATATATATATATATATATATATATATATATATATATATATATATATACTAGCTGGCTTTGCTGGCTCACTATCGCTTCGCAGAATTCTCCATGGATTTTCAAAGAAAAATACTTTTGATCATTTTATTCACTATATATATATATATATATATATATATATATATATATATATATATATATATATATATATATAATAAAATGTAGAAACACAAAATTACACAATCATCGATGCAATAATTTATTTCAACCTTGTGGTATTGTCAAGTATTCAATTTAGATGATTACATTTTTTAAACTGAAAAAAGGGGAAATTCACACCTAACAATTCAAATATAATTAGAGAGAGAGGGAGTGACAACCTATTTAATACATCGTTAGAGAGAGGGGGAAATTTGAAGCATATTTAATCTATAATTATATAGGGAGGGGGTAATTACATAATTTATGACAGAGAGGGGAGATGAGGTCATATATATAAATAGAAATTGGGAAATTGTAAAAGTAGGCAGGGAGTGTATTCAATGTCTCTCAATAAATCATGTCGTGTCAAAAATCACCAGTTCTCACCCTGCCCCTGCCATTTGGAAAATGAAATCTACTATCTGGCGACTAAAGAAGTATATTGGGGTAAGAAGGAACCTACGAAAAGATTTGAAAATAGACACTAGACATCCAAGGTCAGAGACCATATCACGCACATACACATACACAGGTATGCATATACACGTACACACCATATGTACATATTTACATACACACCCATACATATATATATATACGCACACACACATACATATATACACACATATACGTATATATATATATACATATACACACATATATACACACATACATATATATATACATTTACAGACACACACACACACACGTATATATATGCAGTCCTCATCCATCCACAAATAAAGCAATTTAATTCACGTGTTTTTAACGTGTTATCTGAAGAAAACACTCGTAAAACCATATTTATTTTCAGTAAATTATCTGATTACATGACAATAATAAACTCTAAGAAATTAACTGGTAACATTGTCAACAATAGCTCAACTCACCTATAAATAAATCATCAGATTATATGCAATAACAATATTAATACTAATACCAATCTTAATAGTACCATATGATATGATAGCCAACTCGATTAACTAAAATAAGTCACAAGGCCATAACAACACAACAATAATAATACCACCATTCATAATAATCACAATAATATCCAAGAAAGCATCGGCAATATTAATAGTATCTATAAAAGCTACAATACAGTACATATACATATACAATACATATACATATACGTATACACATACATACATATATACACATACATACATGTGCATAATACAAATAACTATATACATATCAGCCACAAAAATATATACACATATATATATACATACATATATCAGCCATAAAACATATATACATAAGAAATATATAGTCATTACATACCTATGCATACAACACACACATGCACAATATACCTATTACCCCATACATATAATATACCTATACATGCATATATATGATATATATGCATACATACATAAAAATATACATACAACTACATACACACACATACACATGCATACAATAATATATACATACATACACAACATATACATACGTGTGCGCATACATATATACATATATACAATATACATACAAACACATACATACCATTACAAATATCTGTAAACATATACATTCATACATATACATGCACATACACACCCACACATGTACACATACATACACCTAAATAAATCTGGAGAAAAAAAACAATTCCAAAAGATAGCCGAGAAACGGCCACGTAAAATCAGTTAGACGTCAAGTGAACGTCCTCACACTGTTCCATGAAAAACGTTAACAATTTAAATTCCACGACGTCAAAATTAGCGTCACAGAATAAAATTGTATTACGTTAATAATTTTAAATGCTGTTACTGGATTCATACGTGATGTTATTAACTGTAGGCTGTTAGGTTTTAATGAAGATAACTTGAGTATTTTTATGTTCTTAAATTGGTTTTGGAATGTATTATTTTAGTGTCATTAACTAGAATTTCTCTTAAATCAGAGGTGGCAGTTATGTTTATGATGATTTACAGAACCCCAACAAGAATTCTTGAATCTCTGACCTTACCGCCACCTTTTCTATCGATTCAACCACAAAAACAAAAAAGCAGAAATAGAATCATTAAAATAGAAACAGAAACTAAAATTACTACATATCCCGGTGTACGTGATCTCTAAAAAGCAGAAGCTATAGAAATTCGTCATGATTAAAAACAACAATCTAATTCATTATTAACTCGCAATCCACAGAAAAGCTGTTAATGAACTTCGCAACCATCCAAATATCATTATAAAATGGCGGCCGGAACAAACATATTTATAGTACTTAATAAATCCAACTATCACACTCAACTCAAAACAATTCTTGAGGACCACACAAAATTCAAAAGAAGTAACAACAATCCGACTAATATATTAAAGACACAAGTTAACAAACGTATCACTGCCAATAATGCAAAAATCGATATTACTAACTTCCAAAAATAATTCGCGATTACAAACCTGGTTGGTTATTGTTGTGGGGTACTAATGGAAGCAACCATCTATAATAAATACCATGGTTGCAAAGACTCAAACAGAGGACATTCCTATTCATGTTTTACCGCATGGTAGGAATCCGGTCATCTCCTACCACATTTAGTGGCGTTACTGTATTGCTATGAATAAATACATTGTATATTTTAACCTGTCACAATTTGTGGTTGTTATCTTTGTGACCTCTAGCACGGGTCTACAACAGTTATACGGAACAGTTAAGATACATGAACCTAATTCCCCTCTCCGACCTATCATATCCCAAATTATTACTCCAATATATTCCTTAAATGAACTTTTCAGTCCGTATCTACCTAGTAAATATAGTGTTGGGTCCACACAAGAACTATTACAAATCTTACAAACCAAACAATAAGATCATTGCTTCTCTTGACTTCTTCTTTCGTGTGAATCAGATATTTCTAGTGTTGGAATTAGTTTCCCCAATGTTTTTCTAGTTAGACATCTTTCTGGAAAAACATCGGGTACCTACGGGAAGGACCACGAGAAGGTTGCCAACATCCCTAAGTGAAAGTGGTACTGTGGAACCGACTGGATTCGGACTTGGAACAGTCAGGTCTTCAATCCGTGTCGTTATCCACTTAACCACTGTCACCTTCCACCTGCTGTTGACGTAGAAAGCCTATTAATTAATGTACATGTGAAAGTAACAAGACATCTATAATAATATATACAATAACCCGTTTCTCCGTCCACTTAAAATTGCTTACAAAATACTAAAAATGTTACCTTTCATGTGCACGTTTTCATGACTTCAAGGGAAACATGAAACATTTTCACTCAAATTAACGGAATTTCAATGGGTTCAGTTCTCAGTCCGACTTTTAGCGAATTCTGTATATCAAACATATAAAACAACATATTTAGCAACATTATAAAACCCTTTATTTACGTACGCTATGTCGATGATATTCTTAAGTAGCTGATAATAATAAAGACATACACAAACTTCAGGACTTTGTCCAAGAAAACTATTTTCTTAAATTCACTGTACAACTAAACAAAAATAATAAAATTCCATTCCTTGATGTTCTTATTGGCACCTCTAATAATACGGTTAAAAACTTCTACTTATAAAAAACACAAACAGCCTAAATTCTTACAAATTTTAAGAGCGAATCCTCCCATCGCTACAAAATAGACATTGTTAAAAACCTACTAAACAGTGCAAAACTAATCTCCTCCACTAAGAAAACACTACTATTCATTGAATAAAAAACAAGTCTTTATTAATAACGAATTCCCTAATTATATCGTCGATGGGCAAATAAAATTCATGATTCAAAACTTAAAAAATACAACTTCAAATTATGATAATGCCCAACGTCACATCTCAAACTATATTAACATATATTATTGTAATTAAATGCAACCAAACTTTAAATTAGAAGAAAACTCCATAAAAAATATTGTACTCATATACATATCCTCAATTGGCAATAATAATGAAATTAGACTAATTATTTACTATGAAAACGTTTGAGACCCAAAATCGTAGAGTAAAAGACAACTTTTCCTAAACCCTTGAAACATTAGAAAGAACCAATGTTATTTATAAGTTTAAATGCACTAATAATAATAATAATAATAATAATAATAATAATAATCATCATGATAATAATAATAATAATAATAATAATAATAATAATAATAATAATAATAATAATAATAATAATAATAATAATAATAATAATAATAATAATCATAATAATAATAACAATAATAATAATGTTACATAACCACTGAAAGGGGTGGCAGCAAAAAGGGGGAACTTAATTATTACCAAAGTCACAATTCTTGCCCGACTGAGGCAGTTCTCCGAAACCACTTCAACAGTTCGAATTATATCCTCTCCGAGCCGAAAACAATACGAAAAGTCTATGAGAGAATTAGAAGCGTTTCGATCTTTTTTAATAACTTTTGATGATACAGTTTCTTGTAAAACATTTTGTAAAACATTTTCATAGTCATTTTTTTTAACCCGCGTTTCATTAGGGCGATTTTAATGGCACTTTTAAGTCTTTAAACTGTCGGTCCATTTTCAAACATAGCATTTCCGATATAATAATTTAAATATAGTCTTTAAGGTCTCTTTTGATAATGAACTAAGAAAATTATCTTACAGGTTCGTTCGTTGCCGGTCGTGAGTTCGTTGGCACCTCATCTCCGCTGCTGGCTCGTGATCCTCGTGGAGTATCTGTTTTTGTGGGCAAATTCTATTTTCAAGCAGAACACAAAACGCTCAGAGACGAGATTTGAGAGAGATTTTCCACTGGTTTATTTCACACTTCCTTGTGTGGGGGGGCATCCCATTCGCTTCGCTATCCACATTCATTCATTCCGCTTGTGGGATGTCGGATACAATAGACTATATTCTTCTAACATCTTAGCCTATATTTCGTTATTTCACCCGACTCTGTACATTGTAGAGCTCAGTATATGCACGTCTGTCCATAACCGCTTCCATCGTGAACTCTTCTAAAACTAATTTCTCACACAAAAGGATTAATGACGTCACCTGATGTACACGTGTTACTGTCATGCAAAACCCTCGCGTTCGCTCATGTCTTTCTCTGGCCTTCTTTGACCCTGGCATTTCCTATCGGCTAAACATACCTCAAATTTGTTATGACTTTTAAAATGAGTCACCATGAATCATGGTTGTTTGTTCAAAAAATTACAGATGCCCTTAAATTGTACTTAATTCTATTTCCTTCACACAATTCATACTAGTGGATCTACACACTTTAAAATACAGGGCCAGTCATAATCCAACAATAATAATAATAATGATAATAATAACAATAATAATAATAATAACAATGATAATTATAATAATAATAATGATAAAAATAACAATAATAATAACAATAATAATAATAATCATAATAATAACAATAATAATCATAATAATAATAACAATAATAATAATAATAATAATAATGATAAAAATAACAATAATAATAATAATAACAATAATAATAATAATAATAATCATAATAATAATAATAATAACAATAATAATCATAATAATAACAACAATAATAATAATAATAATGATAATAATAATAATGATAATAATAATAATCATAATAATAACAATGATAATAATAATAACAATAATAATAACAATGAAGCTAATAGCTACATTGTTTTTACAACCACTACCCTATCCTCGCCGCCTCACCGTCAACCTTGTGAATACCTAGCTCAATTTACCAACATCTATAAAAACATGACTGCTTCCCTCTGATTTAAGACAAATTCTAGTTAATAACACTGAAATAATACATTTCGAAACCAACTTAAAAACATTTTAAAAACTCGAAGCTATTTAAAACTTAACAACCTACAATTAATAACATTACGTATGAAACCAGTAACAACATTTCACAATGATTAACGTAATACAATTTTATCCTGCGTCGCGGAATTTAAATTGTTAACATCTTTATTGGAACAGTGTGAGAAGGTTCTCTTAGCGTCTAACTGATTTTACGTTCCTGTTTCTCGGCTATCTTTTCAAATTCGTTTCTTTCTTACACATTTTTTATTCATTTGCTTTTTCCACTTGATGATTCGACGAATGATCCAAAACGTCCGTGATAGATATAGAACATGTATTGTTTTTATTATTATTTTAACACAAAATAGATCATTAGAAAAATTGAAAAAATTAAAAAGATATAATTAAGCAATGGAATTATGTTATTTTTAACAATGTTATCTTAAATATATATATACGCCATTAAAGACCACGGCATTCTCTCCCTTCACGATTTTTCTTGTCAATTTCTCAACTCGGCGAGCAATTCTTCGGGTTTGGGTGTTAACCGGTGGACTATGGCACCTAGCGTTATGTCGTGGGCCATTCCTCTAGCGAAAACGGAAGAATCGCTCGTCGCGTCGAGAAATTGACAAGAAAGATCGTGAAGGGAGAGAACTCCGTGGTCTTTAATGACGCTTGCATAAAAGATGACTTGCTGCTGATATATATATATATATATATATATATATATATATATATATATATATATATATCTGTGTGTTTGTGTGTGTGTGTGTGGGTGGGTGTGGGGGTGTGTGTGTGTGTTGAACTTTTGGGTAGTATGCTTCTCAAACTGAAACTTAATTGCACAATGAAATGTGTCGTACGAGTGCAATAGACTTACTACAACCTGCAGCAGCTTCAAAAATCAGAAAATCGTTGATGCTTCTCATATGAGGTGAAAAAAATTAATAAAAAAATGCTTTATGCCTTTCAAAGCCTTCTTTAATATTTATCTACACAATTTTAAAATAACAATTGAAATTTCTTTTACTAAATATCGAACGACTTTTGTAACAATCCGCAAAAGTTTCTCTCTGTAAATGAGTGATTGTTTATTCTGACATTTCCAGAAATTAGGACACGAAACTATTTCACTAAACATCTGAATTAAACAAATATCTGTTCAGATCTGAATAATATTTTTGTTTGTTTTTATGCTTCCTAGCTATATATTTATAGTAATTTAAAAAAAAACATTTTTATTTCAAATAATTGTCCATTCTTCATAACACACATTTTCTTTTGATAATCTATTCAAAATATTTTGACAAGGCTTAATCAGTTAATTTGTTTCCATCAATTAAATTTTAACAAAAAGACTAAATCGAAACCATCAAAATTGTTCCTCGTCATTTCATTTATCTTTCCCTTTTTTTCAATAATAAAACAAATCTTCTTGTCACATCCTTGTTTAGACAAAACACCAATAATAATAATAATAATAATAATAATAATAATAATAATAATAATCATAATAATAACAATAATAATAATAATAACAATAATAATCATAATAATAATTACAATAATAATAATAATAATAATAATAATAATCATAATCATAATAATAATAATAATAATAATAATAATAATAATAATAATAATAATAATAATAATAATAATAATAATAATAAATGTCTAAAAAATGGAGACACGACAAAGTCGCTTAGGTACTACGCTGGAATGTATGCAAACTTTATGAATTGGACCACAATGAAAAGCGGTATGAGCATAAGCCAGAAGTGGTACAGGAAAACGACAATGTCAAACGTCTTTGGGACATGCACATACAGACTGATAAGATTCTTGAACATTCAAAACCTGACTTAATATTTCCCAACAAAAACAAGAGAACTCGCTTAATCATTTATATAGCCTGCCCCTTCGATACCAGAGTACAGGAGAAAGAACACGAAAAAAAATAGCAAGAACAAAAATGGGAATTAGTTAGACTATGGAAATGTAGGGAAGTAAAGGTGATTTCCTTTGTAATTGGAACGCTTGGAACCATAACGAAAAGCCACCATAAATGGCTTAAACAGATTGACGAGACAATTTCTTTTCTAATTCTGCAAAAATCTTGCCTGTTAGGACAGCGAAAGTGTTAAAGTACACCTTGAATGTTTAAAGTCAAGGGAATTGACTTGATGTTCAAAAAAAGAAAACTCCAACTAAAAACATCCAAAAGTTGAGACTATTATAAAATTATTATTATTATTATTATTATTATTATTATTATTATTATTATTATTATTATTATTATTATTATTATTATTATTATATTGAAATTCAGTAAAAGGAATAAACAGCTTGGCAGTATCACTAATAAGATACCTTGGACCATATATAGGCTGGACTAAAGATGAACTCAGGCAACTTGACCAGAGGACTAGAACATTAATGACCATCCACAAGGCACTACATCCAAAAGAAGATACGGACAAACTCTATTTAGAATAATAATGCAGGCATGTTGAGTAATAACGCGTAAGACGTCACGGGGATGCTAAGGGCATGACCCCGCAATAATGAAGAAAAGACGAAGACTAGATAAATTGTCAATTAGGCTAAAAGAACAACGGAAATCAATCGATGGCCTTTGAACGAGCCCAGGTGTGTGAGGTCGACGAGTTCATTTCGGAGTATGATGTCGTAAAAAAAAACGACTTGATAACTTTTAAAAGAGTCAGGTGCACGAGGCCAGAAAGAAGAAAGCACCCGGAGTGCAAAGTCAGAAATTAAGACGGCGGTTTCAAAGGAAGGAAGAAGGGGCGCTTACGTAGCAGAGGTCGAGTTGAGAGGATACAGAGAAAAACTTGTCGTGGGTAAGCCTCGAAGAGAGGTATCCCCACTACGATCGAACTGCCGTAAACAAATAGCGTGGGGATCAGAAGCCTTCCCTAGATTCTTGGAGCAGACTGCTACAGAACACATTGTCGTGTTTCCCTCTAGGTTACAAGGTAAATCACTCTGCCTAGTTTTCGTGAAAATAACCTACGTTGAGTAGAGTCGAAAATCAACCGCCGTCAAAGTAAAGAAAGAGGTTTCTTCGTAAGACAAGAGAAATAACAATAATGCCAAAGGACTTTTGCTAACAAAGAAATATTTAATTATATATATATGTGTGTACCAAACTTACACCAGCTGGTGGTGAAGAATAAAGAAACAGAATTGTTTGAGCACGTCCTTGTCTCTATCGTTATGTTTTGTTTGATGCTACCGTGTCAACCGAAAGAACGGGTATTGCAACATATACATGAAAAAACGAAGGGGGAAGAAGACTGGTAAGTATAGCAGATTGTGTAGAAGACTCAAAAAAAAGAGCTGGCGAAATACATAACTCAGAACACGGAAAAGCAAATCACCGCAACCAACTCGGGAAGAACCAAAACGAGAAACAAAAAGCAATGAAAATAAAAGTGTGAAGAAAATAAATTACATGGCTGACAAGAGAAGAACCTAACAAAAATAGCTGGGCATGGCTAAGAAAAGGGTATTTGAACAGAAAAATGGAATCGTTACTGACGGCTGCACAGAACAACACGATTAGGACAAACAACATTAAAGCTAAAATAAATAAACCCCGGGAAAGCAGTAAATGCAGACTGTGTGGACAAAGAGACGAAGCAGTAAATCATATAATAAGTGAATGCAGCAAACTAGCCCCAAAAGTACAAGAACAAACATGACTGTGTGGGGAAATCAGTACACTTGGAACTATGCAAACGACTGCATTTCTAACACGCGGACAAATGATACAAACATAAACCAAAGGCAATGCTAAAAAACGAAAATCAAAAAAATCCCCTGGGATATGGAGGTGCAAACAGATAAACTCATGCAAGCAATGAGACCGGGTGTCATAATAATCGACAAGAAGGAAAAGTTCTGCCGAATTGTAGATTTCGCTGTACCAACAGACCACAGGGTGAAGATCAAAGAAACAGAAAAATGAAGCAAATACACGGAATTCGCCAAAGAATTGAAAGAGATATAGAGTATAACAAAAGTCAATATAATACCAATAATCGTAGGCGCACTAGGAACAATCCCGAAAAACCTGGAAAAAAGACTGGGAGAAATTTGAATCAAAGGGAAGACTGAGACCATACAACAAACAGCAATAATGAAAACAGCTGAAATCTTTATTAAATAAAATTGAATGCGGAAATCAATGCACGTAAGCAACGCATACCAACCAGGCAGATGTTAGGTGCAATAGGAAGAAAACAAATCCACCGAAAGAACACCACCACATGAAACCAAGAAACATAAACTGCAAAAACATCTAATAAACTACCCTCAGAAAAAAGTGATGGAAACAGCCTCGACTGATATCACACAAAATAGTCGTGAAGGGTCCAGGGGATGGAAAGACCGAGAAGGGAGAGCACTAACAAGACCTCCACTGGAAGAGTGCGGACATGACTTGGAACTTGTGGAGGCTTATTGCCATCCAAACCCCAGAGAAGAGCAAATATCGTTGCAAGCGAGAAATCTATGATAAGCGTATGTTGTGATAATGAAAAGTCATTTCCAATAGTTATCGAAAGATTTGGAGAGTACTGGAAAGCTGGGGAGACTTGTTGTCACTCAGACGTCAGGGAATACCACCGGTGATTATGAGTGAGCAATCACTGATAATGGCCTGTGTAAGAACTCCCAGTGAGTACAAATAATAATAATAATAATAATAATAATAATAATAATAAGAAGAAGAAGAAGAAGAAGAAGAAGAAGAAGAAGAAGAAGAAGAAGAAGAAGAAGAAGAAGAAACCACCTGATGTACATGGATGAGCTTAAACTGTTTGCAAAAAACAAAAAAGAACTGGAAAAGCTGATAAATACAACCAGGATATTCAGCCAGGATATCCAAATGGAGTTTGGAATAGTAAAATGTGCACTGCTAGAGATTAAAAGAGGAAAACTGGAGACGACAGAAGGTATAGAACTCCCCAACCAAGAGGAGATGAGGGCGCTAGGAGAACAAAATAGTTATAAATACCTGGGAGTTCTAGAAGCGGACACAATCAAATATACAGAAATGAAAGAGAAGATTGGAAAAGAATATCTACGAAGAACAAGGAAACTCTTAGAAACTAAACTATATAGCAGAAACCTAGTAAAATGGATAAACACATGGGCTGTATCACTAATAAGATACTCTGGACCATTCATAGGCTGGACCAAAGAAGAACTCAGGAACCTTGACCGGAGGACTAGAAAACTAATGACTATGCATAATGCATTGCACCCAAAAGACGATACGGACAGACTCTACATGAAAAGAAATGAAGGAGGTAGAGGACTGGTAAGTATAGAAGATTGTGTGGAAGACACCAAAAAAGAGCTGGAGAAATATGTAACTCAGAACACGGAAAGACTGATCACCACAGCAAGAGACACCAGCCCAACAAATAACTCCGGAAGCACTGAAACCACAAACAAAAAGACAAGAAAGGAAAAGTGGGAAGTAAAACAACTACATGGACGCTTTATAAGACTCATAAGCGATGAAGCCAATGAAAACAGCTGGGCATGGCTAAGAAAAGGACACCTGAACAGAGAAACGGAATCTCTGCTGATGGCCGCACAGAACAATGCGATTAGGACAAACTTGATTAAAGCAAAGATAGATAAAACTCAGGAAAACAGTAAATGCCGATTGTGTGGACAAAGAGACGAAACGATAAATCATATAATAAGTGAATGCAGCAAGCTAGCTCAAAAGGAATACAAAAACAGACATGACAGCGTGGGGAAAGAAGTACACCGGGAAATGTGCAAACAACTGAATTTCGAATATGCAAAAAAACGGTACAAACACAAACCAGAAACTGTACTAGAAAACGAAAAACACAAAATCCTATGGGATATGAATGTACAAACAGACAAACCCATAACAGCAAGTAGACCGGATATGATAATAATCAACAAGAAAGAAAAATCCTGCAAAATCGTAGACTTTGCCGTTCCAGCGGACCACAGAGTGAAGATCAAAGAGACGGAAAAAAGAAGCAAATATACTGAACTTGCCAGAGAACTGAAAGGAATATGGAACATGAAGAAAGTCAGTATAACACCAATAATCATAGGAGCACTAGGAACAGTCCCCAAAAACATGGAGAAAAGACTAGGAGAAATAGGAGTCAAAGGGATAACTGAGACCATACAAAGGACAGTAATGATCAAAACAGCTACAATCCTGAGAAATGTCCTCGAATGCGGAAACCAACCCACATAAGCAACGAATGGAGAACAAACACATGGAAGCACAAGAAAACAGAACCGAGGAAAATACAACCGCACGAGAGAGGCGCAAGCATAGGCTGACGCCACGAAAATTATGGACAGAGGGTCGAGGAGGGAAAGCGCAAAACCAGACCTCCACTGGAAGAGCGCGGACAGCTCTGGGACCTTGGGAAGGCTTGTTGCCACTCGGGCCCCAGAGGAGACCAATGGCCCTTATCAGCGGGAAATCGTTGGTAGGTGGCTGTTGCGATACCACAAGGTCGTCAGCGGTGATGAGCGAAAAGAAGTGGGGCATACTGGAAGTCTGAGGAGACTTGTTGTCACTCAGACTCCAGGGAATACCACAGGTTGTTGGCAGTGGGCGATCACTGACGATGACCAGTGTGATAACTCCTAGTGAGAAAATAATAATAATAATAAAATTAAAACAATAATTAAAATAATTAAAATAATTAAAATAATTAAAATAATAATAATAATAATAATAAAAATAAAAATAATAATAATAATAAAATAATAATAATAATAAAAATAATAATAATAATAATAAAATAATAATAATAATAATAATAATAATAATAATAATAATAATAATAATAATAATAGAAATAATAATAATAAAAATAATAATAATAATAATAATAATAATAATAATAATAATAATAATAATAATAATAATAATAATAATAATAAGAAGAAGAAGAAGAAGAAGAAGAAGAAGAAGAAGAAGAAGAAGAAGAAGAAATGATAATAAATAGATCATTTTAGATTTTAAACAAAGTATCATTAAACAGGAAGTAAATTAACAAAATGTTATTACAGGACTAAAAGCAAGAACAAAAATGGCGCGAACAAGAATTTGATCAAATGAAGGGATGAGTAAGGAAAGTAAATCAAATAAATTAAAATAATTTTTTTTTCTTTAAACTTTCTCTTTATTCCTATGCTTTTCATCAAAAGACGAGTGGGTGTAATTATTATGTAAAGTGAGAGCATTTGTTCGAGTGTATTCTCCTCTTAATTTGTGTGTGTTTTCCTAAACAATTATGTAACACGTAGAGATTTTCATAATTGAAATAAGGAAAGGGATAGATAGGTGTAATAACGAGAACGATTGCCATCGTCATCTAAATACTATTTAATAAATACAACAAACATATCTATTTATTTCAAAATGTTGCAATTTAATTCTTTTTAAAACTATATTCTCCTTACGAAAAAGAAAAATATTTTTACTGTCAGCTAAATATTCTTCAAATCAATAAACGTATGTCACTTTTTTTAAACGGATTTATTTTAAATTGTACTGTTTTAGTCGTCATAATTGATTTTGGAACAATTCATTTTAAAATGGGTAAACTCGGAATGTTTTACCTTAACGTCATCAGATTAATTACGAATCACCATCATAATAATCGGACGATCTCATTTAATATGGTGTTATGAGCATAAGTATATAGTAGTGATCCTCATACAAGCCCGAGTAACGCATGGTCTTGCTGATTATATTAAATAAGTTTCAAGTTCTGTAAAAGAATAAAACATGAAAGAGCATAACGCCAGTGAGCAAGTTTAATGTTGTTGGCATTTTTTTATTTGTTACATTGTAACAGTCACAATGAGAAAGAGAGAACAGATCAACGTCTCAGCGATGACCACTACTACTACAGAGTTGAGCTGTTTACTTACAACGTGTCGACGAGACACCAGCTGTTTTCTGTCAACGAGAAGATTGCCGACCATTATTGAACCATTAACACGGATTATTAATTCCATGTAAGATTATAATTAGTCGTTAAATAATCCAAAAAGATGCGATATGCCGTAAAAAAAAGAAACCATACGACCCGAAAACAAACCAAACTATTTCGGCTATACCTTTCTCAATGAAGAGCAGAAAGTTGACCTTGGGTTTACTTTCTCTCGCTTCCCCTAGTTTATTATTTCGTTCTCACAATTCATGAGAGTAGTATGCACTAAAAGTTGAAGAGGTAGAGTATTGATTTACTCCTCTCCATGAGTTAGGCACAAGGTCAGTTTTTATCTTATTCCCACAAGTAAGATGTGACCCAAGGTCGGGTCGGGAAAGTGGGGTTTAAAAATTGCCTGGGCAGCCCCGTCGGCATTCCCCGGTAGAGGCGCCTCAGACAGTAAGCAATAAACTTACTCCTCCCCAAAGAGGGGAGGCAAAGCCTGGGAAGGTGGACCTCCCAGAACTGCACAGGACAGACCCATTGACCGGCGTAAATCAAGACCCGAAGGCCAAGACAACACCAGTATGGGGTGCAGTATCCATCGGAACAGATACTACACTTTGATCTTAGCCAAAAGGCCAAGAAGAAGAGGTAGAGTAGCTAGTTTTACATTATTTAAAATCTTTATTCATGAGAGATGTTTCTGACAAAGGAGGAAAATGTGCTGTTGTTCTTGGTGGGTGGTATGTGGATATTTTTATCCTCTCATATTATTCATAATCATTCACCTGTCAATCTATCCATCTCATGAACCCTTATTCTCAGTTGGTTTTTAGCCGTGATAAGTGGTGACTCATTAATAATAATAAAAAAGATCACCTTCTTTTTCTAAATGTAACACGTTACCATGAGATTGTTTCCCCGAGGACTACAACATGGTCATCATCAAATCTGATTTCAATAAAAACTTATTAAAAACCGTCCACATAAGTAACCAATTCATTATTTTAATCCTTTCATCATACTCACCATCATTAACCTGTCAATCTATCCATCTCATTAACTTATATCCTCGAGTAGCTTTTGCCTTTATACGTTGTGACTCATTAGTAAATAAAAAAAATATCGTTATCTCTTCTTTCCAAGCACATCCTACCTGTGGAACACGTTGCATGAAGATTGCTTCCTCGAGAGCTACAACATGATCATTATCAAATCTAATTTCTATTTTTAAAAATGTCATAAACCGTGCCCTAAGTCATGAATTCATTATTTTCAATCTTCTCATAATATTCATCACCATTCAACTGACAATATATCCATCTCATTAAGCCTTATCCTTGAGTGGCTGTTAGCCTTGATAAGTGGTAAATCGTTCGTAAAAATACCTGAATTAGTGCGTGATAAAATAAAAGTAGAACTGATCGGATTCGAACTCGGGATGACCACTCCAAACAGATAATTATGCACAGCCCCTGCACCATTTGCATGGTATTAACATGTGTGTCGCAGATACGTCAGTTCAACTGGTGCGCTTAGCGATACAAATGCTATTCTAAGATTATGCGTGACAGATCGACAGAAATGCTATTTCAAACATAAGCGTGGAAAAAAACGAGACGAAACGAAGCGACATTCATCCTAAGAAAATTGAGCTAGCTTCCTCCTGAAGAGGAAGTTTCTAGGGAGTGTTAAATTGACAAGAGGTCCCCATTCGGAAGTATATCTCGCTCAGGGGAGATGACAACATTAGGGTTTCCAGTTTTTCCAGGAAGGCGTCCACGTACTCTCACTCTCACATACAGCGCCTGGTATTCTCAACTGACCACCCATCTGGTACTGACTAGGCTCACCGTCGCTTCACTTCGATGATCTAACGATACTCGATGCGTCAACGTGATTATGCGTGACAGATCGATTAACGCTCCAAACTCTTATGAAAATGCTTAAAGGCAATAAAAATAAGATGTGCCCATTCAATATACGCGGTTGGTGATAAAAATAATATTTCAAACAAAAGCGTGACAGACCGACCGACTCTACATGTCTTCTTATAGAAACGCTTAGACGTATCAAGAATACCATACGCCTATTCAACGTGTACGTTTAATGACGTAGTTGTTTTTTTTTTCAAACTCAAGCGTCAGAGACCGACGAAAATCGTTTTTCCAACTTAAACATGACAGACCAACCAAAATGCTATTCCAAACTTAAGCGTGGCAGACCGATGAACATGCTATTTAAAACTTAAACGTGGCAGAAAAACCAAAATGCTATTTCAAAATTAAGCGTGACAATCCGACGAAAATCGTACTTTAAATTTAAGTGTGACAGACCAAGAAAAATGCTATTTTGAACTTGAGCTTGACAGACCAAGAAAAATGCTATTTTGAACTTAAGCGTGACAGACCAAGAAAAATGCTATTTTGAACTTAACGTGACAGACCAAAGCAATTTTTTTATTTAAAACAGATCGACGAAAGGGCTATTTAAAGCAGCGTCTCATATAGATAAGCTTAGACGCATCTAAAAATTGAATGGTTTGTGTGGTGATTCAGCTAATCATTTGATTGGTCGATCACTCAACGTAGGCAACATTGCCCCGCCCCTTTTAACTCCCCTACACCCACCCATTGAATATGGCTCTTATTTTTGGAAATCAAAACGGAAACGGCGGGAAGCGGATAACTTTTAGTCTCTTTTACATTTATGAATATTTTGGCATTTCTGTAAAAACCAAAGATGGCGGCGCCGTGTGTTTAAATATACGTTCCGTATAACCGACGCCTAAAAGTCATCTCCTTCCAGGTGGGAGGTTTGAGATTTGAAAGTATGATGATGGACAATGCGAAATGAAAATGAGGGGAGAACAGGAGGAAGATGGTTGCGGGGATGGTGGAAGTTGTGTGCAAAAACCGAGACCGGTGTCAATCATCTGTGGGCTGCGCGCCAAAAAAGCAAAGATTAAACTCGGCTGGAAATCTTCCGGAAACATCCCGATATAATATAACCCCCACACAGGGGGGAGAAATAAAAGGATAATACGTGTGGGGAGGTGAAGCAGTGGGGCCGGGGTTCTGGTTTTTCTGTCTACGCATCTTCCTCTAGGCCAATTCCGGAGAATTTTAGTGACGTGCTACGAACTCTTTTTTCGGTTAACGGCATTTTAAGCTAACCTAAGCAATTGTCCGGAAAAGCATTGTCCATCCGTCTGAGAAGTTTGACCTCTCTAATCACATCCACCCCCTGACATTCCCTCCCCACTTGTATATCTATATCAATATCTCTCTCTATGTATATATCGATATCTATCTCTCACTTTCTTTTTCTCTCTCTCTATAGTATATATCTATCTATATGTATAGATTCATATACATATATATAAATATATATATATACGTATTAATCTTTCTTTCTTTCTATATGGTCACACATATATATCTATCTATATATATAGAGAGAGAGTAAGAAAAAGAGATACAGAGAGAGAGATACATGCATATATATATATATATATATATATATATATATATATATATTGAGAGAGAGAGAGAGGGGGGGGAGAGAGAAATGAAAAAGGAAAGCCAAAAAATATATATATTATTTATATATTCATTAACGTTTCGTCTTTATTGTAAGACTTCCTCAGGATGAAAAAACTGAAGAAAAATCATACAAGCATAGATTTGTATTTGCCTGCCAGCTACGAGCTTCGGCCGCCTTGTGAGTAAAGAAAAATTTAAAAATAAGAAGGCAAAAAAAATGCGTGGTAGTAGTAGCAGTTTATAGAGTTTTTAGTTGTTTCCATGTTTCATTCTCGTAGGAAATAATCAGACTAAATGATTTATGCTGGAATGAAACATGGACGACCCTGTGAAACTTACTTGCCAAAGACATATTTTCATAGTATTTGGGTCAGTATGTACGTCATACTTCAATGTCAAAATAGCATTATGCGATGCGCCTACGAATATCTAAAATAGGCTATGACCGTCCGTCAAAATTTATATTTATTTTTTCCAATTTTGAAATTTTGAACATTTTATATATATATATATATATATATATATATATATATATATATATATATATATATATATATATATATTAAAACCTTTCAAAATTTCAAAATTACAAAAAATAAATATAAATTGTAAGACGAAGAAAAAAATACAGGTATTCGTCGAAGTCAGAAATTAAGAAAATTGAGAAAGATAAATAAGTAATAATTATTATAATGGATTGATTTTCCCTTTGATCATAGAAATATAACTACAAAGTATATATGCTCTGAAGCTTGTAACATAACTTCATTGAGCTTGCTATTTTAAAAAAAAGTCGGTATTATAAAGAGTATATACCTAAATATATACTTTTTATAAATACTCACAAATATATATATATATATATATATATATATATATATATATATGTGTGTGTGTGTGTGTGTGTGTATATATATGAAGATTGCGTAAGCATTAAACATCGATGTCTGTAAGTAATAAATAATTAATATTTATTTATAAATATTATATAGCCCCCTTAACTAAGGCTGAGCACTCTGAGTGAATTTAATAACAAGCAGTACTACTAGCTTAATTGCGAGATCCAACACGATTTTTTGTTGTTGTCGATCACTCTTCGCCGCTTGCTGTGAATGCTCGCCGACTTAGTATTTACAAAGTTAAATTCCTCCTAAAATTCCAAGATAATTTCTGGTGACTGCGAATCAGTGGCGATTTGTGATCAGAGTTTGCGCCGGTCGACCGTTCGGAATTAGCTTCCTTCACTGAAGATTGAAACATCGATGTCTATAGGTAATAAATAATTAAATTTATTTATTTATATGTATATATATATATATATATATATATATATATATATATATATATATATATATATATATATATATATATATATATATTAAAGTGTTTTTTTCTCCAACAGACACGTCGTTTCGGGCTCTCTTACCCTCATCAGTGTAGAAGTGGCGGTCGTAAGCGGTCGCATGGGCTCGAACGCAGTTACAGATTCAGGCTAGAATCACGAGACAAACGCTCATGACAACACGACCACGAGAAATCGACACAGACAGTAATTGAAATTTAAGTACACTTATCCGGGAGGCAGAGGAAGTGTCTTGTCATCTACAGTGTTCAACGCTCAAGTGGAACTTGCTTATCGCAGAAATGACAACAAAGTTGTTTTTTTATTTCCAACAGGGCTCTACTTTAAAGACTATTAAATCTTTATATATATATATATATATATATATATATATATATATATATATATATATATATATATATATATATATATATATATATATATATTAATTTTGGTCATATACGCACTTTCTTATTTTCCATGAACTGCTAATGATTTTCTGAGAGAGATAGAGAGGAGAAAGATGTTAGACTTCTCATAAGAATATTTTCTTTCTTTTTGCTCTTTCTTTCTCTCTCTCTCTCTCTCGCTCTCCCCCCCCCCCCCCCCACACACACACACATACAGGTTCTCTTTTAAATTAAGCATTCACAATGTTCCGAAAAAGAGAGAGAGAGGTGGAGAGAAAAGAGATGCCGCTTCTTGTTTGTTCTCTCTCTCTCTCGTTCTCCCCCTCCTTCTCTTTCTCTCTCTCCCTCATTCTCTCTCTCTCTCTCTCTCTCTCTCTCTCTCTCTCTCTCTCTCTCTCTTTCTCTCACAGTGTTTCATTTTCCATTACGCGCTCACGATTTTCCGAAGGCGATAGAGAGAGAAAAAATGCCGCTTCTTGTTTGTCCTTTTTCTATTTTTCTCTATTCTCTATATACTTCTCTCTATCTATCTCTATCTTTCTCTTTCAACGTCTCTCTAAAATTCTCTCCTCTCTCTCTCTCTCTCTCTCTCTCTCATACACACACACATACTTTCTCATTTTCCATTAACTGCTCATGATTTTTCGAAAGAGAGAGATGCTGAGAGACAGAGAGACGGGGGAGAAAGAAAAGGAAGAGAAAAGGATAAAGGGAAAGGAGTTAGAGACTAATGGTGGTGCTAGTGTGGGGCGCTGCTGATGGGCGCTATTTTCAAGCCGAGGCGCGATGCTCCCGCTTTGGCTCCGGCCAAAGTCTTTCACTCTATAATCAGGAAACGGGCCTTTCACATGTCGATGGCCCGGCCCCACAACGTGATATTTAAGCCTACACACAATCGACGGCTTTTCGGTGTAATTATGGCTGACCTATGCTCTCTTTTGGCAATCGATCTTTCAAAGCGAACAAACCTTCAACAACCAACCCCAACCCCGTCTTACTCTAAGGTCTTCTTGTGCTGCGTGAGCGCACGCACGCAACCAGATTAGGACAAACGGACAAAAGACGCATACGTGCTATCATTGCAATACATTTGTCTACAGTGACAAGATTTGAATACACAAATACACACGCTAATGCATACACAAATACACACGCATGCACACATACACATGTGCATCTCAAATTGATATAATAGAATATACGTACATATTGATGTATAAATTTATGTTAAAAACAGCTATATATATATATATATATATATATATATATATATATATATATATATATACGGAGTGGCCTGAGTGGACTCTACACACTTTTGCTTTCGGCTCTGAACAAGATTTAACTTTTTACTTTAATGTAAAACGTTGTATGTTTTGTATTTTGGCGCGAAAATGGACCTTACAATTTTATTGAAAAAAAAAAAGACTGATTTCGCAATCGGGCGTGTAATATATATATATATATATATATATATATATATATATATATATATATATATATATATAGAAAGAGGTGTACTAAAAGCGAACTTTTAGGAGAGGTAAAACCTATTGTGAAGAGTATACAGCTCAATATCCAGGATAGAGCAGGTAGATATGTAGAAGGATGGAAAGGAATTAGAGAAGCAAAAGCCAAATCAAAATTCAATTCAAATGCTCAGAGCAAGGTATATTCCGCAAAAAAACAATTTATTCAAGTTAAATTTTCCTTAAGCCAGGCTTTTCAAAGATCAAAATCTTATCATCAGAGGAAGTTGCTGGGATAGATAAGTTGGCAATGGCCAAGATTTAAAATTGGAAAAAAAGAAATAAAAGTTGTAGGGAAAGAAAACGTAGGGCAAAACTCCAACCTGGCTTAAGGAAAATTTAACTTGAATAAATTGCCTTTTTGCGGAATATACCTTGCTCTGAGCATTTGAATTGAATTTTGATTTGGCTTTTGCTTCTCTAATTCCTTTCCATTCTTCTTCATATATATATATATATATATATATATATATATATATATATATATATATATATATATATATATATATATATATATAATTATTTATAAATAAATATTATTTTCAAATTAATTCATATACACATTTTTTGATGTCACCCTGTAATCATCAGTATGGGAAGAGACCATCCCTTCCCGGTCACAGGATTTGAACGTCAATACGAAAGTTATATTTGACTCAGTAGTCATAGCGTGTACCGTTGTGGCCACCACGCATTGTCGTAGAAATGGGCGAGTAAATTTACGTCTAAATGCCAAAATCCAGAGAATTATAATAAACAGATCTAAGTTTTATTCATAAAACTATATCGTGGCTACACACCCAGGACATGTTTCAATCGTAGTTTTGATAAGCTTGATTCACTCATGCCAAATAAAGAATATGAATACCTTGAGAACGAACGCATGTAATGTGATAGTCTCTATCTATTTAAATCATGATTCTTTTCACTAATGGATATTAATTGAAAGTTAGTTAAGAGATTTTCTTGCCGCTTTCATTTAAGTTGATGCTAAATATATTCAACACCTTTATTTTTAAGATAAAAATGCAGATTAATATCACTTGAAATCTGTTACTAATCTGTTTTATAATAAGCAATTTAGATTATCAAAAATGTGCGTATAACAAAAATGTGCTTGTAAATAAATATACATGAATTAATAGATGATTAGATTAATTAATAGATTAAATTAATAATATTAATATTATATTAATTATTTTAGTATTGTATTATATTAATATTATATTAATTATATTTATCATTATATTTATATTTATAATTACAATTCATATTAATTTTATTTATATTATATTAATATCATATTAATTATATTATTATATAATATAATAAATTAATTATATTATTATATTATATAATATATTATATAATATATATAATATTATTATATTATTATATTAATTATATTAATTAATATATTAATTTATAATAATTAATTAATAGATTTAATTAATAGATTAATTAATAGATTTAATTAATAGATTAATTAATAGATTTAATTAATAGATTAATTAATAGATTTAATTAATAGATTATTTACTAGATTTAATTAATAGATTAATAGATTAATTAATAGATTAATAGATTAATTAATAGATTTAATTAATAGATTATTTACTAGATTTAATTAATAGATTAATAGATTAATTAATAGATTAATAGATTAATTAATAGATTTAATTAATAGATTATTTACTAGATTTAATTAATAGAGTAATTAATAGATTTAATAAATAGATTAATTAATAGATGTAAGTAATAGATTAATAGATTAATTAATAGAGTAATAGATTAATTAATAGATTAATAGATCAATATAAATAGATTCCGGACCCTTAAATATCTTATATGACCCCACTTTAATATTTAACAGTAAGCCCACCAATTTTACAATTCACTGTCTTTATATTTAAATTTTGAAATATAAATGAATTGATCTGAGATTTACATCTCTTGTCATTAATTTTTGTTCATCCTTATTCCACCTTCCGGTGTTCAACATTGTATTGCTCCATCCTCGGAATTCTCACTTTCATATAAATAGATTAATATCATTTAAAATCTGTTTCATAATAAGAAAGCTATTTGGATAATGAAAAATGGGCATATAACAACATGTGCTTGTACATAAAGTTATGCACGTTTTAAAATACGCACATTTGTAACTTTGTTTGGAGACGGATAATATGCAAAACTACCTTTTTCATTAAACTAAGGAGGAAGTAATTCTTATAGACTGTGGAAATTTTTATTTTTGTTCAAATCCACAGTGCTCCCTTATGAGAGGAGCTACGTAGGTAGGACGACGTTAAGATTAGACAAAGGAGTTCAACAACAGTAGAATTGTGAATGGAACTTTTCTTTACAACGGATGTTCTAAAATATAAATGACGAAGCATTTAGTTAAAATCCCGACGTCCGCAATAAATTTCAACATTGCCTCATTTAGCATCATGAGTCGTGGTCATTCTATATTCTACTTGAAAGTCTTAGAGTCGATCTATGTTCGTTTGGAGCGGCGCTCCCTCTGTAACCAGGGGGGGGTGTCTATTAGGATTATGCACGATTAGTCTCTTAGACACACCCTAATTGTATATATATATATATATATATATATATATATATATATATATATATATATATATATATATATATATATATACAATAACGCTGTTTCTTATTTAAAATATATACATCTGTTTTTTCTCCCTTTTAAAATCGTTCCACACACCTCTGTTGAGTGAAGGCAAAACCGGCGTGGTGCCTTTGTAAAAACGTTTAATCATGAACGATAAAATGTTTTTCTTTCACACTTGCAGTTATGGAATTCACACACACACACACACACACACACACACTGTAATTGAAATGAAAAAGGTAAAACTAAAAATGATGTTTTTTTATATATCATCACGTTTCGTCTTTATTTTAAAGACTTCTTCAGGATGATAATATTAAGAAAAATGTCATGCAAGTACATGAAAATATTGGGTTTACATGATAGGTTGATGGGAAGAAGTAGTAGCCACTGCTGGGAGCAGTAGAACCGGGGTCCGGGCTTGGTGTTATTTCTAGCTAGTTTCACTAACTATTTTTTCTGAGTTAGTTATATGAGTAAATTCCATAGCCATTTATATTAGCTTATCTAAATGTGTAGGTGTAATTGAAAGTATGCATCTATATCTGTGTTTTTGTATTTTTCTACATTATAATAATGATTAATGACGTAATATGATAAAATGATAGTTGAATTTTTTAAAATAGTAAACAATTAATCGGATTAATACTGTAATTATTTGGGATATGGCTGAGTAAAGTAAAAAATGATGAAAAGTAGTAAAAAAACGAAGAACAATAATAAGAAAAAATATATAGGTAAATAGATTTAACGGTGGGTGCAGCAAATTATCAATTTATATGTACATTTTGAAGTGTGTTTTTATGCTGTCGATCGATGGTGTAGACATTACAAAGAAAAAGTGAAATGTTCAAAAAATATATCCGGAACTTTTAAATACGTTTAAATACAAGTAAATAATTGAATAAAGACTGTTTTTCGTTTCCAGCGGAAAAAGAGAAAAAAGGAAACGCGTAAATTAAATGAATATCGATGCACTTTAAACTTTTTTCAGTCTGATTACGAGTAATATATATATATATATATATATATATATATATATATATATATATATATATATATATATATATATGCATTGAGGAAGCCTTGTTATGAAGTTTTGTATATCATGAAATTGGATAATTTTGAGATGGGCCGAAACAATTGTGTGCAGATAAAATGTTTTAGGAGGAAATCTAAAATGTCTTTGAAATAACTATTATTATATTAAATATATATATATATATATATATATATATATATATATATATATATATATATATTGGCACACTGACGATTAGTCGTAGAGACGAAAACACAGGTGTCTGATGATAAATATATGTATATATATATATATATATATATATATATGTGTGTGTGGGTGTGTGTGTGTGTCTGTAGTCAGATGTAGTGTATTGCAATGGAGGAAATTGTCTCCACATAAGAGACTTAGCGTTAATGAAATACTCTTCCGTAAAAGGAATTGAGTACTTTCGGTTATCAGTATCGTAGAAATGTAAATGAATAGTCCCATTTTAATACGATATATTTTCTCCCACTATTGTAATATAGCGAAAAATGGGCGAAAAATGGGTGGCCGAATAGAGGGTGCCTTAAAAGAAGGGGTTATGCTTAAACCGGAAGTCGATAAATCACGTGACTTCCGCTACAGAGTGTATGTCCCTCTTTGCCTGCTGACAACCGGATCGAACGAACAGAGAGACGTTGCTGTCCCGGCAGCGTAAAGTGTAGCTAAAAGTAACAAGACGATCAGCACGCATGTGTATTCACCAACCTGGATTCACAACGAAACTCGGCTGTATAACACGATTATATGCCCGATGGTATGTAGTATCCCACACTATAAATGGCAGAGTTGATGGCTCAATCGATAAGGAACTGGACGCCAAGCAATAATTTGAAAATTTCATCAAAAGAGATGGAGATTTGTTGTCACTCAGATTCCAAGGAACACCACTTCTCATTGCCAGTGAGCGATTGTTGATAATTCTCGTGTGTGTGAGAAGAGGGTTTGGTTGTTTTGTTTTTCTCGACAGATCAACCCTTTCAGGTGATTTAAAGCAGAGTTCGGTCATTTCGGTAAAAGTGTTTATGCTTTATATCTTCAGATATTTATTCATAGTATTGTTTTTGCTTTTTGTTTTACGGTATATAAAACCTTTTCCGGTTATTTAATGCCGAATATGGTCATTTTGGTAAATGTCTTTTATGCTTCAAGTTCGTTATATGTTTGAGTATTTATTCCTGTTGTTTTGTTAGTTGTTTTGTAGAGGACAATTGTTGCAGAATATGATTGAGTTTTGCAAACTCAGGAAGCCGGTATCTTCAGACACCCTGATCTGGTAGCACCAGAGACCGAAGCGGGAGAGTACGATCCAGACCTTCACTTGGAACGTAAGGGGAATACCAGAATACTGATTTTGTAAAACTAAGATTCCATAGAAAATCAAGCATTGACGAGCTTAGGATATTTACAATAGATAAAAAGGAGCTGGAACAGCCATAACACCACTAGTATCATTGGCTAGGATATAAGAATGCAGTTCCGAATATGAAAATGTGTACTGCTTGAAATAAAGAGGGGAAACGAAAAGAAAGTGAAGGCAACGAATCGTGATATGATGAGAGCTCGTTCGGAACACCCTCCGGAACACCCTCCCCCTGACAAGAGAACATAGGTTAGAATCAGATGACCACGACTACATGTGCTTTAGATGGACTTTACATCACAGCGTCAGTTACTTGTACTGTGCTAAACTCTGTCTCTGAAAGCATACATAGAGCACTCTTAATTGACTCGAATGCCCAGATACATGTATTTGGGGATTTTAATGTCCACCACCGTGACTGGTTGGGATTCTCCAGCCTTACTGACGCAGCCGGCAACTCTACGTATAATTTCTGCTTAGCTTAGCTCACTCCGTCTCTCAGACTATCGATTTTCCGACCCGCATCCCCGATCAAGTAGACCAACAAGCCTCACTTCTAGACTTATTCTTGACCTCAATGCCCGAGGATTGTGTGACGAAAACTCATACCCCACTCGGGAATATCACCCTAAAAAGTCGTCCAAAAGCTGATGAACCGTTGCTCAAAACAACAAGATACTACGAGCAGGCTAATTTTGAGTCAATCAGAGATCACATCAGTGACGCCCCATGGAGGGAAACCTTCTCACTCCCTGCTGAATGGGTCAAAGCAGGCATTGAAGCCTATGTCCCCATGCGAAAGTTCTTTAGCGAGCCCCAATTTCCTCAATGGTTCACCTCGGAATGTGCAGCTGCCATTTCTGAAAGGCAACAAGCATTCCGTAGATTTGGCCGCCATAAGTCAGCTACTGATAGACATAAATTTATAGAGTCAAGAAATAATTGCAAGGCCGTGATAGGTGAAGCGAAGAGAAGGTATAATGAGTTAACAAAAAACGCATCCAGTTACAGAAACTAGGCACTCGTGATTTCTGGAAAATCTACAATAGTGTAGTGAATAATGGTCAATCAACGATTCCCCCACTATCAAACCACAATGATGTCGTTTGCACGGCCACTGATAAGGCTGTACTACTTGCCCAGCGCTTCGCTTCTAACTCTACTTTGGACTCAGATAACCACCCCCTCCCCAAATTCCCTTTGCGGAGTGAAGCCACACTTGATAACCTGCTCATCACCTCATCCCAGATCAGATACATCATAAAAAATCTTGACACCTCCAAGGCTTGTGGGCCTGATCTTATACCTGTAATAGTAATAAAGAAATGCTCTGCTGAACTGGCGCCTGTCCTCTCCAAACTCTACAATAAATGTCTAGCTGAATCTTGCTTCCCTGATAGCTGGAAAATTGCCTCTGTGGTACCAGTCTACAAGAGTTCTGGGAATAGAACCGATCCTCAGAACTATCGCCCAATCTATCTGCTGCCGATCTTTGCCAAAATCTTTGAATCCTTAATCAATCTAGTGATAGTACGGCACTTAGTTAATGCTAAACCTCTTTCTGACTGCCAGTATAGATTTAGACGAGCACGATCTACTGCAGACATCCTAACGGTCATCTCTGAACGCATGTATCATACAATCGACAAGGCAGGAGAAGCTAGGGCAGGTGAAGCTTGATATATCCAAGGCCTTTGACAAGGTATGACATAAAGGGCTACTCCTGAAAATACACTCATACGGTATTACTGGGCAATTACTTAATATAATTAGATCCTTACTAGACAAAAGAAAAATCCAGGTTGTCCTCGATGGCCGTTCATCTAAGCAACATGACATAAATGCTGGTGTATCCCAGGGTTCTATCCTTGGACCCTTGTTGTTCTTGATCTATATAAACGATCTCCCTGATGACAGAGTCTGAGATTGGTTTATTTGCTGACGACACCACCTATTACTCTCGCCATGTTGGCAAAACCAACGCGATCATATCCGAGGCATTGGCTGAATCCTTAGAAAATGACCTCCAGGCTGTAGTGGATTTTCCTCGTGCTGCTGGCCTCTGGAACTCCTTCCCTGCTTCATGTTTTCCCGACAGTACCGACATGCAAAAATTTTTAACTAATGTAAACAAACATCTCGCTATACTGCTCCCAACTTGGGGTGACACCCAAAACCCTCACCCACATTCTCAGCAACCCTTTACGTCTACAGTAGCGGCCTGCTTTGTTTGGGGTGAAATATGTAAAAAAGAAAAATAGAATAAGACTGAACAAAGAAACATTGCACAGAAACACATGGACATAGCGACGAAAGGGACAGTTAAACAGAAAACTTAATCGCTACTGACAGCCGCACACAACAACGCGGTCAAAACGAACGAATTACATAAAAACAAAGATAGACAAGACCCGGGAAAACAGTAAATGTGGACTGTGAACAAGGAAACGAATGGTAGATCACATAATAATTGAATGCAGCAAAGTAGTCTAAAAGGTTACAAATGCGTTTGAAAGGCTTTCAACTGAAAACTATACAAACGTTTGAAATTTGAATATTTAGACAAATCGTACAAGGACAAAGGTCAAGGACGCAGAAAAACTAAGCAAATACAAAAACTAAGCAAATACATGAAGTTTGATAGGGATATGGAACGTGAAAAAAATTTATGAGCAATTGTATGAGCACTACGACCAGGTCCAGAAAAAAATAAAATAAAATAAGGAGAAATTAGAACTAAAGGGAAGATCGACATCATACAAAACACGCACTGATGAAAACAGTCGAAATATTAAGAAAACTCTTTAAGTGCGGAAACCAACCCACATAGCTAGATGAAGCTGACAGACTTCAATTTTAGGAACATTTCAGACGCTATATATAAAAAAAATTTGTTGCCCTTTTTTTTTTCATTTGGCCGTCACATATTCCGTGTTTGACCTAAGTAGCAATACATCTAACAAATCGATATTTGATTCTGACTATCTAGTAAATTATGTAATTTTTCAGTGTCTGTTATTTGCTATAGAAAGTAGACATTTCAATCGATTTCATTTTTACATACTTTATCCGGCCCGACGCTTCCTTCAGTAACATACAGATTGAGACATACACCGGTAACCTCCAGTTGTTTACAAGTACGCAAAAAATGCAATTCATACAAATAACGACACTGATGAACGACAGTGGTCGAAATAGTACAAAAAATCATTGAGTGCAGAAACCAACTCACATAGGTAAGTGAAGCTTACAAAGTTCAGGTTTAGGAATATTTCAGAAACCTCCCGTAAACGAGTACTTTAGCTACTATGTATGGATGTTTTCCTCATTTGTCGGTCTGTCTTCCAAATGAAGACGAGCGTTTATCTGAAACCAGTGAGATTCTTCCGACCTTCGCCGCAAATCGATACCTTATAAATAAAGCCGTTGAACGACATACAACTGGAATTACTCGCTTTTAATATCACAATTCCTGAATTACTATCGCCGGGGAAGTCGTTAAATCGAAAGTGGTGTTTCGTTAAGTTGGTCATAAAGTTCGTCCGTGTTTGGCTGCACACGTTTCGGATTTTAATTGATATTCACGCGCGTCGCACTAGGGTCGCCCTATCATTCACTGGGGAGGGTTTTATGGATTTCATTTTTGATTTATTAGTTCACAAGTTCCGTTTCAGTTAAAGGAGTCTCGTAGTGAAGAGGAGACAAAAAGGCAGTCTTCTGCCTGGGTCTTGCAGTCCATGCAACAGAGTGATCTTAGCATCGACATATACGGAAACGATAACTTCAAACAAACGTCATTTGTTTTGGAATTCTTTAGATGAGGATTGATAATTTGGACTACTATTCTCATCTTTATTTACTTTCATTTCTTTATCTGAGCAAACTCTATTAGCTGTCAATTAATTGTGTGTACAAATAGATCACTACACACCAGGGCGAAAAAGCCACTCGGGGATAGAGGTTAATGAGATTCCTAGATTACCAGTGGAAATGTGAAGAATCTCATGAAATGATTGAAGATGATTGACCGAGTGAACTAGGTTTGATTGTTGTTTATAACAGGAATCTGTATACATTATTTCAAGGCGGCCATGTTGTAACCTGCAGGTAAGCAACCCTGTGGAAACGTGTCCCACGGACGGGAAGCCCTTGCGAAGAAGCTCTGTTTGTAAAAATTTCGCCTGACGCTAGGGTCACTGAGAAGTAAAAGGAATTATTTTGACGTAGTAACAAAGCGAGTTTTTACCTTTTTTTACTTTTACGGAAACCCTGGAAACTCAACCTGCAAGGCTAAAGATATCAAAGGTAACAGATTCTTCAGTCGATGTTTTGATAGTGTAAAAATTTATGAAAGTCTTTCCCTTATGCAAAAAAAAACAGTCCATAATGAGATTAAAATTTCGAATATGTATAGTATGTTTACATTACAGTAGCATAGCTTAACTAATGCTAGATATGTAATAGCAGGCTTAGAGAATATAGGATGTTAATAAGTTTTATTAATAAAGTTTAGAAAATGATTAAAATTATTAATATATTATATTAATATAACAGTACAACTACATCGTTAAATCCTAATGTAATCGTCTAATAACGCTCGTTCAACATCGAGAAAAATGTTTGCCTCCAGGACTTAACTCGTGCCTTTCAATCGTAGGCGTGTCCGTTTTCTTAATGAGATTCACATGGATATCCCTTTTCTTAATGAGATTCACATGGATATCCCTTTTCTTAATGAGATTCACGTGGATATCCCTGTTCTTCATGAGATTCACATGGATATCCCTTTTCTTAATGAGATGCAGATGGATATCCCTGTTCTTCATGAGATTCACATGGATATCCCTTTTCTTAATGAGATTCACATGGATATCCCTTTTCTTGATGAGATTCACATGGATATCCCTGTTTTTCATGAGATTCACATGGATATCCCTTTTCTTAATGAGATTCACATGGATATCCCTTTTCTTAATGAGATTCACATGGATATCCCTGTTCTTCATGAGATTCACATGGATATCCCTGTTCTTAATGAGATTCACATGGATATCCCTGTTCTTAATGAGATTCACATGGATATCCCTGTTCTTAATGAGATTCACATGGATATCCCTGTTCTTCATGAGATTCACATGGATATCCCTGTTCTTCATGAGATTCACATGGATATCCCTTTTCTTGAGATTCACATGGATATCCCTTTTCTTGATGAGATTCACATGGATATCCCTGTTCTTCATGAGATTCACATAGATATCCCTTTTTATTCCTGAGATTCACATGGATATCCCTGTTCTTAATGAGATTCACATGGATATCCCTTTTCTTAATGAGATTCACATGGATATCCCTGTTCTTCATGAGATTCACATGGATATCCCTGTTCTTAATGAGATTCACATGGATATCCCTGTTCTTAATGAGATTCACATGGATATCCTTTTACTTCATGAGATTCACATGGCTATCCTTTTTCTTAATGAGATTCACATGGCTATCCCTGTTCTTGAGGAGGAATTTACTCTTAAACTTCTATAAATACTATTATGGCCTGTGTTCTTCAGAATTAAATGATTCATTGCTTTTTCTGCTTCTTGTAAAGTATGTTCTCTCTATCACCTCAAACACCTCTTCATATCTGAGGCTATTCTCTATCTCTACAAATCTACTATCACACCATGTATGACATACTGTTGTCATATCTGAGCTCGTGAATCTCTGTCCTATTTGAGGGTTCTTGATAAGGTGCAGAAACGTATCTGTAATTTGATTGCCCCCCACACTTTCTTCTTCTCTGCACCGTCTCTCTCTATCTCTTTCACACACACATACACACACGTGATGTTGCTAGTCTAAGTTTGTTCTATAAATACTATTATAGCATGTGTTCTTAAGAATTGTTTGATCTATTTCCTGCTTCATTTGTTCCAGCTCGTTTGATTCATTGGTCTGGTCTAGTTGTCTCCATCAATTTGCTGTTTTGATACCGCATTGTAATACAGCTTCCTGTTCTAGTAGCTTCTTTCAGAAAACTTGTGGAACTCTCTTCCTGTTGACTGTTTTCCTTCTACCTATGGCCTTGCTCCTTTTAAGACTACGGTCAATAGGAATCTTCTGTCTTTGCCATAATCATATTTCGTGGCCTCATTCCTTATTTTGGGCGATTTCCATAGAAAAATCATATCTCCGGATAAAGAGACATGTGGTATTTTCGCTGTGCTTAAGAAAATGGCGGCAAATACTGATTTATAGAACTGTAATGATATATCTTTATTCGTGGTAGACTTGTGGCGATAAGTTAGAAAGGAGTAAACACAGGAATTGACGTAGTGGCTTTCTCAGACACGGTCACAAGTCGACTCTCGATCTCAATTTCGGTTCAGTATATGTAATACTTTGTGACACTCAATAATCTACATGTAAACACCCATATCGTTGTCAATGTAGATGCGCTCTTAAGGCAGCTATTTAACGACGGGGTATTTCCATCAGCAGCAAATATTTTTGGATAGGAAAACCTTTACAGATGATTTTTAATTAATCAACAATTATTTTATTTGCAACAATCGACCGTTGTTTTGTTTCTTCCGGCCAGATGCGTGTCTGTGTCAAGTGCGTTTTATTCGTATCGGTGACATTTCCGGTACACCCGGCCCGAATTTTCAACAGACAGACAGGCAAAAATTAGACAGTAACGTCATATTTATATTAGATTGACAGTCTGAGATTATCATCCCTACACTGATGAGCGCAAAAGCTTGAAACGCTGGCGTATGTGAGTAAAAATAATTAATATTATTTACTTAAAATTAATATTGTTATAAGCCCGTTTAATAAGATTAAAGTTGAGCTCTGTTAGGGGAAGTTAAAAATAGACTGACACGTAGCTATAAGGCATATTCCGACAACGTTCGTAGAATCTTCAGTCAGTCTTTCTAGATATGCCGCCCTTCGCATAAATAGAACTTAAATTCCCTTCTTGAATGTGGTAATGTCCCGTGGCCTAATGATTACAGCACTTGCTTACGGGGTCTAGGTTGATTCTGTGGCAAGGGCTCGAACCGTGCGACCGTCTAGATTATCATCCTAAATGAGAGCGAAAGCTTGAAACGTTGGGGTATGTAATAATTAATATTGTTTACTTAAAAATTTATATTGTTATATAAATATATATATAAATGTCGATGTACCCACCTGTGTTCATTGTGATTATATACACCATATTATCATTAAGACAAAAATGATAAATTAATTTATGTACGGTTTTGCGAACCAAAACCGGAAGTGAACACGGGACTACTAAAACAAGGTCAGTATAATCTTTGAGGAAAAGGCATATAAATAAGGAAAAGGCATATATATAAAAGGAAAAGGCACATAAATAAGGAAAATGCATATAAAATTAGGAAAAGGCATATAAATAAGGACAATGCATATAAAAAATAAGGAAAAGGCATATAAAAATAAGGAAAAAATGAAGTTCGAGGCTTAGATGAAAAGGAAAAATTAAATCAAACAACAAAATAACGATTATTTATATTTATTTGTGATTTGGGACGAAAATCGAAGTCGATCACGAATGATTTTTAAAAACAAACACTGCGAAACGCACGTGGTTCGTGGATGTCGCTATTTCGAACCTACGGGTGTAAATTGCCCTATTTTGGAAAAAAAGAGTACTGGTTGTAATGCCGGGTTTTCCTTCCTGGACTTTTATAAATACTTTAGATACTTGTACATATATATATATATATATATATATATATATATATATATATATATATATATATATATATATATATATATATATATATATTGGTGGAAGGCCGAAAATATAGTATGCCGATAATAAAAAATACATTTTTTATGACATGGTGTGAATCTGTTCTTCTCTATATTTGATGTGGCTTAAATAAGATTGAAATATTTTTTTACCGTAGCTAGCATTACACTATTGTGTTATTATAATAGCTTTATGTTATAAGATTTATATTTGAAATATAAAAAAAATAAAAATATAAATATATACATATATTTTCATTTTCCATATATATATATATATATATATATATATATTAGTATTATTATTATTAATAAGGAGTGGTAGTTTTCTTGAAGCATTGTGTGTAATACGTATATAGAGGAGTATTATAAGGCTATCACAATGCAAGAAATGGAAATACGTCGGTGTTGAGAAGAAAGTGATTTTAATTATATATTTTTTCAAAAACTTTTTTAATATTTTTTTCTCTATATAGCAAATCTTACTTGATTAGGCAAGACTTCAACACTGATGTATCTGTGTGACCGTGTTCCATAATATATTTCGAGGAAAACCTCTTTGTCAAATTGTGGGTGTTTCAAATCTAAAAAAAAGCGTGTAGATGGCAATATTGCTAATAACACAGTAAATATCCGCAGCAAATGTAATAAAACTAAAACTATAACTGATTTTTTTCATGATTTAATTACTTATTTAATTTTTATTCTGAATATTTTATATATTTAACCCACCGATGAAGTGCTACATATTCATATAAAAAATAAAAAAATATAAAGAAAAGCAAAAAAAGAGATAAAAGAAAGAAGCGAATATTTTTTGTTTATTCGGAGAGTGAGGTAGGGATAACAGCCAATAGCGGTGTTCAATTAGTTTTTTTTCTAATATTTGTTTAATATTTTTTTTATATATATACTATTGTTATCTTATTTTATTCTAACAATATTTACTTCTTTGCTTTTCTGAAAAAAAAAATTTTTTTTGTAATTTGTTTTTTTTAATGATTAACGGCTGAATATGTTTTGATTTATACCCTGGTCAGACTGTGTGTAGCGCGCATTAAATTAATGAATGGAACTAATTCTCCAATTCTAGTTTAATTTATTTTTAATATTATCATTGCCTACTTAATCTGAGACTATTTAATGCTGTCATAATTTTAGTAAAATGTTATTAAAATTCATAGTTTAATTAACTAATGATTTTTTTCTTAATTTAAATTTAGTTTAATTTGTGTTCCTTCCGAGAAAGTGGTACAGCTCTTGCAAAACAGTAATGAATTATCTCCCTTATACATACAAATATAAAACTAAATTATAAATCTCCAATATATAATTTCTTTTACAGGATTTTCAACACTTATTTGAAATTTCTTACCTTACTTTTGTAGATATATCATTCAATTGTAGAAGGGTAAAAGTGAATCTATATAGTAAAATTTGTTATTCTATTCTATTTTTCTATTATTACATTTTTTAAAATATTTTTATAACTTATATATTTATTAAAATATTTGTTTCTTCATTTATTTTATTGTTATTATTATTATTGATTTTAATAAATATATAAATATATATATATATATATATATATATATATATATATATATATATATATATATATATATATAAGAATGATGATGCTTGTGTCTGTGTATGTTCCTTACAAGCATAATAATTCTTCAAACATCTTAACACATGCAAAAACACTAACAGACTTATCAGAAAATGAAATAAAAATTAATTGAACACCACTCTTGGCTTTTATCCCTACCCCCTTCCAAATAAACAAAAATCTTTTCTTCTTTCTTTTCTCTCTTTTTTGCTCTTCTTTATATTTTTATTTTTTATATGAATATGTAGCACATCATCGATGGGTTCCAATATAAAATATTCAGAAAAAAATTAAAAAATAAATTAAATAAGTAATTAAAATCATTTTAAAAAATCAGTTATAGTTTTAGTTTTATTACATTTGCTGTGGATATTAATATTTACTGCGTTATTAGCAATATTGCCAACCACACGTTTTTTTTAGATTTGAAACGCCTACCATTTGACAGAGAGGTCTTCCTCGAAATTTATTATGGAACACGGTCACACAGATTACATCAGTGTTGAAGTCTTGCCTAATCAAGTAAGATTTGCTATATAAAATTTTTTTATTAAAACAGTTTTTGAAAAAATATATAATTAAAATCACTTGTTTTTTGTCTTACTTCTCAACGCATTGTGATAGCCTTCTAATACTTCTCTATATGCATATTATTATTATTATTATTATTATTATTATTATTATTACTATTAAATATTTCTTAACTTTTATTAATATACATTATTAATATCCTATATTTCTTAAGTATGTAGTAATTGACACCGTCACCGCCATTTTATCTTCTCGCTGTTTCTCTTCGTTTATATAGAAATATAGGGGAAAGGGAAGGAGAGTTACAGTAAGCACTTACAAAGAGAAATTAAGAGGAAAGCTGACAGATAAATTTTCAGTCTTTGACACTTTCGTCGTACCCGCCTATCTTATTTTTGTGCTGTCTTTGTTTGTCAAGAGAGGGGAGAATGGAGAGGGTTTATTACCTCTGACTATTAATAAACAAAGAAAGGTAGAGACGGAATTGAGTGATAGACACACTATGAATAAAAAACGGATGGTCAAATAGCATACAGTGAGAGTGGGTGAGAATGATAGCTATAAACATAGTATAGCGGCACTTTGTTCAAATCCGAAAAACTAAATGATATTTTAGTATGTATTTTGTGGGATTTAAATATATATAAAAATCATTAGTTAACAAACATTGATTTACTCCAATTTAGTATATCATATATATATATATATATATATATATATATATATATATATATATATATATATTTATATATATATATATATAATAAGTCACAGACAGACTGTTTCGCTGGATCACAGGTCTTCAGTGCCGCTAGATTAGCACCAATACGAGGCTCGAAATATCTAGTTAATAGTCAGCAGCTCTTACTACTAATCTACGGTATAGGCGCTTGTAAATGATATCTACAACGACTCTATGACACTGGCACTTTACAGTGTTCGATTTTTTTATTTACAAAGAGCTTTGCATTACGCTATGTAGTTGCAGGCGACATCATTTAATGACAGTGAATATAGTTCTAAGTAAAATTCAGTTCTAATTCATAGTCATCTGAAGGTTCAAGGTTCAATCCTCGGTGCGGGCGATACGAAGAATTGCGAATTACTGAAGACTTTTACCAGTCATTGCTGGCGGAACGAGAACGTGCTACTCCCGTGGATTAAATAAAGGGTTCCGTTCGAAATTCCGTCCAGATTCCCGAGTTCGACAGAAATATTCACGAGTTCGAAAAGATACACCTGAAGAAGGCCGGAGGTTACAGTGGCCGAAACGTTGTGAGAATAACACTCAAGGTGCGAACTGTAGTCCGAATAATCCAAATTATACAAATTATCAATCCTCACCTCAGAAATTCAGAAACAGTATATCCTTTTTGTTTCATTTTACTACTGTCGAAGTTCTCAGAAATCAAGGGTTCTTTTCCTGGGGCTAACACTCCATCTCTATATGAGATACATAGATTCTATTGAAGTTTTCCTTTATTTCTCAAACGTTGAGTTAATAAAGAAGTTAAGAACATTACTTTTTCTCTCTCAAATTGACCAGTTAACTATGTTGTAGTATATCTTTATTGTGGTCTCTTGGTGTTATGGGATCCCATGACAAGAATTCACAGATAACATGAATTGGAACAAATACATTGAAGACATTGCCAGGACTGCTGCAAAGAAGGTGGGCTCCCTCCACCGTGCTAGTAAACTTCTCACACCTGACATTATCTTATATCTCTACAAAGCCACCATCCGCCCATGTATGGAGTATTGTTGCAACATATGGGCTGGTGCATCATCCACTAGTCTCTCCCTCTTAGACAAGGTCAAAAACAAAGTTGGTAACTTGATAGGTCCCTCACTATCCACGAAGCTCCAGCCCCTATCACACCGCCACAATGTTGCTTCCTTGTGCCTGTTTTTCAAGTACTTCAATGGACTGTGCTCTGATGAACTTGCTGCTCTGGTACTCACACGACGCAAATTCACTAGACCAACCCGACAGTCTTTCAAATCCCATCCATTTACTGTGGAGGTCCCCATATGCCGAAGAGCTTTCTACTCCAAAAGCTTGTTGCTTTCGTGCTGCTGGACTCTGAAACTCCCTCCCTGACCCCTGTTTCCTTACGGTACTGACATGCAGAAATTTAAACTAATGTAAACAGACATCCCGCTGCACAGCTCCCAATTTAGGTTGACCCCCTTCCCTAAAAAAAACAAAAAAACTCATACCCTTTTTCTCAGTAGCCCCTCACGTCTACAGTGGCGGTCTGCCTTGTTTGGGGTGAACTATGTTAAAAACAAAAATTCATCTAGTTTGGTGGAGTATCCAGCTAAGTACTGTTACTTCAGTCAACATTACTTGGAGAAAGTGCACTATTTCTCGTATAAGCCTATCTATCTATATATGTATGTTTGTGTGTGTGTTTGGCAGTAATCTTTTCTTACCTGCGTGTATGGATGCTTGTTGTGTATATATGCTATTTTAGCCGTGCTGATACGTGTCTTTACTTTACTTGGCTTCCCACGAAGCCTAAGTTTGACACAAGGTTGGTTTTAATGTGAGGGTAATCTAGCTGCTCAAAATGGACACTCTGAATAGAAGACAAAGATACATCACCGACCTAGAACAGAACAGACACTACACCTTGATCCTAGCCGAAAGGATTGTCGAACCGCCCTCTTAGGTAATCAAATTGTGTCTATTCTGTTCATATTTTAATCCTCTATGGTTTTGTTCGTCGACAATCTCATTAACCCTCATCCTCGAGTGGCTTTTGACTTTGCTACATGATCATTAATTAGTATGAGTACATAAGTTCAAACTCTCCTCTTTCGTATTCAAAACATTCTGGTAAGTGAAATAATATTTGTATTATAAAAGAAAGTCCGTGTCTCTGTACGTCACAAAATAAAAAATAAAATAACTCGCTAAATAAAATAAATATTTAATCCTTAAATACTTTATGTTTTTATATTGGTTTGAAAAAGTGAAAAACTTTTCATAGGGGGAGAATTGTAGCATGACAAACCAAAAATAATGTTATTAACCCTTAAATGGGTTATTTGTTACATTGGTTTGAAAAAGGTGAAAAAAGTTTCATAGAGGTAATATAAAGTAGTATAAAGGATTTTCGGAAAAATATATATATTAATTAAATAAAAATAAATGGTGTCGCAAATGTGCAACAAATGGCATACAATTTGATATGCATAACAAAACATAACAATATATGCATTTAAATAATCATAATACACTAGAGAATCATAAAATAAATTTGACATGTATAACAAAACACTACAATATATGGATCCAAATAATCATAAAACCCTAGAGAATTATAAAATAAATTTTACTTACTTATAATGACCAGATTTAAAAGTTTAGGTTCTTGAATTTGGCAGATGACACACAAATGACACTCGCCCGTGACATAAAAAGATACTGACTACCTATTTAGCGGGTGTGCTAATGCAACATCATACTAATACCTACTTACACTTGCCAATAGGCTCGTTGCAGATGAAAAAAGTTGTAGTTCGATACATTTTCGTTAAATACTATATTTAAATAAGCGCTTTTTGTTGGAATGAGCTATATTTTAAATAAAATGTATTTAAGGTTAATTAAAAATTATTGAATTCTTCAAAATTGCATTGTCACTGCCTTCAAAATTTAAAATAATAAAATAAACATACACATATATATATATATATATATATATATATATATATATATATATATATATATATATATATAGTCTAAAGAAGCTTTGAGTCATTTTTAACAAGAGAAAAAAACGGAAAATGCAGGTTTAATTCTCAGAGAAACTAAATTAATCCAAGATAGCGCAGACTTAGCATTCGTTGGAAAATTCATAAATAACAAAAATAAAAAAGAGGGATTCAAGTATATATATATATATATATATATATATATATATATATATATATATATATATATATATATATAAATTACAGAAATTCAATACAACATCAGTACCGTCGGTTTCAAAGCGGGAGGTTAATCCCGATTATCGTCAGCTGAGAAACATTTTCTGAAAATGTTTATCAGCTGACGATGATCAGGATCAACCCCCCGCTTTGAAACCGACGGTACTGATGTTGCATTGAATTTCTGTAATTTATAAATAAATATTTACGCTCTTAATCCTTCGAAATCTCGGATTTCTTAATTAATCGAGCACTCTGCTCGGGTTTTCCTGCCCTACTACACAGTACTTATATATATATATATATATATATATATATATATATATATATATATATATATATATATATATATATATAGTAAGAGATAGATAGATAGATAGATAGATAGATAGATAGATAGATAGATAGATAGATATACCGACCACACAACGATCTATATTGGTCGTATCCTTATCGTATCGAACATTCTTATTCTTGTCATTCGTGTTTCTCCTTGAAATAAAAAGAATTGTCTAGGAAATTCAGCAAAAATAAAATGAATTAACGTCTCGCAAAAAAAAGCCAAGAACAAAACCAGCACAAAGGATAGAAAGCGGTGCTCCGTGTGTCAAAATACCGAAGTAAAAGCTTTGAGTTAGCAGGCATGGTGCCAAGCAGCAAACCGGAACCGTGATCCTACCCCCACCCCCCTCTTGTAACCCTACATATCCTGTCCCCATGCCTTCTACCACATACATTTTAATCTATCCGCTGGCCACAAAGAGCGGTTGGGAGAAGTAGCGAGAGTACGAGTTCCTCTAACAACCGAGATCAAGAACGTTTTCCAAGGTCAGGAGAGACGACCACACGCCAAAACCAACGACAAAACACCACCCCTTTCTGTCTTTCTTTGTCCGTTTCCTTTTCCCTGACCCGAACGGGCAACCCCGCCTGAAGAAAAGACATTATGCGTAGATGCAAAGAAGTCTAACAAAGCACGAGTCCCATCGTATCCCGAAACAACATCCAGACGACACTAAACTCGTTCCAATGCCGCAAACGGAACGCCAGTCTATCGTCTGATCGTTTAGTCAATGAACGGAACTAGAACAATGTAGAAAATAGAGAGACGGAATCATGGCCGACAGCAATAGCGCAAGAAAGCGTCTACCCCTAACCAGCCAATCACAAGCCTCTGCGTTCCCGCTCATTTATACGAGCGACATTGTAAAATTGTATATTTATATGTCGACTACAACCTGATAATGGCGCACCGCAACAAAAACAAAGCGAATGTCGAATCGAGATGCTAAACAATACCCGAGAGCTAGTCTCTCCAGTTGTCAGTCGTTGACTGCCGTATTTCTAAGCGATATGAGAAGATAGACAGAGAGAAGAAAGTAGACGTACCTCGCCATTTTGAACGGACAAAGAAATGATAATGACTGCCGAAATTCAGCAGCAAATGTTGAATTGAGAAGTTAAACAATGTTTTACTTTGATCGGCTTAATATATCATTAAGTAGCTAAAACCTACAAGGAAAATACTCACGACTTTTCTTGCAATATATATACGCTATATATATACGCTATATATATATATATATATATATATATATATATATATATATATATATATATATATATATATCGTGTGTGTGTATGTGTGTTGAAATAAAAGTAGAATGTATACTTTTAAAGGTTGAACCTATCACGAAGTGTTTAGAGCTCAATATATCGGATAGAGCTATTATATAGATAAATGAAAGAAGAGAAATAAAAATTGTAAGAATGACAAATCTATTATACCTTCAGTTATTGAAGACAAGGTGTATTCAACAAAATATATTTTTAACATTGGAGAGTTCATTTTTTTAAATCTTTTTAAAGAATTTAATAATAAATGAGGCGAAAAGCCTATAAAAGCATGTTTGGATGCGATATTTATAAATAAACTACAAAATAAAAAATCAGAACAGATTTTTTGTTTTCTTTTTTACTTTTTCATTTTTACTTTGATCTTTTGGCTAATAATTTTGCAAGAGAAACCTAACTTCTTCAGAGCGGTGAGAAGTAATAATAGTTTCGTATGTTTGTAGTAGTCTATATGGATGGAAAAAGACGTGTTGTTGTTATAACGGTTCATTCACCTTTCAAATATGAGGAAACGCGCATGCTCGCGAGACTTCTATTAACAATGGAGAGTTCATCTTTTTTAAGAATTTAATAATAAATTAGTCGAAAAACCTTTCAAAGCATGTTTAGATGCAATATTTATTAATAAAATAAAATAATTTATTAATATCTCCAGTTACTCAAGATAAAGTGTAGTCAATAAAAAATGTTTAGGTTTTCCTATCCTTAATCCTAGCTTTTCAAAAAATGGTTTCTTATCACCAGAGGAATTTAAATAGATTGATAAGTTGGCGAAGAATAAACCAAAATTCATAATTTGAAAAATTTGAAAAAGTTATCAAATGTAGATTTATGTGTATGAGAAGAGTGTCGAAAATGCAAAAGATGTCCAGTGAAAAAAATGTCCAGTGAAAAAAAAGGTTGAGAATGAAAAGACAAAAATTGATCGTTGGAAGATTCGTGGAGACTGCATCAATAGGTTCAAATACTATAAATCCAAAAGAATAATAAATGGTTCTGCCGTAGAAATAAGGTTAGTTAGGGTATAGGTTTGTGATTTAAGGCAATCTTAAATCTTCCATAGACCTCCGTAAAGATAATTTTAAGAATTTGAGTCCGAAATATTGTAGAAATTTAAGTAGAATCCAACAACAAGCTGGTTCGAGAGTGTTTAAATGTTTATCTGACAGCTTCAAGAGATTGAGTGAGATAGTTAGGTGAAATTCGAAGCTGGTGACAGTTAGGGATAGGGGCTGGGGGAGATGTGGAAGGGAAGGGTTGAAAGAGGGATACTCTGACTGACGCGTTAGTTTAAATTGAATGGGGGTTGCTTGGATACAGTTCATCGTTAGGGAGTAAAAATAGATTTCAACAGCTGTTGCTTTAAGAGATTTGATCAAGCAGGAGTATTAAAGCAAAACCTATCATGGAAAGTTGATGTTCGATATACGAGATAGAGCGATTTTATAAAAAAGAGAAAAATGCGATAAAAATTGTGCAAAAAAGTAAAAAATTGAAAAGATATAAAAATAAAAATTATATAAAATATAAAAAGAAAATGTAGGCAAAGATCACCGTTCAAGGTACCATAAGAGTTCGTAAGAGGCTGAATTGAAGTACGGTAAAATCCAGTCCTATTTTAGAAAAAAATCCGTTGCAGTTGTGGATAGGCAATACCATTAAACGACCCAGACTATCCGTCCAGCTAGAAAAAGGTGCGGTGTCTAAATGTTTAGGATGTCAGTGGCGTATTAAAAGCCATTTGGGTGAACTTCCATGGGCTTTCTAGATAAAGTTTTGGCAGTTATTTAATTTAAAATGCAATAATAAGTAGTAATTTCAATCTAAAAAGCTAGCCGTAAGAAAAGTCAACATTGAGAGGAAAATAGAATAGACAAAACAGGCAATATTGAATGAATACTTCAAAATCCATTTTCAACGTCCGACTCCCAATTTTATTTTTTGCCGTTCCCCTTCCCCTACTCTTTTTATTTTACGCTTCTACCCCCTCCCCCACTTCTATCACCTTATCAGTCCCGTGTTCGGTCACTGTTGCCTATTTCGTCTATTCTATTTTTTCATTCTGACGCGAACTCTTTGAACCCTCTTTTTCTGGAAGTTAAAGACGTTTTAAAATAAGTCAAAACACAACAAAAGTTTATCCCGGTGGATAGATTTACTTGTCTTGCCTTTGGTAACATTTATTTGTTGCATAGTTGTTTTTGACACGTTTTTTGTATTGTTTATTTCAGTCAATTATTCCCCAGTTTATTATATATTTTGATAGTATTCAGTAATAATAAGATTGCCTCCATGTTGATTGTTTACAAATAAATCTGTCATGGATAAATACGTTAGTTGTATGTGGCTTATGCGTAACGAAATATTACGTGTGTCTTTCTAGATTTTTGGTTCTATTCCTCTAAGTTGGATTCAATTGAGAAAAGCTTGTTCTGCTGTGATTCCAAAGTTCTTACCATCTTTTGTGGGTTAAATTATTCATTTTAACCTTCAGATCTGTGTATGGTATTTTAAAGTAATCAGAGAACCTACACAAAGCTGATGTGGTAAGAGTTAGAGTTAGGGTTAGGGTTATTATTACCATGGTGTTACGGATTCAGCAGAAGACAATTTATTCTAGATGAGAATAACGAGTTAAGTTCGTCTAATACTTTCATCACCGGAGGATTTTCTAGTTTATTATTATTTTTAAGGATAATAATACGTGGAAGGAGTCTGAGAGTATAATCATCTTACTTGCACAGGCATCGTCACTAAAGATTGATGCTATTTTTTTGGAAGCGCTTACTTAGTAATTTCTTGCCTGTGTATAGGTACTATAAGGCGTTATCGTTGTCCTTTGAGCCACTTTTTAAAGATTCTGGAGTAGTTAGGATAATGATCGATGATGTCTTGCAGTTGTTTCTGGCATGTGGAAGAGTGAATACTTTCTTTAGGGTGCGCATTCAAGTCCATGAATACATCAGGTTGTTGGATAATCTAACCAGGCGTTGCAAGTGGAGTATGGTTTTTAGTGAGATTTCGAAACCTTCTAGAAAAAAATTCATCCGAAGTCCAAAACTTTTGGTTTACTTTTCTTTCTTTTTTTAGAGTTCTATCAATTTGGATTAAAGGTAAACCCATAAGCTGAATTGGATGTACATGCTTTTAGTTTTATATGGTAATTTAAGACTTTAGAATTGAAGTGTTTCGCTTCTGAGTTGTAAAGGCATTTCATGTGCTTCTACATGTAAGCGTTCCACTGGAGATTTTCTGAAGGATCCTACTTCTAGTCTTGGTCCTTCATATTGTATTAGATAGGGTTCTTCGAGATAACATTTCCGGCCTAGCTATATAAGAGACAGCAGATGATTCTTCAACCTACTACTTATCGAGATGGTTGGTGCTGAAGAGATATATGAGAACACGTAGACTCTAATTTGCCCTTTATGTCGTAGCCAAAAATAAATAACATAATGAAACTCGGCGACGGCTAAGTAAGTAAAAAAAATATACATTTGATTGATTTGTCCTTGTCGTCCTTATCGCATAGATTTAATCAAATCAAATTTATTAGCAAAAAATATCAACGTGTAACAAGCCATGTAAAATGAGAATTAGAAGATGTGTATGTCTATATACTGTCTGAATGTTTTTCGACTTTAATGTGATAGGCATCGCCACTACCTCCCGTTGGCTGTTCCACGGCGTCGAAACACGGACAGAGAATGCTGCCGTTCTTCTTATTAGATGAACGCGCTTATGATACATTTTTTGCTATGTCTTGTGGAAACCACGGCTTTGTGAAAAACTCTTCGAAATGTAGATTTAAATTCTCGTTGATGATGTTTTACGCAAGAATCGCGTCCCCTCGCATCGAAAGCGAACGACATCCACAACTCACATAGGGTATCAAACATAACTAAGTACATGACTGTATATCTACACGATGTTGTAAGTAATACGTCGTATCGATCAATTGCTTCCGTATTAGTATCGATCTGGAAATCCGATTGGCGAGTAAACCCACTAGTATATAAATTGTTTAGTTGAAAATAACAGAAATTAAAGTAGAGTCGGAGTCAACTTGCTGAACTCGGGTTAGTGGTTACTAGACTGTAAGAATTGATAGCAACAGATGTTACATGGCTCAAATGAGAAGTAAAAGAGAGATAGAAAGAAGTTTGGGTAGTTCGTTAGAAGCGAACAATGCGTGAGGATGAAAGTAAAAATGCTCTGATAAGATATGATTGAACTCTCTCTCTCTCGCTCTCTCTCTCTCTCTCTCTCTCTCTCTCTCTACTCCACCGGTCTCTCTCTCTACTCCACCGGTCTGTGATTTAGAACGAAGATCTAGTCGAATAAATATATTCTGTGTTCCAACGGTTTTGTTTTGACATGGTCATTTTTCTAGGTATGAAAGAATTTATTTTCGGGCGGCGTTTCCTCGGTTTTGAAAGACCACTGTACAAAAACAAGCGGTTAACAGGTATTATTATGAACTTATTTTCATGTATGGCACAAGGTTGAAACGCAACAAATCCAGAGCAAACCGTCCAATTGATTAGTTATTAAACATCATATTATAGCGTCCTTTACTTGATTCTATTCGCGTCCTTTACTTGATTCTATTCTTGGGCAACGAATTAGACGCCGATATCCGGATTAGAATATTTCTGACAATTTTCACTAATCTTTGATAGATAATCCCATCTAAACATTTATCAATCGAATATTTTCTGTGATTTGATTTTTTAAATCTTCTGATTATTATCGATTAGATTATCCGATTTGTAAAATGTTTCTTTGGATTTTGTGTTTCATTTTTATGGCATATCAACCCTTTAACTGGGTTTCAATCTCTGGTTCACCTTGACTATCCACGTAATCACCGTCACTTTCCTGTTCGAAGTAGAGCTGTCCTCTTCTCTTCCCTAAAACCTCTATCTCACAGACGAGAGCTTGCTAGTGTTATGTCGTCCGAAAACACCAAAATGTCTCTCTTCTGAGGGCACCCAATCCGACCCAAAACAGTCACTAGTCCGCAAACACCAACTTGAACTCCAACTTTACTCTTCTGACAGCACCAAATCCGACCTCCACCATCACTGGTATCAATCCGGGATGAACCAAAGAAGAAGTGCGCTTTCTCATTTCCTCTCCTCTTTATGGGGACTCCCATCATGCAATGCAAAATAGGTCACATGATCATTTGGTACTTCCTTTCTATAAAACCAGCCATTTGCTTTAACTCTGTTGTTCCACATGACCTGGTCTGGTATTACAGGTAAGTCTTATGTTTTTATTTTCCACTACATGTTACTCTAAATATTGGAATCTATTCTCTTTTCAAAATTTGAGATCTATTTTTGAATAATAAACAATACAAAAAAAATGGCAAAAACTCTGTTGCCAACCCAATACAAACCAATCGTATCAACGAAACAAAAACGTCTGGAACATGATTGCTAACCCAACAGATTGATTTGAATTTAAAGAATTCTTTTTTATTACATACTTGGTCTTCTCAAATGGTCACCCATTTAATGCTGACCATTTTCTTCCATTTTCTAAACTGCAACTCAAATCAAACTACAAATCCTTCTATGTCACATAATCAAATTAAACAGTCAGTTCTCGACATTTGTATGAGACGATGGGTGATTTTACATGAACCGGTGTTGTCAACGTGATTGTAGATTTTGTTTGGGTAATTAATTCTGAAACACAATAACAGTTGTCAACAATTCATTTTTACGATTAGTTGAACAAAAGTCGCTATTTTAATGAGAGCTGGTGGAAAATTGAGGATGAATTACTAAACTTTAAAGCCGATTGCTTAATTAAATCCTCGTTATATTAACAGCGTAATTAATACGCGTTGTCTTATCCGCGGCATCCATGAAGACGGCTTCATTATTCAACATTGTGTTAGATAATAACCTTAAACGCTTGTTTAATGTTTATACGTTTCATTCTAACTGTTCAGAATTGCGCCGAGTGCTGTCTTTGTCGTATTTCTCGCGTCATATCCGACTAAATATTGTCAATTACCTTTCTCACGATGTTTAACTTATAGAAGACAGATAAAATGTTTCAATTCTTCATTGTCCCTTGTCGGAAATATTCATTGTTTTCAACATAACTAAGCAAACATGTTTATAATAGCAAACGTGTGAATATGCACAACCCTGCATGTGTAGTGAGAGTGCTTAGATGCATGCTAAAAACAGCAGGACTACAAATTACCAAATATACTAAATTATAAATATACCCGTCCCAGGACGATTAAAATTTTTCACCACTTGTATGTCTACTTGCGAAGAATCAACATATAATGCTACTAAACCTTATTTCTCGAATCCTCACTTGAATTTTTATCAAAATTCATTATATGATTTTGGTTCTAGAAAATGTCTCAAATTTAAGGCTTAAGCTTAAGAGGTCTTAGAAGAAAAAATTTAAATTCAGGGAATTTTGCTTAATTGGTGGCTAATGACTATTGATCAAATTTAATGCAAATCTGAAATATTTGAATTTTCAAATAGAGGGTTGTAGCCATATTAAACCACTTAAAACCTATTTCAGATGCTGCAAAGAAACTGAAATTTGAGGAATATTTATTAACTGATATCTGATAGCTATTGTTCAAATTTCACAAAACTCGGAGATATCTGAATTTTCACAAAGGGTTTTTACTCCCTCTTTGCCCGGTTTTATAAAAACTAAATTAATTAATGTAGTCCATATTATGACTAGCAGCTGTGTTCAAAAATTTATAATGATCGGTTAATTAGTTTAGTAGTTAATCCTGTACATACAAATATATAAACATATACACATACCTAACTTTATATAGAGAGGGATGTATGAATGGATTTAGAAGCTTCAAAGTACCAGTCGGAGATACGTCTTCGACAATCAGAACGACAATAACTTTGTACTGTCGTGCTTTGACTGAGGTGTGGTCCTGTTCAGTCCCAGGGGTTCACCCTCCCAGGTTTTGGTTTTTCTTTGAGGCGCCTCTACCAGGTAATGTTGACGGGGCTGTTCAGGAATTTTTTGTAGGCCAGAGTGCGCTAATCATAGTGCACTGACTTTTAAACTTAACCCCTGACCTTGTGACGAACGACATGGAGAGGAAATAAATAAAATAAACTACAAAGTAAAAAAACATATTCATTTTCTTCACTGTTTCGTGCTATATTATGCATCTATTCCAGACAATGCCAGGTTTCTCCTTAAGTTTACAAAATAAAGATGGAATATAAAGAAGAATGTAAACGAAACTTTAACCCTCTTAGAGCGGCTGTCGAAAAATTGCGACAAGTCTACCACCTTTATTAGAGCTAAAGGAAAGGCTAGGGGTAAAGCGATGGGGACAAATTCACTAATATGTGCATAAAGAAATGACAATTTTACATGAGCGTATAGTCAACCTCATTATAAATTCAAGATGGCCGCCATAACAATATGCACAAGAGTCAAATTTTACAATTTATTTTGATAGTTCTGCTTATATGCTACGAATGTCATATACAGTGTTTGGCCATACAATGAAAAGTTAAGCTTACAGTCATTTTTATATTAGGTGTAAAAATCATTTTTCTACAAAAAAACTCAACGCTCAGAGTGTTAAGAACAAAACAAGTACGAAATGCTGCGTAAAACTTGACGTGACAGACCAACGAAAATTACAGTTCTTACTAAAGCGCGACTAATCAACGAAAATTACAGTTCTTACTTAAGCGTGACTAAACAACGAAAATTACAGTTCTTACTAAAGCGTGAATAATCTACAAAAATTACAGTTCTTACTTAAGCGTGACTAATCAACGAAAATTAAAGTTCTTACTTAAGCGTGACTAATCAACGAAAATTAAAGTTCTTACTTAAGCGTGACAGACCAACGAAAATAACAGTTTTTACTTAAGCGTGACAGACCAACAAAAATTACAGTTCTTATTTAAGCATGACAGACCAACGAAAATTACAGTTCTTACTTAAACGTGACTAATCAACGAAAATTACAGTTCTTACTTAAGCGTGACTAAACAACGAAAATTACAGTTCTTACTTAAACGTGACTAATCAACGAAAATTACAGTTCTTACTTAAGCGTGACTAATCGACGAAAATTACAGTTCTTACTTAAGCGTGACAGATAAACAAAAATTACAGTTCTTACTTAAGCGTGACTAAACAACGAAAATTACAGTTCTTACTTAAACCTGACTAATCAACGAACATTACAGTTCTTACTTAAGCGTGACAGATAAACGAAAATTACAGTTCTTACGTAAGCGTGACTAATCAACGAAAATTACAGTTCTTAATTAAGCGTGACTAATCAACGAAAATTACAGTTCTTACTTAAGTGTGACTAATCAACGAAAATTACACTTCTTACTTAAGCGTGACAGTCCAACGAAAATTACAGTTCTTACTTAAGCGTGACAGACAAACGAAAATAACAGTTTTTACTTAAGCGTGACAGACCAACAAAAATTACAGTTCTTACATAAACGTGACAGACCAACGAAAATTACAGTTCTTACATAAACGTGACTAATCTACGAAAATTACAGTTCTTACTTAAGCGTGACTAATCAACAAAAATTACAGTTCTTACTTAAGCGTGACTAATCAACGAAAATTACAGTTCTTACTTAAGCGTGACATACCAACGAAAATTACAGTTCTTACTTAAACGTGACAGAGCAACGAAAATTACACTTCTTACTTAAGCGTGAAAGATAAACAAAAATTACAGTTCTTACTTAAGCGTGACAGACCAACGAAAATTACAGTTCTTATTTAAGCGTTACAGACCAACCAAAATTGCAGTTCTTACTTAAGCATGACAGATAAACGAAAATTCCATTCCCGACGAATATGCTACGTCAAACTTGACGTCACAAAATTGTAAGAATGCTATTTCAAATTTAACTGTAATTTACTAATGAAATGGACACGTCACACTTAATCATGATTAACGCACGAAAATTCTATTTTTAACGTAAACATAACAGACTGACAAAAATGTTATTTCTAACTTGAGCGTCACAGACAGAAGAAAATGATATTTTTAATTTACGCGTGACAGACCAAAACAAATTATATATCGAACTTAAATCTGACAGACTGACGAAAGTTATATTTCTAACTAAGCGTTAAAAACTGAGGAAAATGCTATTTAAAACATAAGTGGAGCAGACTGACAAAATGCTATGTCTTAAATTTAAGCGTGACAGACAGACAAAAATGCTATTTCTAACTTAAGTATTACTGACCAACGAAAATTCTATTTTTAACTTAAGCGTGACGGACCGACGTAAATGCTATTTAAAACTTAACTTTGACCGACTGACGAAAATGCTAGTTCAACCTTAAGTGTAACAAATCAACGATATGATATTTTAAACTTAAGCATGACAAACCGGCGAAAATACGATATTTAACTTAAGCGTGAACAGAACGACGAAAACTATATTTCAAACTCATGCGTGACAGATAAGCGGAAATGCTGGTTCAAACGTAATCTTGAAAGACCAACGAAAATTCTATTTTTAACTTTGCGTGACAGACCACTGGAAATTATATGTCTAACGTAGCGTGACAGACCGTACGACAGAACAATCTTCTCATAGATATACGAGGTCGCACATGAACAGAAATAAATCGAGATTTTACGTTGTTTTGTTGCTATCATAAACAACATTGCAATCGTAAATCTCATTTTTTTCTAAGTTTATTTAATGTTTTGTAAAGCCAATAAATTTCAGATTAAGCTTTCATAATTTTACAAAAAGCCCTTACTTTAGCACTGCAGTCTAAATGATAGGCAATTAAAATCAAGTCAATAATTTATCGTCACAAGATGAAAATGCTATCATAGATTTACTAGCAAATATATCCGTCTACATCAGCCAATAAATTAGACCAGTCTCATCTGAAGCTATAAAATTAGAAATTCCAAAGTGAAAAACGAAACAGAATAAAGAATTCTGAATTATTTGAATCGAACAAACCGATAATAATTTTTGTTTACGTGAAATAAATAATACAATCTGCAGTGCATGATAGGAAAAGACTCAGCAGCATTCAATCGGCTTTGCAAGATCTGTAAAAAGTTGTTTTTTTTAATTTCGCCCTCAGATCTAAATTAAGATTTGATAACAGCAACGTTTTGTCCACACTACTATATGGAAGTGAAAAATAATCGAAGAAATAAGACGCGTTTGGTTCCAAATGCCTCAGAAATATTCCAGAAATCAAATGGAGCGATTGAACTACCAACTAGGAAGTCAGAACCCCAACTAACCAACAAATGGTATCGTCAATAATCTGCAAACAACATCGAGGCTGGTTTGGACATGCCCTAAGATTGGTCTTAGAGAGATTTGCTAACCAAGTGCTTAAGTTGACAACTGATGGAAGAAAAAGCGAAAGACCGAAACTGAACTGGAATCAAACAATTAAGAGAGATTTGATCGCAACGGGAAGAAGCTACAGGGACGCTGTGGATCTGGTTTCAGACCGAAAACGATGGGTCACAGGATGTGTGAGTTCATTAGTAAGTTATAAGAATTGAATTCGGAATGGAAAAGTCTTCACTATTTGAGATGAAGTCGGAAACTCTTGAACCACAGATGCGGGAGTTCCCAAGACTAAGTAAGAAATAATTACAGAATTTATTGAGTGTTCAATCCGAGAATTACACGAATTTTCCAGCACATACATAATCCAAATTGTCATTTTTTTTTTAAAATATAGTTCTCCTCAAACAAGGCAGGCCGCCACTGTAGACATAATGGGCTACTGAGAAAAAGGGTGAAAGTTTTTTTACGGGGGGCTCAACCTAAATTGGGAGCTGCGCAGCGAGATGTCTGTTTACATTAGTTTTAAATTTCTGCATGTCAGTACCGTCAAGAAAACAGGGAGCAGGGAGGGAGTTTCAGAGTCAAGCAGTACGAGAAAAGAAGCTTTTGGAGTAGAAAGCTCTTCGTCATCTGGGGACCTCCACAGTGAATGGATGGGATTTAGCAGATTGTTGGGTTGGTCTAGTGAATTTATGTCGTGTGGGTACCAGAGCAGCAAGCTCATCAAAGCACAATCCATTGAAGTACTTGTAAAACAGGCACAAGGAAGCAACATTGCGGCGATGGGACGGGTGCTTGAGCTTTGTTGACAGTGAGGGACCTATCAAGTTGGCAACTTTTTTTTACCTTGTCTAAGAGAGAGACACTTGTGGAGTATACCCCAGCCCAGATGTGGCAACAATACTCCATGCATGGGCGGATGGTGGCTTCGTAGAGATACAGGATGATAACAGGTGTGAGAAGTTTACTGGCATGGTAGAGGGAACCCACTATTTTTGCAGCAGCCCTGGCAATGTCTTCAATGTATTTATTCCAATTTATGTTTTCTGTGAAAGTTAGGCCGAGGAGTTTGAATGATGAACTCTTAGGTAGGGTATTATTTGCCATGACAATCGGTGGTTGAAGAGGTTTCTTGTAGTTATTTAAGGAAAGGAGCTTTGTCATTGCGGCATTAAAAGTTACCATCAATGTTTTACCCCATTCCACTACAGACTGGAGCTTATTTTCTAGGATTCAGCCATTGCTTCAGATATGTGCGCGTCAGTTTTGCCCACATGACGAGAGTAGAGCGTGGTGTCGTCAGCAAATATTCCTATCTGAGTCTCAATGACATCAGGGAGGTCATTTATGAAAATCAGGAACAGTAGAAGTCCAATAATAGATCCCTGGCGTACACCAGCATGTATGTATTGTTGCTTAGATAGACGGCCATCGAGGACAACCTGGATCTTGGTTTTTGTTAGGAAAGATTTAATTATATTAAATGTGTCCAGTAATATCATATGAGTGCAGTTTTAGGATAAGCCCTTCATGCCAGACCTTGTCAAAGGCCCTGTGATATATCGAGCGCTACCTGCCTTGTCCAGGTGTTCAGAGATTACCGTTAGGATATCTGCAGAAGATCGTGCTTGTCTAAATCCGTATTGCTGATCAGAAAGAAATTTAGCATTAACTAGATGCCGGACAATCGCTAGATTGATTAATAATTCAAAGATTTTAGCAAAGATCAGGAGTAGACTGATTGAGTGGTAGCTTAGAAAATCAGTTTTATCTCCAGAATTATTGTAGACTGGTACCACAGAAGTAATTTTCCAACTATCAGGAAAATAAGATTCCGCAAGGCATTTGTTGTATAGTTTGGATAGGTCAGGGGCCAGCTCAGCAGAGCATTTCTTTATTACTATTACTGGTATAAGATCAGGCCCACAGGCTTTGGAGGTGTCAAGGTTTTTATGATGTCTCTGGCTTGAGATGGGGTGATGACCACGTATAGTGTGGCTTCAGTTCGCAATGGGAATGAAGAAAGGGGGTTGCCGTGTCCAAAGTGGAGTTTACGGCGAAACGCTGGGCAAGTAGTTCAGCCTCATCAGTTGCCGTGCAAACAACATCATTGTGATTTGATAGCGGGGGAATTGTCCATTGTCCATTGTTCATCACACTATTGTAGATTTTCCAAAAATCTCGAGAACCTAGTTTCTGTGACTGAATGCGATTTTTGGTTATCTCTGTATACCTTCTCTTTTCTTCATTGCAATCATTTCTTGCCTCTATAAATTTCTGTCTATTCGCAGTTGACTTATGGCGGTCGAATTTTCAGAATGCCTTCTGCTTCTCAATAATAGCAGCTGCACATTCTGAGGTAAACCATGAAAAGAGTGGGGTTTGCTGAAGAATTTTCGCGTGGGAACGTAAGCAATGTCTGCTTTGACCTATTCGGTTAGCTCATTGGCACACTGATCAGCAGGGAGTGAGAAGGGTTCACTCCATGAAGCGTCGCTGATGTGACCCCTGAGGGATTCAAAATCAGCCTGCTCATAGTTTCTCGTCGTTTTGAGCAACGGCTCTTCAGCTTTTGGGCGAGTTTTTAAGGTGATAAGTATTATTACTACAACGTGATCAGAGTTTCCGAGCGGGCTATGGGAATTTGCCACACAAGTCTCGGGTAATGAGGTCAAAAACAGGTTAAGAAGTGATGCTTGCTGGTCGCACGATCAGGAAGGCGGGTCGGAGAAGTGACAGCCTGTGAGAGGTCGTGAGCTGAGGAGAAATTAAAGGTAGAGTTCTCCAGCTGCATCAGTAACGCTGGTGAATCCCAACCAGTTACGGTTGTGTGCATTAAAATCGCCAACTATATGTATTAGGCCATTTGAGTCGAGTGAGAGTGCTCTATCTATGCTTTCAGAGACATAGTCAAGCCGGTGCAGTCCTGGGTCGAAGGTGAACGGTATATGAAATATAAGTAACTAACGCTGTAATGTAAAGTCAATCTAAAGCACAAGTAGGTTTAGTCATCTGATTCTAACCTATGTTCTCTAGTCAATGGAAAGGATGTTCCGAACATAAACTCCTAGCCCATGCATATGTTTGTCAAAGTGCTTACGGTAGAGTGGAAGGTAATCAGTCATATCAAAGTGGTGAGATGGGATTGAGGATTGAAGGTTCGTTTTATTTAGTGCTAGGATATCCAGGGAGTTTGTCAGGAGAAAAGTTTCTACGTCGTTAATTTTGGTTCTAAGTCCCCGGATATTTGTGAATGCGAGACTCAAGGGCGGAGGCGGAGATGTTTTTGTTGGGTGTCTGGTTTAGGTTTTTTTATTTTGTAAATTCATGTTTGATTTGTGATAGAGTGGGAAGGGCAAAGTATGTGCTTGTTTGGCGCCAATAAGCTCACGCAACCAGTTCATTAGTCGTGACTTGGTTCATGGGATTGTGGCCTCGGGAAAGCCCATCGAGGATAAATGTAGGGTTCCTTTCCATGCGCGACATGGCACATACAGTTACCCACGATATTATGCAACTGCTGCCGTTCTTAGCGCTACCTAAGAGTAAGGGCTCTTAACTACCAGTCGGAAACAGCAACAAGACAAGCTGTCTAACCTGTACACTCAACCTGTCGGAACAAGAGCGATCCAGACTAGTCATGTAGGACTTAGTTACAAAAAACTTTCCCTAAGATCTGAAATCCTGGAATTCCGAGAAAACTCGGAACACTGCCATCACTGATTGATATATATATATATATATATATATATATATATATATATATATATATATATATATATATATATATATATATATATGAAAGAAAAGGGATAAACATGTACGAATGAGAAATTTATTTCAACTTCGATTGTTCAATGAAAGGTGCACTCGGTAAAAACATGTTTATTATTCTTTCCTTAAGTCAAGGCTTTTCAAAGATTAAAATCTTATCATCAGAGGAATTACATAGATAGATAAGTTGGCAGATGAAAAGCAAAAATTCAAAATTTGAAAAAATATAAAGTAATGGAGAGTAAGATTGTGCGTGGGCTTTTCCACTGCCAACTTATCTATCTATGTAATTCCTTTGATGATAATATTTTAATCTTTGAAAAGTCTTGGTTTAAGGAAAGAATAATAAACAAGTTTTACTGAGTACACCTTGCATTGAACAATCGAAGTTTAAATGAATTTGTCATTCGTACATGTGTATCCCTCTTATTTCATCTATCTTCATCTCGTATATTGAGCTTAAACCATTTCACTATAGGTTCTATCCACTAAAAGTATACTCTTCGTTTCATATTTTATATATATATATATATATATATATATATATATATATATATATATATATATATATATACTAGACAATCTATCTAGACAGGAGGATTGTAGCATATGCTCATAAAGATGACATCAAATATTTGTGTTCGGAAATGTACAGGGTAATTCATAAGTCACTTAGCTATTTATTTTTGAAATTCTAAAGTTAAAAAATACGGTAATACAAAACAGAAAGTTTATTTAACGAATTCATTGATGGGAGCTTAAAATTACAGCAAATTTTCAAAATTTCCACCATCGTTCTGCATGCATAGCTCTATTCTTTTTTGCAAGGAATTTACTACTCTTTGTAGCATATTTGATTGATTATGGTGTTGTGCGAAGGAGGCTTTCTGTTCACATCACGTTTCTATTGCCTTTAAACAAGTGGTGGAGATTCATCAAATTTGGCTATATGAATAACAATAAAAATTCGCTCTTCAATTGTAAATGACATTTTAAATAGCTAAGTGAAGTGACTTATGAATCACCCTGTATTACATTTGTTAGATTTACTTCCTAAGCTTCGCAATTTAATTTATATTCACTGATCGAAAAAAGAAGCTAAAATTAATCGATAAGAAGATAAAACTAATCGATAAACAAAAGATGACGAAATTTAATTTGAATACGTGATTACTTTTCAAATATTATTATTATTATCAGTTATTATTAAGATCCTCTACTGCTTTTCTCATAAAATTAATTTTTATAAGTAATTATTGAAGTGAGTCGGACACACGCACGTTCACTTTTATTATTTAGATCATAAGAAAGTAGCACTATTGCATCAAAGGTGTGCATGGAGTATTTGATAGTATCAATAAATACCGCATGAAAATAAAAGTAGAACAATCAATTCATAAAATATATTAAGAAATCTGGACATTTGGAGCAACATATGGGAAAAACGACAAGGCTATAAATTAAATTCGAAGTGGCTGAAAACATGAAAAAAGAGCTTCAAGAAATTGGATAAGTAACAGAAGTCAAAATTAATGAAGAAATACTCTAAACGACGTAAAGAAAAAATGGCAAAATTGAAAGCATCAAGTCAAAACAGAATACTGGTTTTAAGACTTCACGACACTACATGAGCAACTAAATAGAAAGTCTAACATGTATACACGAACCGAACATACAAGAGCGAATAAACTAAAGGAAGAACCACATTAATACAAAAAGATAGTGAGAAGGAAACAATCCCAAACAATTACAGACCGATAACCTGCCTACTGACAGTGTGGGAAATTTTAACGACACAACTGAGCGAACAAATCTACCGTTTCCTTAATAACCGCAGATTAGGTCCAGAATGAAGGTTGAAACAGATCGAATAAAGGATTCAGAAAAGATTAAATAACACAAAGAAAAAATACAGTTATGGCATTTACCGATTACATAAAAGCTTACGGCACAATCTCCTGACAATGCGTGATTGAATACTTAAGGATGTACAAGATATTTTATAAAATTATCAACTCTATTGGGAAAACAATGAAAATATGAAAAATGGAACACTAAAGCTGAAAGTTAGGGTTAACAGAGATAAGAATACAGGGGCATTTTATTGGGATACTCTCTATCGCCACTACTATTTATCATAACCATGATACCACTCAACTCCATACTCAGAAGTTTCAATGCATGATACAAATTGACAGACGCATAAAATAAATTAAACCGCCTCGTATATGAATCCTTTCCCCGTATGTGAGCGGTTGTGAGGAGGACATGTCACCAGTCACTATAAACCCTGCAGGAAAATCCATATTCTGGTCTCAAGGTGGAAAAAGAAGAGCTGGTCGTCCGTATGATACACACTGAATGCGATCATCGAGAGGGTGACTGGTTTTTCAGGAACCGATTTGCTGTCGACAATGACCGATCGTGAACGCTTGGAATTTGTCAATGTTTCACCTACACCTACTGACATAAGATGAATCAAGTAAAAAAAGATGTATATGGACAATTTGAAACTATTTGCTAAAGAAGGAACTAGAAAATCTAATGCACAATAAGAATCTTCAGCCAAGACATTCGAATGGAATTCGGAAAAGAAGCGTATATTACTAGAAGTGAAACGTGGAAAACTTGAAACAGTAAATAACATAAAAGTGTCGAACCATAGACGATGATTTTGCTAAACGAAAACGATATCTATAAAACTGTGAAAGTGCTGGAAGCGAGATTTCCTTCCTTCCCACTGCAGGAAGTTGTGACACAAATTCGGAATGGTGGCGAGAGTCAAACCAGCGCCTTTAAAGATGGAGCGCTCTAGTTTGTTTTTTTAATTGCCTAGGCGGCCCCGTCGGCATTCCCTGGTTGGGCGCCTCAGACAGTAAGCAATAAACTTATTCAACCCCAAAGGGGGGAGGCAAAGCCTGACAGATAAAAGGCGCCCCAAGCGCTTCAATTTCTGTCGGACTGATTGTCGAAATCGGAACCACAAATGCCGGACTTCATCAAATGAGCAGAAATGTAAGAGAAGATACCTGGGAAGAACAAGACATCTACTAAAAACCAAATTATATGTAACAACGTAATAAAAAGGAATGAATACTTAGACAGTATTCATAGTGAGATACTTTTGTTGGATGATGGCTCTGTGAGGCCGGACGCATGTTGAAGTGGGCGTATGTGTGATAGATCGTTTGGTTTGGCTTGCGCGATTTAGTGCGAGTGAACCCGTACAACCGAGTGTAAAATAGGGCTGTTCTCACAGTCGAAGCTCACAGGCGTTGACAGGGCCACCACGTTGACGAGACCTCAGGTCAAGGGTCCAGGTGCACCTGCCTATAGGGGTTCTGTGACGTCACGGGCTTTTGTGTGGGAAACGGAGTTTTGTCAGTCTGATTTTTTGAAGCAAGCCGAACAGACGATTTCTCTACGTAGTCTTCAAATGATTAGGGGAATTAAATTCCCTAAGAGAATACAGGCATGAGATTCCTTCTTCCCCCTCCTCGAATGGCTAAGGACTTAAGCTAGGAAATAACTACGATAAAGTAGTAATTTGGTCTCTCCCTCAATGTTAGTGAAACATTTCCATGGCCAACAGAAATCTGACGCCTGAATAAAACTAATCAAAATTAAAAAGATTGTTTGCCTCCTGAATCGTGTTATGAAGTGGTTGTTGCAGACACAGCGGACGGCGATGTTCACGGCAGTACAGAAGCAAAGAAAGAACTCAACCACTAGACGACATCAAGACGACACCCCTCCGCGATGAAGAAGAAAAGGTACGAGAAATTAAAGACTATGCAACACTCTGAACCTCTCATAGACTGGACAAAGAAAGAACTCAGCCACAAAGAACTAGGAAACTAATGCCTATGCGCAGCGTACTGCACCCTGGAGATGATACTGACCGAACTCTATGTAAAAAGGTGAGAAGAAATGTTTACTTTCGGCGATGTTTCTGACAAAGGGGAAAGTATTGCTGTTTTCTGGGTCGGAATCTATCCATCTAACACTTATCGTTGGCTAGTTTTGAACCTTTAAGTATTATGTTTTAGCTCCTTACATCAAGTGGCTTAATGTCTTGTCTGGAGCGATTTCCATAAAAAAAAGAAGGAAAAGGATTGGTTAGGATCAAATTTAAGTCGAGGGTTTCCTCTGCTGTCCCTTTCTACCGCAAAGTGTACCGACATGCAATGACTGATTTGGAGTTGCTTAAGAACTTTCATCTCCGATATACCCCTGCATTCCATTTTCAGAAAAAAATGTATCCTGTGTAGTTTCCAAAATATCCGACTGGTTAATCGCTGGCATTGGGTTTTATATCCTTTAAAATATTCTAACATGTGCCAAACAACCAGCCATGGTTCTCTCCTGTAAGTGTTGTCACCATTGTCGACATAAACCATTACTTAATTTATTATCAAAGAAATATATGGCTACAAACCAAAACCATCTTGAAGACTGCCCACAACCGCTTTAAATAGGTTATAGTTAACAGAAAAGAGTGATATGCTTAATCTGTTAAGCAGGGTCTTGGCTCTTAAAAGTTTTGGAAAATAACAGAGTACTGAACAGATGTAAGACTTCTATCGTCAGGATATCTTCAGGACCTGATAAAGCTAAACTTGCTGCAAAGAACTTTGGTACAAATTCAACTCTTTTCGATCAAGTAATTTCTTCTTATGAGTTAAAATACCTTAATCTGTTCTGGATGTTGCCAAAGTTATGAAGAACCCTGATGCCAGCAATGGCAACTGGCCCTAGCAACATTCCAAGCATTGTGCTTAAGAATATGCAATTAAACTTTCCTCTATCCTTTCAAAGTTATTCAACACTTGCTTAAAAGAAAAATTAAGTTCATCTTTCTTTGTTTCTGTTTTTATATAATAATAGGTCATCTTTTATCAATGCCCGAAAGCCATTCGAGGATAATGCTTATTAATAAGTTTATCAGGAGACAACACCTTGAGTATTAGGGACGATGGTTAAAACTGTGTAAATTTTGATTATTTAAGAGGACGGCTCTGCAAGAATTTATACATTTATAGAAATAGTTGTTGTATGACAGAGAATTAAAATTATCTCACCAAGTCGTCCATCTCATATTCAGTTTCTGTCGATCATTCTTACTCTCTCGCATTTTATTTTGTTTCTATCCCCCCCCCTCTCTTTCTCTCTCTCTCTCACTCTTTCTCTCTCTCTATCTCTCTCTATCTATATATATATATATATATATATATATATATATATATATATATATATATATATATATATATATATATATAAAATATATATATTAGTAGTAAGTTTTTGAAAGGCTGTGGGCAATGCAATTCCGGGTAAGATGCAAGTTGTAAGGAACAAAAACAATTACAATAAATCGAATACGATATAAGACTTACTATTTATTTTTCCTTTTTTTCCTTACATAACAGCAAGAGTGTTTTAAGCTGTTCGTGTGATGTCCGGGTGATTAAAAATCACTATTTGATATTTCGGGAAAAAGACATCCCGTTGTCAAAAATAATTAAACCAGAAAAAGAATATTTTTTTCTTCTCCGACTGTGTAGAGAATACTACAAAACAAAATGGCTGCCAGATATAGACCGCAGCAAATTAAAGCAGTTTCGCAGGGAATATAAATTAAATTAAGTTTTATTTTAAGATTATGTTAAATATATGATTTGGTGTTTAAAATATTTGTGTAATGTTGGTTAGGTGTATGGTGTTCGATAAACTGTTAGTTTTAATAATATATATATATAATTTTTTTATTTTTTTATTTTTTTTTATTATTAAGCTTATATTTGAATATTTACTTTGTTTTATCTTGATATTTTTATTTTGTTTATCTTTCTTTCGTATTTTAAGAATTTTAATATAAAGTAAAGTAATTAGTCTCATATTTTAAATATTCTAGATCTATCAAACTTATCGATTATCATCTATTAAAGAAGTGTTACTAATTGTGAGTTTCGTCAAATTAGTTTAACGAATTAACTTGATATATTTACTATAAGATAAAGGGGAGTAACTCTGGATTTTTATTATTTTTTATAATTAATTTTTTTTTTTTTAGGTGGAGATCTGTATAACAATATTAGTATATATATATACAACATATATACACATACATGCATATATACATATATATATATATACATATCTATGTATTATTGTTTGTTTAATTGTTTATCTATATATATTCTTCACTTTCTTTACATATTTGTTTTTTTTTAATTTTTTTTTATTTATTTTTTTTTTGTTTTTATTATTATTATTTACTTGTTTAATTTATTTTATGAATTATTTATTTAATATTTGCATGTTATTTGTATACATTCTATATGTGTTTGGATTAATTAATTAATAATGCTAGGTTATGGGGTGACTTATTTTGGTGGGTTAGAAGAGTATGTTGAATATGGTTTTTGGTTTGTGGTTGGGAGTGTGTTAGGATGGAAGTTCATATGGGGAGGGGCCTGTTTGATTGTTTGGGTGTGTGGTGAGTTTATTATAGGAGGTGAGTAATGAGTGAAGTGGTGGAAACGGAGTCTGTTAAGTGTTAGATGTGGGGGTTGGTTGGTGGATGGGGGGTAGATATTATAGAATGAATGGTGAGTAGAGCTCGTGACGCTGATTGAGTGAGGGGTTTAATCTGGAGATGAGGATTGATTCTGTGATTCTAAGGTCACCAATGTTTCTGACAGACGCTAAGATGGAGACATGAATATCGCGCTGAGTGTTTGAGTAGTTTGTAAACACAGTTAGTGCGATTAGTGTGTAATATTTTGTCAGCAAAATATTACACACAAAAACTTCCACCAAACCCTTCAAACTAATGGCTACCCCGCCCCCACAATAGCCCACCTAAATAAGCCCAAAACACGTAGACACCGCACCCTCTCTAACACATGCTTCTTAAAACTCCCTTTCTTCAGCGATAAGATCACCACCTCCATCCGCAAGGCAATACATAAGGAAAACCTTAACATACAACTAACACATACTGGCACCTCCTTACGCCAACATCTATCTAATAAACATACTAACCACACACCCGAACCCTGCTCGCTGGCCAATTGCCCTATCCGCAACACAGGTCTGTGCCATCGCACTAACTGTGTTTACAAACTACAGTGCAATAAATGCAAAAAATGTTACATCGGCAACACTACAAGACCGCTACACTTGCGCATAAAGGAGCACTTGAATACCCGTATATCCTCTTTCCACAAACACATAGAGATTTGCTCAAACACTCAGCGCGATATTCATGTCTCCATCTTAGCGTCTGTCAGAAACATTGGTGACCTTAGAATCACAGAATCAATCCTCATCTCCAGATTAAACCCCTCACTCAATCAGCGTCACGAGCTCTACTCACCATTCATTCTATAATATCTACCCCCCATCCACCAACCAACCCCCATATCTAACACTTAACAGACTCCGTTTCCACCACTTCACTCATTACTCACCTCCTATAATAAACTCACCACACACCCAAACAATCAAACAGGTCCCTCCCCATATGAACTTCCATCCTAACACACTCCCAACCACAAACCAAAAACCATATTCAACATACTCTTCTAACCCACCAAAATAAGTCACCCCATAACCTAGCATTATTAATTAATTAATCCAAACACATATAGAATGTATACAAATAACATGCAAATATTAAATAAATAATTCATAAAATAAATTAAACAAGTAAATAATAATAATAAAAAAAAATTTTTTTTTAATTTAAAAAAACAAATATGTAAAGAAAGTGAAGAATATATATAGATAAACAATTAAACAAACAATAATACATAGATATGTATATATATATGTATATATGCATGTATGTGTATATATGTTGTATATATATATACTAATATTGTTATACAGATCTCCACCTAAAAAAAAAAATAATTAATTATAAAAAATAATAAAAATCCAGAGTTACTCCCCTTTATCTTATAGTAAATATATCAAGTTAATAAGTTAAACTAATTTGACGAAACTCACAATTAGTAACACTTCTTTAATAGATGATAATCGATAAGTTTGATAGATCTAGAATATTTAAAATATGAGACTAATTACTTTACTTTATATTAAAATTCTTAAAATACGAAAGAAAGATAAACAAAATAAAAATATGAAGATAAAACAAAGTAAATATTCAAATATAAGCTTAACAAAAAAAATAAATAAATAAAAAAAATAAAAAATTATATATATATATTATTAAAACTAACAGTTTATCGAACACCATACACCTAACCAACATTACACAAATATTTTAAACACCAAATCATATATATATAACATAATCTTAAAATAAAACTTAATTTAATTTATATTCACTGCGAAACTGCTTTAATTTGCTGCGGTCTATATCTGGCAGCCATTTTGTTTTGTAGTATTCTCTACACAGTCGGAGAAGAAAAAAAATATTCTTCTTCTGGTTTAATTATTTTTGACAAAGGGATGTCTTTTCCCGAAATATCAAATAGTGATTTTTAATCACCCGGACATCACACGAACAGCTTAAAACACTCTTGCTGTTATGTAAGGAAAAAAAGGAAAAATAAATAGTAAGTCTTATATCGTATTCGATTTATTGTAATTGTTTTTGTTCCTTACAACTTGCATCTTACCCGGAATTGCATTGCTCACAGCCTTCAAAAACTTACTACTACTATACCCAGCAATGCTTCAAGCAAACTACCATTCTCTACTATATATATATATATATACATTTCTATCACTCATACGAACGCACAATTCTTTTCTGTATTCTATTTCAGACCACATCGCTTTATATATTTATCCATTTTCCTTCCATATCTTACTCCTTTTCATATATATATATATATATATATATATATATATATATATATATCATGTATTTTTATGTAATTATTTTCATTGGTGATTCTAGCGTTCGTTCTTTTTTTTTTTGCTTACTACGATGGTTTCACTTCCTAAGTGATAAAGATGCAGAATATTCCATTATTAGTCGCTCTGAACTTTATAGGGCGTATTTTATGTTAATATATATATATATATATATATATATATATATATATATATATATATATATATATATATATATATATATATATATATATATATAAATGAAGAGGGATAAACATGTACGAATGACAAATCTACTTCAACTTCGATTGTTCAATGCAAGGTGTACTCGGTAAAAACATGTTTATTATTCTTTCCTTAAGCACACGCACATTCTCGGTCTCTATTCTTCATATTTTTTTCAAATTTTTAATATTTGCTTTTCCACTACCAACTTATCCATCTATGTAATTCCTCTGATGAGAAGATTTTAATGTTTGAAAAGCATATATATATATATATATATATATATATATAACTTTTTAGTAATATAGCAGGAGAAATCCCAGCAGAGTGCTCGATTAATTGAGAATTAATGTTGAAAATTAAAAATTAAGACCGTAATATTTATTTATTTTGGTACTGTGCTTGAAACCGACGGTACGAATGTTGTATTATTTTACTGTACCAAAATAAATATATATAGATAGATAGATAGATAGATAGATAGATAGATAGATAGATATATGTGTGTGTGTGTGTAATCTTTTGATGTGTCGCCGATCAACGGATGTAAAGACCTATTAAAAGTCATATATGGGAAAATTCCAGTAACATTTTATTTCTCGCCACCATCTCTCACTCTCTCTCTCTCTCTCTCTCTCTCTCTCTTTCTCTCTCTCTCCCTCTCGTTCTCTCTCACACACACACACACATTTATAAGCACTTTTTCACTTGCTTTTCCTTGCTCACACACACTAACGCATACTTTCTTTCTATTTATGTCTAGTCTATTCACTTAATTTTACTTTCTCTCTATTTCCCCTCTCTGTCTCCCCCCTACATATATATAGTCGCGCACTCACACACGCACGCATACACATATGTACATATAGACACGTATACAATTTTTCGACTGACCTACCTCTGAACGGATGTAAGGAACGACAGTGTCTGTTAAACCTAATGAATCTTTGTCACACCTCCTTGAATGTCATAGGGGTGTGCGACACTCCCTTCCTCTTAAGACCACCACCATCGCGAAACATTTCTGCTTAAACTAATTGCAAAGTAAACTACTATCGCTTAAATAATCCAATGAATAATCCAATGGAATGATCTAATAGAATAATCCAATGGAATGATCCAATAATTTAGCTCTTAAACATTTATTCATTAGTGGGCAATCATTTTTATGCTACAATTACAATTAATTAGTGTTATTATTTACATTAATTGTATTAGTACTACTATGTCTGTTATTACTGTTATTGCTCATTAATGTTATTGTGTCTATTTATTATTAACAAGCAGGGTTACTCAGTGTTGCTCGGGCCATAAATAGCAAATTAGAACAGATTAAGAAGTGTGTGTAACGGAATTCTGTTAAAATCTCTTTCTCTACCTTTCTCTATCCCTCTCTCTATCTTATTACCACTATCCCCACCCACGTTTTGCCCGCTCTCTGTCTCCAATAACGCGGAGTTCCTTGTCTATTATACCACACTATAACAAAACATATTGAGGTTATTACTCCCAAGCAATACAGCGTTTAAACACACCTCTAGCAATGGTTTTGCGCACTTTTGTATTAACATATACAACTTACCAAATGTAATACTGTGATTATTATTTTTTATATAGAAATCGCCCCAAACAAGGCATGAAGCCACTTAATGTAAGGAGCTAACAAGAAGAACATCTAATTATCACAAAGTTATGAGATGCTTATTGACTTTAGTCTTGAAAAGACCAAGGCTATATGTAGGAGGAAAATAGTCAGCAGGAAGAGATTTCCTCAAGCTTGCAGTTCTTCGATGAAGCTACTGGAATAGGAAGCTTATTACAATGAGTTATCAAAACAGCGAATTGATGAAGACCACAAAACCAACGAGTCAAACCAGATTGAACAAAGAAAGCAGGGAATAGATCACACAAATCTGAAGATCATATGCCATAACATTATTTATAGAAAAGACTGAGACTAGCAACATCACGTCTGTGAGAGAGGGGGTGTAGAGAAGTAAACAAGGTGAGACTAATCAAATTACAAATACGTTTCTGTACTGTATCATGAACCCTCAAATAGGGCAGAGATTCATCAGCCTAAATATGATGACAGTACTCCATACATGTTCTGATAGTACTCTATAATGGTCTGATATAGATTTGTAGAGATAGAGAATAGCCGCAGGTGTGAGAAAGTGTTTGGAGCGATAGAGAGAACTGCCTTTACGAGAAGCAGAAAGAGCAATGGATCTAATGTATGAACTCAAATAAAGATTTGATGAGAAAGAAAGACCAATTAGCTGAGACTCAGGAAGGGCTCATCATGAGTGAAAATGTGAATTTTTTGCTAGAAATCGACCATTAAAACGTGTGTGAAAAACATGACTGAATTTATGGGCTTAGAAAAAAGTGTTTGAGCACGAATGCAAAGTAACAAAGTAGTTAAACAAAAGAAAAAATAACGGAACTTTTAAACGGTATTAATAATGTGTATGCAATTTTTTCACCACGTGACATGTGAAAATTTGTGATTATCCAGTCCATTCAGAAGAATAAAAACCAAAAACAATTTGGAACTTAAATATTCGTTTGTTGAGAAGAAATAACTGATTTATTTTGCATGGACATTAACAATTATAATTAAAATTAATTTCTATTTCACCCAAATATAATTATCTCTGACAAGAAAATTAAACTCAATTTTCTAAAAAGCCGTTTCGTTTTGATGTCATAATGTATGGTTAGTTCGTTTCTAATGGCGTTTTCCTGTTAAGGCGGAATAGCAATATTAAAGGACGACATTTCTTCGTGGAAATTTCTTGGGATGAGTTTTGAACCCAGATAATCAGTCAAAAACGTCCAATGGGTTGGATCTTTTTAGACGTGTCCATATATCACAATAGGGGGTTTTGTCGCTTTAGTTTATAACAGAACGTGAAGAATACCTCTCCCAGGACGGGTAAAATTAATTTCCATCGAACAGAAAAGTTTTGCACCACTTTTATGTCTAATTACGAAGTTTAAAATTAAGATATAATGCTACCAAACCTTATGTCTAGAATCCTTATTCTAATGTTGATCAACATCCATTACATCATTTTCATTCTAGAAAATGTCTGAAATTTAATGCTTAAGCTTAAGGGATCTTAATAAAAAAATGTTTAATTTGTGTCTAATGATTATAGACTAAATTTAATGCAAAAGCGAAGTATTTGAGTTTTAAAATGGGAAGTTTTGCCTATATTATTTCCTCTAAAACCCCTTTAAAATGCATCAAACAACTAACGTTTAGGGAATATTTATTAATTGATGTAGTATGAAACATCAATGAATAATTATTCCCTAAATTTAGTTATTGTTAAGTGACCAAGTGAAAGCCGTTTGACAACCAGACAAATCGCAAACATTCTCACGATTTCCAAATCGAACGTGAAAAATTACATTTACCTCTTTATTTTGTTTAATATAAAAGTAATACACAACAAAAATATGTATGTCTTCTAAAATTTGTCGGATTTTCCCTAAAGTATTCTTCTTCAGCGATAGATAGATAGATAGATAGATAGATAGATAGATAGATAGATAGATAGATAGATAGATAGATAGATAGATAGATAAATAGATAGATAGATAGATAGATAGATAGATAGATAGATCTATAAATACATAGATAGATAGATAGATAGATAGATAGATAAATAAATAGATAGATAGATAGATAGATAGATAGATAGATAGATAGATAGATAGATAGATAGATAGATAGACAGATAGATATATAGATAGATAGATAGATAGATAGATAGATAGATAGATAGATAGATAGATATGAAGAGGTATTGAAAGATAGGTATATAAATAGATATTGAAGGGCAGATAGATAGATAGATAGATAGATAGATAGATAGATAGATAGATAGATAGATAGATAGATAGATAGATAGATAGATAGATATGAAGGGGTATTAAAAGATAGGTATATAAATAGATATTGAAGGGCAGATAGACAAAATAATTCGATTAGACAATAGTGGTTTATTGAGTCGCACGCTGTTTTCCGTTTCCTTACATCAGAGCCGGTTAATTTAAACGGTGTTGATAAACCGTAATATTGCTGGTTAATTACGTGATCTTATCATTAAGAGGGAGATGAAGGAAGAAATATAGAAAAGAAAAATAGAGAAAGAAGATAAAGAAAAGGAGAGATAGATAGATAAATAGATAGATAGAGAGAGATACACATAGATAGATAGATAGATAGATATATAGATAGAGAGATAGGTAGATAGATAGATAGATAGATAGATAAAGAGATAGATAGATAGATAGATAGATAGATAGATAGAGATATACATATATATATATATAGAGAGAGAGAGAGAGAGAGAAAGAGAGATAGAGAGAGATAGATAGAGAGATAGAGAGATAGAGATATACATATATTTATATATATATATATATAGAGAGAGAGAGAGAGAGAGAGAGAGAGAGGGGGAGGGAGGGGGTAGATAGATAGATAGATAGATAGATAGATAGATAGATAGATAGATAGATAGATAGATAGATAGATAGAAAGTGAGAAAGAAAATGATCTTCTACTGTAGAGGAAGAAAGAGAGAGAGAGGGATGGGGTGTAATAGCACTGCTTCTTCATCTTCGTCTACTTAATTATTAAGTTTCTGTCGGAAACAGCGTTCAATTCAACAAGTTAATTAATGGTTATCCTGTGTCCGCTTCAGATTTATTAAGTCTTCATTTGCCCTTCTCCCCTTCCCCTCTCCCCTATCATTTTGCTGGTCGGTCGATGCTAATTGGCAGGTGCGCGCCAGTCAATTCCATTCAAGAAGGAAATTATCCCGAAAGCCGTGCCGAATTAGTGGAAACGAAACATGGTGAAACGACCTTATATCCGTACTGACAGATAACAGAGAGTTTGTGAAAAAAAAAGAAGATGAGTGTCTCGGAATTTGAAAGCATCTACCCCCAGTAACATCCAAAAACCTTGATTATGGCGGAGGGGGAGACTTTGTACAGAATGACAAAAAATGGCACACATGGAAACGTTAATAAAATTCATAATCCTTTCCACAATCCAACTATATTTTTTACCAAGAAACTTCAATGTCTTGTCCACCAAGTTTCAGTCATGAATGTCCAACAGTCTTTGTTTTATCGCTATGTTGAATACTTTGTGCTATTGTGAACAATACTATGTCCGAACAGAAAAAGGAAAGGCAGTTATAAATTTTTTTTAAAAGCAATATGAAAAATGGGTCTGATTGTTTTTTTAGATTATTTTTTCTTTTTTTTGCCCCAATACTGGAAGGAAGTATATATATATATATATATATATATATATATATATATATATATATATATATATATATATATATATATATATGTGTGTGTGTGTGTGTGTGTGTACATGTTTATCTGTTGACACTCCAGTGTTCATAAAAAGTGCTTCTTTTTCTTCTGAATCAGATGATTCTGGTATTGGCATTAGTTTCCCCGATGTTTTTCAAGTTAAGAAATCTTTCTGAAAAGACCACGAGAGGGTTGCCAACATTCCTATTTGACAGTGGTACTGTGGAACCGACTGAATTCGAACTTGGAACACCCAAGTCTTCAGCCCGTGTCGATATCCACTTAACCACCGTCACCTCCGATAAGAAGTGTTCCATAACAAGTAATACTGTTCTTTAGTATAATTTATACAAACATTATTGGTTACATATGTGCATACTTGTTTCGGTTGTACTCTTTATAGAGAGTCAACCTCTTCAGACAAAATAACGAGGAAGTGAAATGGGATTTGAAAAACTTTCTTATTAAGTATACTTTTGGGGGGATGGTACGTGTTTATGATTTCATCGGTCAAGCTTAGTATCGAATTACATTCTTTACTCGTTAACCGTTTCAATTAATTTCTATCTTTTTTATTTATTATTTTCATGACTTTCATCATCTATTTTATAACTCCTGTTCCTTACTCTCTCTCTTTATTACATACTTAGGGCGTAGTTCGTAATCATTTACTCCTCAATTGACACACATAGTCTTAATCAACATACATGTATGTTACCTCATAAAAATTTCATCATATATACACACAACTATATACCCAGACAACCATACATACATGTCCCTGTATATAGGCTGAATCTACGAACTGCGTTCGATTCCATGCGACCGACTGCAACTGCCACTCCTGCACTGATGAGTGTAGAAAACTCAAAACGATATCGTCTGTAGGTATTAAAACACTTAAATATTCAAAAAATATATATTTATAGCTGATGCCCGTTTAAGACTTATTAGTCTTAATGGTAGAGCCCTGTTTGGAGTTACGATATTGTTGTCACTAGCGATCATGCAAAGTTCCGCTCGATGGTTCGAACACATTCGACAACAAGACGCTTGATCCCGCCTCTCGAGTAAGTGTGCGTTAATTTCAATTACTGTCTGTTGCGATTTCTCGCGGCCGCGTGGGCATAGGCGTTAGGCTCGTGATTCTAAGCTGAATTTATGAACTGCGTTCGATCCGATGCTACCGCTTGCAATCGCCACTCCTGCACTGATTAGAGTAGAAACCCCGAAACAATATCGTCTGTAAGTATAAAAGCACTTTAATATTTTTAAATATATATATATATATATATATATATATATATATATAAATGGAATAAAGGATAAGCAAATCAACAACTAGCAAAAATAAACTCAAAAACACATATTGAACAATTCTACCAAAATATTTCGATCGTTTATAATACCACCTTCTTCAGTAGGTAGCAGAACTTTAATTAAAACATATATATATATATATATATTAAGACAAACGCTATAGAACAACACAAAATTTTCTTTTAATTTTTGTAATATTTAATTAGTCACGCTCTTTGCACGTGACCACGTCCTGCATGTGACGCCTCATCATCCCTTCCATCAACGAAAAAAAAATCCACGTATGGAATCATTAATTAAATTCACAATCCTTTTGAAAAATCGGTATAAATAAACTTCAACCTATGTCTGACTCGTTTCAGTCATAAACGTCCAATACCGTTTGTTTTTGCACAGTTCAATCATAGGTGGGGTACACTTTGGTCATGGTTGCATCAGTAGGTGGTGTGATCCCTAATGGACTTCACCCTCACCGGACCATAACCCCACGAGATGTTTTTATCTCAAAGATTAGGTTAATCATAACAATTCTACTTTTCCTGAACTGAAGAAGACCATAACACCATATATAAGCGACATTTTGGAGAGTCGTCGTGTTTACCCTAACGAATGCGATCATTTAAGAGTCGTCGGGATTCTTATATTTTCTATCGAAATATTTTCAAGACCATTATGAGATAATAAAGCATTAGAAGGTATTACTCGGTGTTTCCCAAGTCTAAAATATATGAAGCATGAATAATAATTTTGTCGATTTACAGTCTATACCGCAAATACAGACAGTATTGAGGCTTTCGTAAGATTCGGTAAGCCAATTAATATAGTTGGCATGCATATTAACCCATTAGCGTCCATGGTCATTTTTAAGACCAGAAAGATAATTAACTATATTTCATCAACAACTGTATTTTAGAGATATCTATAGTCATAAAGATTCGAGTGTCTTTTAAATATGACACCTACAGTTGTATATATATATATATATATATTAATATTTTAATTCATATAGACATGTACACAAAGCCGCTACACTGGCATGTCGATGTTATCGATCATTGTTTAGTAAAAACTAAGATTTCTTCAGTAGGAAAAGTCTAATCTTTCACTTAGATGTTAATATTAATTGCACCTCATATGACCTTGAAAATTTCGGTCACAGTCAAAATTTGGACGAAATTTAAACTTTAGATTTTTTATAATCTTATGCATACATCTGATGCTGTTTGATGACAGTAATCACAATGCAAAATTTCAGACTGATCAGATAAATATTTTTTTAGATATCAACGTTTCCATGGCATAACTTTGAGAATACTTCATAGAATATAAAGAAGTGAGTCCCATCCTTATGTTGTCAGGTAGACGTATGCAGTCTCACGACTCACTTCCGTTCTTGTTTGTTTATGTAAGTCAGAAGTTTTAGCTGCGTCCACGCAACTTTCATAAAAGACTCAGTCCATCGGTCCGTTTTTCACACTTAAGATTGAAATAGCATTTTCATCGCTAAACGCGCAGATTGAATGGACTCATCTTATGAATATATGTTCATGTTAACTTACGAAAATTAATCTAATATTAAATACAGGCTGATTCCCTCCCCTTCCCCACACACAAAATGCCACCCATGAAATCGTTAATAAAATTCATAATTCTTTTTGCACTTAAACAATTTTTTGGTTCAAATTGTAGTCTATATCTGACCTGTCCACTAAATTCCAGTCATGAATATCCAACAGTCTTTGCGTTCATTGATAAGCACACATGGATAAGACGTGCAAAATTGTCAATAACTCTGACGTCACACTCATCGGATGGCACTGCCGTCACTCTGGCTGTGATTCCTCTCTTCAGTTTAGGAATAGTCTAGGGAGTGTTTGATAGACATTTCCTTTGATATCACCCTACAGATAACAATCTGATAGAATTTAAGATACGGTGAGTTTAACACTTTCTACACCTTCTACTGGCGGAACGATCATCAAAATGCCCTCGTATATCATCGAACGGATACTTAGTGAACAAGTCGGACATAGATTGAGGTTTATTCGTACCAAATATGGTATGATCGCAGAAACAATTGTGAATTTTATTGATGATTTTGCGGATGGCATTTTGGTGGGTCACGCTGTATTTCAAAGTTAACCGTGAGAGACTGCGCTTTCAAACAAACAGGACAATAAATTGTTGTTCAAAATAAGATGCGTCTATTTAGTGTTTTTAGTATTTTCATCGATTAAAATTCTATTTAAAACTTAAGCGTGAGAAACCGACGGATGGACAGACGGACGGAAATAATATCTAAGTAAGTTGTATTTACTTTACATAGCCCCATGAATTCTCTATAACCCGTTTGCCCTGGCAATACATGTTTATGTCGATCGTGTGTAGAGACTTTTAACGTGGACCCTTTTCTGAGTAAGAACATCTATGCTTTTAGCTCTCATTTATGTATCATGTTTTATTATGTCCCTTTTATAACAAACTTTCTCTGTGAGAAATAAATGTAAGTAAACGTATGCAAATTCAATCGTCTCCTTATTATGACCGTTTTTTCATCTTTGTCTTTTTCCCTTTATATTCCAACCTTGTGTTCTTCACGATAAAACGAAATATAAGATATGGCATCCGCGTGTTGAAAAAGGGGATCCAACATGTGCGTCGCTATATAAATAGTGTATTAGTATTCTAGTTTTATAGTGGCTTCACAAATTCTGCAGACTGTAAGTTTAGATTGAACTCCAAGACAGCGAACCAGTTCAGTATGACCCTTTTCTAATGGTCACAGAATGTATTTTAGACAATATCAAATGAAGTCATATTTACATTACATAAACTGTATATTCTCTATAATATTTTTACCCTGGCAATTCATGTTATTTATAGTGTCTGTAGGGACTTTTAACTTGGACACACCTCGTAGTAACTACGTCTATGATTTTAACTCCATTTTGGGGTATCATTTTATTATATCTCTCTTAAGTTTGTCTTTGACAAACTTTAGATGTGATGAATAAATGTATGCATATATATATATATATATATATATATATATATATATATATATATATATATATATATATATATATATATATATATGCAAATTCAATCGTCGCTGTATCATTGCAGTTGCTCTGTTACTGTCTTTTCCCGTTTTTATTTCTACTTTGTGTTGTCTGCGATAACACAAAATATCCAATATGGCGATCGCGTATTGGAGTTTATTTTTTTGTGTGGAGAGCGATTAAGACGCTGACGAGAATTAATCAAAACAGCAAAAAGTGCTCACAGTCAATCCATCTTCTGCTTCGATCGCAGTTGAAGAACAAAAAAAAATTGGGTATTTTTTTCTTCTTCATTCGATTACATCATTTATAATTCTCAACGTGGCGGATTTCATAAAGCGAGCCGAAACTCAATAAGTTGAATTCGCCCATTCATCGTCACCCAAAAGCGCCGGCGGCTTTTTATTAGAAATGTTATGAACTTCATCTTAAGATGTGTCCACTCATCTCTATGAGGAATTAGGTCGGTCTGTCACGCCTCAGTTTGAAATAGAATTTTCGTTAGTATGCAAGCTTCGGTTTTAAATAGAATTTTCTGTTGGTCTTTCACGATTTGGTTTCAAATAGCATTTTCGTTGATCTGTACCGCTTCAGTTTAAAATAGCATTTTGGAGTCTGTCATGCTTAATTTTAAATAAAATATTTGTCGGTCTGTCTTTCTAATGTTTAAAATAGCATTTCCGATGGTCTGTCATTCTTAAGTTTAAAATGACGTTTTCATTGGGCTGTCATATATGTTTGAAATATCATTTTCGTTGGTCCGCCACGCTTACGTTTTAAATAGCATTTTCTTTGGCTTGTCGCGTTTTATTTTAAATAACATGTTTGTTGGTCTGTCATTCTTATGTTTTAATTAGAATTACCTTCGGTCTGTCACACTTCATTTGAAATACCATGTTTATTGGTCTTTTATTCTTAAGTTTTAAATAGCATTTTTTTGTTGGTCTGCTATTCTTAAGTTTTAAATGGAATTCTTCGTCGGTCTATTACACTTCAGTTTTAAATGACGTTTTTTATTGGTTTGTCATCTCTAAGTTTGAAATATCACTTCCTGCGGTAAACGCGCAGATTGAGTGGCCACATCATGAGAATATTTGTTTCTGTTTCTTTCTTGGTTTCCTTTCATCGATTTCATCATTTATATTTCTCAACCTGGCGAAATTCATAAAGCGGCCAGACGCGTTGCCCAAACATCGTGGCCCGCTTTTATTAGAAATGTTATCAACTTGAGTTTTAACTAATTGCCGAGGAGAGGAAACTATGGCAGTGATGGTGGGTACTTCCTTAACACTGCGGCAAGATTTGGCACAAGGCCGAAAAGTAGAGAAAACCAGCTCCCATGTGGGGCTACTTTGACCGAGTACAAAAAGCCGAGCAAGATCATACCTCATCCCAACAAAGAAAGTGCTGATGGTTCTGAACAGGTTCTAGGTTGCCAGAATAACGCTAAGATGAATGGCCGGAAAAAAATTAGCTGATAGTTATTACCGACGTAGCTATGGGATTGACAGGACATGTTTAAATCATACAGATTAAATTCGGAAGGTATTAACCTTCACGTCTCTCAATTGGGGCTAAAAAATAAATACAGTAAATACATTGTTTATGATGAACAGTTTAAGATGTTGGATAGTGAAAGGGACTGAAGGCTCGAACAAGATCACATGTAAGTAATGAATACTGAATGAATACTAACCCTAAGCCTAACCACAACCAAGTCAGAGCAAGAACACATCAGAGCCGGAAGAGGCTAAGGTGATTTCCGTTTCCGTCTTGCTCTCTCTCTCGTCCCCCCTCTCTCTCTCTCTCTCTCTCTCTCTCTCATTCTCTATCTCTATCTCTCTATCTATCTATCTATCTATATCTCTATTTATCTATCTATCTATATATATCTCGATTTATCTATTTATCTATTTATCTATCTATCTATGTGTATCTCTATCTATTTATCTCTCTATTTATCTATCTATCTATATCTATCTATCTATATATCTCTCCTTTTCTTTATCTTCTTTCTCTATTATCCTTTCTATATTTCTTCTTTCATCTCCCTTTCAATCAATAATGAGATCACGTAATTAACCAGCAATATTACGGTTTATCAACACCGTTTAAATTAACCGGCTCTGGTGTAAGGAAACAGCGTGCGACTCAATAAACCACCATTGTCTACTCGACTAATGCTTAATCGAATTATTTTGTCTGCCTTCAAAAGCGAAGAGAATATAATGATTTAATTTCAACGTTCTGACCTCACAGCATGTGTTGACATGAACAAAACTCGTGAGACTGGCTGACAGAGGTTCGGGTGGGAAAAGAACGAACAAGGTATGATTATTTAACCGTGTGAATTAACTGTGTCGGAGTTAAATACGCTTGATTATTATGAAATATAATTAAGGACAAAATGACAATATTATATGCAGATTTCAGATCCTATCTCATCTATTGTGGCACTTTATGTACTAATGCTGTTATGAAAGGTATGAACCCCGTTTTCCCTAAATATGATTAAAATAACAACGTGTGTTCAATTAATCGTATTTTCTTACACATTTACAATAGATATTGTATTTCCGTATTAAGTCTCTAAATATATATATTTCAGGAAAAGTTCAAGACAAACAATAAGAAAACAAACAAAAAACAAAAAAAGAAAGCATACAGATACGCACACGCGCACAATCGAAAGGGAGTAAGTAAAAGAGAAAGATTTTTTTTAAAACAAACGAAGACATGTATAAGTAATATTTTTACTATTGTGAAAAATATCCTCTCCAATTTCTAAATCTAAATACCCGACAATCAGCAAAATCCCACCACTTCATTGTAGATGTCTACAGATGCCGAAAGGCATTCTAATCTAATAGTTTACTTCTTCGTACTACTCGTATTTGGGATTCCCTCCCTGCTCACTGTTTCGCGGACTGTACCAACATGCAGAAATGTCAATGTAATGTTTACAAACACCTCGATAAATTTATACACGCCTCGATAATTGAAATGTTCACATAAAAGTCAGATCTGCCACATCTGGAGAGGTGCGCGCATTGCATTCTTTCTCGCCTTAACAGAGTTCAAAATCAACTTCTGTTCTCTACATTCCCCTTCTTCACAGAAAAGACGTTACTAGTTTTTCTCTACTCTATTGTTATTTCCATGGACGGTGCTCGACTGAGCTCCAAGGTCTGGTTCCATCCTTGTAAGACATCTACAACAAGAACTCGTCCATCTACCACAACGGCAAATAACTTTCTTTTTTATATTCATGTGCCTAACATCAAACGGATTTCCATAAACAGAGTTTCTTTCCAAGAACTTGTCATCTGTGTAACGCGTTGCCGCAGGGTTGCTTCCCTGCCAGCTACAATATGGTCGTCTTCAAATCCAATTTCAACAAATAATTATCATAAATCGTTTTTATAAGTACTTACATTTTGTTTCTTTCTTTCATCATTTTTAATCCTCTCATAATAATATTCACCATTTAACTGACAATCTATCCTTATCATTAATATTATCCTCGCAAAGCTTTTAGCCTCGATTTGTGGTGATTCATCTACCACAAACTCACATACACCCAACAATATCTCCATTTAAGACGTTATCACCCCAAAAGCTGCCTAAAATCTATACCCTACTCCCTAGCACGCAGGATCTGTACTATAGTCAGTAACAAAGACCTCCAGGTTGTCCGACTGGGGGAACTACGGAAAACTTTAACAAGAAGAGGATACCCCCTACAAATAATAGACAAAGGTATAGAACTAGCAGAAAACATTCCATTAGAACAATTACGAATCCCCACAAAACGAAACAAAGAACAAATATTAGCATATATCTCTACACACAAATAAAACAATTCAGAATTATTCTCAGAAATAACAAGAAAATTAACCCTACTCAATCAAAACAACAAACTAAACAACATATTAAAAACAACGAAAATAATAAAAAGCAAACGCTAACCAAAAAACCTAAAACAAATTTTAACCTCATCCAAACTCAACCAACGCACAATACAAGGGGTCACAAAAGATGTGGGGGCTGTGACATAATAATAGAGGGGAACTCATACACATTTAAAAACCCAACACAAACATTCACAACCAAAAAGACCTTAACAGCAGCCCCAAGAACGTTGTGTATGTGCTAGAATGTACAACATGTAACGAATCTTACATAGGGGTCACCAAAACATTTAATAATAGAGTATCTTTACATAAAAGCAATATTAAAATCAAAGAAAACCGTAAATTATTCGTCTCCCAACATGTGCACTCATACAGCGGAGGAAAATTTAAAATAATGCCAATTTTCCAAAGCCAAGATTACACATACTTACAAACACAAGAAAAAAACTTTATATTTAAATTCAATCCAGCATTGAACTACACACTATATGGACCGCACTTCTATCAACCTTTCTCTACCTCTCTCTCTCTCTCTATCAATCTATCTAACCATACGCCTGTATGTATGTGCACATATATGTGTGTGTGCGTGTTAGTGTGTGGGGGGTGTCGTTCACCTATGTACAAGATTCAGAACTAACCGCACACACACACACATGCGCACACACACACACACACGCGCGCATGGGCACAACAGCCAATTTGGAGACATGGCAATAAAAAACAATAAAAAATAATAAATTTCAAAAGAAAATCTAAGCACTCCAAGAAACGGAGATGACCAATACCACAAAGGTAAAAATAACACGTACTTAATAAACACACACGACTTTGACCAAGAGAAGCAGGAAAAAAATTTAAAAATAAAAAATTAAAATAAAAGATATAAAAATATCAAAACACGTACACACACACCCGTAAACCCACACATGCTCAAAAACGCCAAACAATAACACATTCCCTCAAAGGAAACAACACTCTTTAAAATCGAAAAAAATTCTTCAAATGGATTTACATATCTGATGAAAGCGGACTACCGCTTGAAACGCGTTATATAAAATTATAAAATGATAAAATAACAAAATAATAAATAAATGTTGAAAAAATCTTTTTACAAATGTTGGTTTCCTTACTCCTTTACGTATATACTTTTCTCTCGTTAGAACTACACCACCCTCTTTTATATATATTAACAAATATTTATTATTACTATATATATATATATATATATATATATATATATATATATATATATATATATATATATATATATATATATATAGTCTCGGAAGTTTTTCAACCATTAAAACTATATGAAAAAAAACACTTTTGTTTCAAGTCCTTCGGTGGAAAATTACTTTGCTTGTAAGTCAATTTACTTTTTACAGTCACTATATGAGTTCGCTTCCAAGAATTTACGCTAGTCTTAATATTATTTAAGGGATCATCATTTGTTTACCATGAAAAACTGTTTCGGGAATTTAAAAACAAAACACTATTTTATCTCATGGCTTACCAGCAGAGTTGATCAGACCCCACTTCCTTTAAAACGCAAGAACAAAAACGTTCCGTGTATTAGATCTAAGTTTTGTTGCAGATTAATGTTTTGCTAACGTTTATATATCAAGGGAGGCTGGAAATCTCATTTCTTTGATCAATCATAACTCAAAAACCAATAAACCAAATTAGTTAAAACTTTGCACAAAATGTTTATTTGATAGGTTCTATAAGTGTGTAGAACTTCAGCATCATTAGTCAAGGCAACCCAGAGATCCAGAAATTGTAATCATAAAATTATGTTATCTGTGTGTACGTACGTACGTACGTACGTATGTGCCACCCTGTATCTCATCAACTATTTGATGGATTCAGCTGATATCTAGCAGAGATACAGGTTCTAGGGTCTATTTGATGGCATTTTAATTTCAGTTTACCATATACCTTAGTTTTCCAGAAAATTCCAAAAAACCTTTAAAATGACCATTGTATTGAGGCATAGCCTTTACAAAAGTAGTGACATTCCATGATAAATGCCAGTATACTCCAATCATATGCCCTTAATAGGGTTAAGATGAAAATTCATATACACTAAATGTACAAAAGCAAGGAAATTCCCAAATGTTTACACTTTTATTGTCATTAAGGGTATGCGAGCACAACAAGGCTATGTATTTTACTGGTGGGAATCTTTCTTCAGCGCACCTCACACACTTCATCCACTCATGCATAGAGATTTACACTGTAGTGATGTGATAATGAAATGGTTTGTTTGATATGTAGTCATACCCTTAATTAATGACAATAAAAGTGTAAAAATTTTGTAATTTCCTTGCTTTTGTACATTTAGTGTATATGAATTTTCATCTTAACCCTATTAAGGGCATATGATTTCAGTATACTGGCATTTATCATTGAATATATATATATATATATATATATATATATATATATATATATGTGTGTGTGTGTGTGTGTGTGTGTATACGCGACCAAATTCTAGTATATATTATATATCAAATAATTTTTAACGCCAATACGTTGTTAAAATAAATTGTTTTGGATGATTAAAAAAATTTCCACCTCTATTGATAATGTTTAACCATTCATTTATGTATTTATTTTTATGGTCGCTTATGTTTGAATTCATGTTTTGAAACATGGCGTAAATAACAAATCTATGATGTCACGTGGCAGCTATAATTCAGGTAATGTTTTTATATTTATTTATAAGAAAACTTTAATAGCTCAGTTCGTAGAACATCAGACTGAATATCTCAAAGTTTCGATTTCGATTTCCGGTCATGGAATCAACTTTATTTATTAGGAATTTATTACTTAGTGTTAATGCAATATTTTCCATTTCTAAAAGAAGTTAAGATATTCGTTGAAAAGAATTGTTACTGACAGACAAACACACACACGCAGTGAAAATGCTTCTTATATTATGAGTGGCTAGAGAAAAAAGGGGAGAGAGGGGGAAGAATGAGAGAGACGGAAGCAAGAATGATAGATAGCGTATAAACTAAGAACAAGATACAGTGAGAGAGAGTAGGAGTGATAGATAAAAATGTAATAAGCGGTGGGTCACTTGGTGAGTTAATTGCAAATTACGACTAATAAGATCAATTAAAATAAAAAGTTGTTTCAAACATGAATCAATTTCGAAACATGAGGATTATTTTAGCATATACTTTGTGCGATTAAGCTATATAGGGATAAAGCTGTAGGAAAACTAACTTCGCTGAATATAATACTAGAAAGATACCTGACGCCTCCGTAAAAATGACAGAAGATAATTATCCTTCGCCAGTGTTTGCACTGAGAGTTCATCATTCAAACTCCTAGCCCTACCTTTCACAGATAACATGAATTAGAACAAATACATTGAAGACATTGCCAGAGCTGCTGCAAAGAAGGTGGGCTGCCTCTACCGTGCTAGTAAACTTCTCACACCTGACATTATCCTATATCTCTACAAAGCCACCATCCGCCCATGCATGGAGTATCGTTGCTACATCTGGGCTGGTGCATCATCTACTAGTGTCTCCCTCTTAGACAAGGTTTTAAAAAAGTCGTCAACTTAGTAGGTCCCTCACTGTTCACCAGGCTCCAGCCCCTGTCCGCTCGCCGCAATGTTGCTTCCTTATTTTTACAAGTACTTCAATGGATTGTGCTCTGATGGACTTGTTGCTCATGTACCCCCTCGACGTAAATTCACTAGACGAACGCGACAATCTGCCAAATCCCATCCATTCACTGTGGGGGTCCCCATATGCCGAAGAGCTTTCTACTTCAAAAACTTCTTTTCTCGTGCTGCTGGACTCTGGAATTCCTTCCCTGTTCCCTGTTTTACTGACGGTACTGACATGCAGAAATTTAAAACTAATGTAAACAGACATCTCGCTGCACAGCTCCCAATTTAAGTTGACACCCCCCCCCCCGCACCGAAAAAAAACTCTCACCCTTTTTCTTAGTAGCCCCTTACGTCTACAGTGGCGGCCTGCCTTGTTTGGGATGAACTATGTTTAATATATATATATATATATATATATATATATATATATATATATAAACTAACGTCTGAATCAGTGAAGTTAACAGAAAATAAATAAGAAAAGAAAACGTCTCTAACTAGAAAGTTTTTAAAAAGAAGGGAAATAACGTACAAATCTGTATAGGAAACAAAAAGAAAAAACATAAAGGAAACGTCTCATTATGGAAACAGATTGAATGTGGGGTGTCTGAGTTGCTATTTGCTTTCTCAGTGGCCCATACTACTTTGAATGGATTCATCCGACGGTTTTTTTACTCGCTGAATTCTGTATGACGAGACACACATATATATATATATATATATATATATATATATATATATATATATATATATATATATATATATATATATATATATATATTAGAGGTGAAAGATCAGAATAAAGAATTGTAAAGATACAATATTTATTAAAACATCAAAAGTTAAGAGCAAGGAGCCTCATATCCTTAATCCATGGATTTTCAAAGATAAACTCATCTCATCAGAGGATAGGGAAGGCCGATAATGTGTTATCTAACATTATCTAATAGCCCTGTGAGAGATGGACGAATCTGTGGAAGTCGGGTTTGACTTACGCGATTTGTGGTAGTGTCACCTCGTGCAACTTGGTGGACGAGGTTCCCACGATTTGCGGTGACAATGACGAGACCGGAAGGTCAAAGATCGGGTCACAGTTGCGTGTTGATCACAAGATTTCGTGGCATCAGTTTTCCGCTGTGAGAAAGTTAAATTGAGATTTAATCAGTTCTTGCCTGGAAGCCAACGAAAGAACATCGCACAGTAAAATGTAGCTGTTATAAGCTTAAGAAATTTAGAATCCCAACATAAGAGCCACAGAATGAATCTCCTAATCTTCCTCCCTTGCAAGTGATTACGTGATTGACGTAGGAAATTTAATTAGCGTAGCCTCTCTCTCGATTCTCCAACGAACTACTCAATTGTTGGCTAATTAGCTAGTAAATAAAAAATAGCTCGAATTTAAACAGCAAAAGACTTTGTTAAATTTATTGAAGTAGAAAGATTGCTTTCAGTCACGGGAAGAAACCGCCGGCCGAAAATGTGCAGCGACACAAAGCGCAAAGAATGATGACGGCGACGGCAACGATGATTGCGGTTGCAGACAACAGAGAATTGACAGAAAAAAGGAAGGAGAAGTATCATCCCACGACACACGGCGAGACGACAAAGAAGGAGAGAGAGAAGAGAAAAGGTAGTACAGGTAGTCAGTATAGCAGCGGCGACAGCGATTGAGAAGAGCAGAGACGACCCATCGCCCCATTTTGGCTCAACAGTGATGGTTCTTCTACGACGACCAAAGAGTTTGTAGGTTATGCCATAAACGTGTAAATGCAACAAATGTAGTTGTAAATATTATCGGCAACATTTAATTTTTAAAATGTTATATAAAGTAAAACAAAATAGAAAAAAAGAACAGAAATAAGGGCCAAAAGGTAAAATGCCCAGCAGAGGATACTTTGGTAAACCTGTCTAAGCTAATAAGAATGCTCAGACTCTCAAATACTATTTATCTTTCTAAATTTAAAATCTCTTTATGTGAACTTGGGTTTCTTTTAAAGATTGGAAAATAAGTTCACGAGGAAAAAATCTTTAAGATAATTATTTCACTAAGATAGCTTTCTAATAGATTGTTCCATAAAAAATAACCTTAAACCAATAACTTTAGCCTTTGACCTTCTAAACGCCAAGAAAAGCATTCATTTTCTTCAAATCCCCTTTCAATCTAACCTCACACCTAGATAAACTCATTCAACTCGACGAAATATAAACAAATCCCCGTTCCCCCTACCATAAATATCATAAAGCCTAAAAGCTAAGCTAACTTGACACTCACTCTGATAGATAAATAAAATAAAGAAGATGTAAGAAGATATATTTCAACGGTAGTATATGCGAGTATTTTATGTGCGTATGTATATATCTATGTGTCTTAGTCTGTGTGTATCAATGTTAGTATATATATGTATATATATATATATATATATATATATATATATATATATATATATATATATATATATATATTGAGCGTGTGTGTCTGAATGTGGATATGTATGCTTACCATTCAACCCTTTCTTAGCCCCCCTACACCCCAACTGCACCCATTGCCCTTCCCCCGCCACCACAAACAGCTAATATTCCTACCCATCCCAATAAGAGAATTCGATTCCTCACCACAGTTTACAGCGACTTTTATTCAGCTCTGACTTAAAAATCATCTGATCTGAATAGATGTCTATAACCTGCCGATATTATGTTCAACCAGGAAGCAATGGTTGTTCGAAATGCTCAATTTTTTTATATATACCGAACTCTAAAAGACAAAAATTAATCCGAAACCTACGAAACGAACAATTCCAGCACCAAACTGATACTAATACACATACAGGATAAAATGGAAGTTACCAATTACCGTCGGACCACCAGCATCTTACAAATATATTTGGATTCCTGAACAATTTGAGTATTGCTTTCTTTTTCAAGCATTCATTTACAAATAACAGCTGCTTTTATTTTATTTTGTCCTGACGTGATTTTAGATATCATCCACCCTGATTTTACGCTCTCACCTCAACATAGGACTCTTTACCTTTTGGCCCTTATTTTTGTTCTTTATTCCTATTTTGTTTTTACTGTATATAAAATTTTCAAAGTTAAATGTTGCCGATAATATTTACAACTACATTATCGGCTTTCCCTATCCTCTGATGAGAAGAGTTTATCTTTGAAAATCCATGGATTAAGGATATGAGGCTCCTTGCTCTGAACTTTTGATGTTTTAATAAATATTGTATCTTTACAATTCTTTATTCTCATCTTTCACCTCTAAAATTAATTGCTCTATTCAATATATTGAGCTTTACACTATCACGATAGATTATTATTATTAAACGATAATTCAATTATCGTTATTTAATTCAACATTTAAATATTATATATATATATATATATATATATATATATATATATATATATATATATAAGGTAAAATGTGTGATATATTATAAAAATATAAAAATTAATGCTGTAAAAAGACAAGATGTGTGAAAAAAGACAAACGGAAAAAACAAATTTTAAATACAGGAAATACGTTTTGTTTGATGATTTTCTCTTGTCTTTAAAATTTGTTTTTCCGTTTGTCTTTTTTCACACACACACACAAATATATATATATATATATGTGTGTGTGTGTGTGTGTGTGTGTGTGTGTGTGTGTGTGTGTGTATCATTTTAAATTATATTTTTTAATATGTTATATATGTGTCTGCTTTTAAAAACAATTAACGAAAATATCTCTAAAACCTTTCAACTATCATCTCGTCGTGAGAAAATCGATAGTTCAGATAATTAAAAAACGTAATCTATTCTCAACAATACAACCAAATTCTGTAAACTTGGCCCGGTCGAGTCAGCAATCATCATTCTTGTAGTCATGATTCAGAAGCGTTTACTTTATTTAAAAAGAAGTTATTTTCAAAGTAGGACTATGATAAGATCAGACCTTCTGGCTCATTACGACATAGATTATATGGTCTTTCTAAAAATACACAAAGAGGGTGTTCCACTGAGGTTAAAAGTCCATATTGTGCCAGTACCTATAAATTAGAGTGTTGTTAGGTCTTGCATAGAGCGGATTCCGAAATTATTCAATTTGCGAAAGTTGGTTGATGATTGTACCGCCTAAATACCAGTCCAGTATACGTTCTCGACAATCAGTCAAACGGAGACATTCGGTGGTATTTATCTGTCTAATTAGGGTAAATGTCTTGGGTAGTCCTAGAATGTACACCCCCCCCCAAGGCCTTGGGAAGGGGTTAGTTTATTGCCAATTGCCTAAGGCGCCTTACCGGGGAATGACAACGGAGCTGCCGAGGCTATTGTTTGAGGCCAGCCTGACTCTTCCGCTGTGGCGCTAGCTTTCGTTCCCCATCGTTCCGGCTTTGTGCCACATCTTCCTATCGTGGGAAAGGAAGTGAATAAAGCCGATTCTAAAAACCATTTGAACATTTTGGAATCTTTCTCCATCGCCATTCGTAAACCTTCCTTGCGCCGGCAGAAGGAATTCGTTAAAACATTGAATCTCTTTGGGAAACTTTGAACCCTCATCCCATTTTATCACATGCTGTGCATTTTTAATTGTTTTAATGACTTTAAATTTGGCACATTCAATTCCCCCTGTGTTCTTTATTTTCGCCAATATTTTTTCCATTTATTTGAACTATCGATTTTCTCCTGACGAGATGATAATTGAAAGGAACTTAGAGAGATTTCCGTATATTGTTTTTAAAAGCATATATAAATTTTGTACTGCCAAACATTTACTTATATATATATATATATATATATATATATATATATATATATATATATATATATATATATATATATATATATGGGGTAGGGTACACGATAAGTCATGAAAAATGAAATGCCGTGGAAGACAAAGTGTGTGAAAAAAGAAACAAACGGAAAACAGGTTAAAATGCAGAAGAAAAACAAAAACAAGAGATTTGACCGGTTTTACGAACGAAACCGGTCAAATCTCTTCTTTTTTTTGTCTTCTGCATTTTAATCTATTTTCCGTTTGTCTCTTTTCTCACACACACACACACACACACACACACATATATATATATATATATATATATATATATATATATATATATTATACATTGGAGTATTTTATTTTTCATACCTGTCACAAAGATCTTTCTAATTGTTTTTAAAGTACCCCCACCAACTCGTAAGGTGACCTCGTGCCAAAACTAAGTCGAACTTAGTGAACAATTTGACTATTCGTTTTAGTAGTTGGGTGTGGGTAGAAAGAGAGAGAGAAATTTGGAAGAGCTTCGCCAAGACTTTCGCATCCCATTCCTATTAAGGTCAGTCTCTTTCGAAACAGCGATATTAAAAACGAAGCTGAACGGGCGGACAGCAGAAAGACGACGTTGTCGCATCAAAAGGTCAAGCTATTTCAAGTGATGCTTCAGAACACCAAGCAACGGCTGGGAAGGCAACCGATCGAAATGATTGATGCGACAAGTGAGATAAACAAGAAATTGAGAGGGCAGCGCCGTTCACCCTTTTTTTCTTTTTCGACATTCCTGTTTCCTGTCGACAATGATAGTATAATTATTTATTTTTATGTAAAAGTTTTTAATAGAATTCGCATCCGTTGTTGGCGGCAGCCAGGGGTAGGCAAAGAGAGGGGAAAAGAGAAACGCACAGTTGCCAGAAAAAAAAAACTATGGCGGAGGGAGTTCACGTGACAAGATTCGACCAATCTGAATGCACCGTTTCCTGTTAAAGTAATAATTTTATAACGGAAGTCTGCGAATAGATTTTATGTGTGCGATGCTTGTCTTTTAATTTATTTTATTTTACTTTTTTGTGTAGAATGTGTGTAATGTTCGTAACATGCAGGTTATAGATTGAAAGACAGTATATATATATATATATATATATATATATATATATATATATATATATATATATATATATATATATATATGTCCATCTACGGAAAATGACGAACGTATCGTAAAGCCATTAAAAGAAAATGAGAATATCTCCCTCTGTTCCCAACCCTTTCTTGAAACAGATTTATTCTTCCAGAAAATATAAAACCAATTAAATATCGTACGATAATCATCGATAACTTCATCCCTCTTATCTATTGACTGCTTATCTACAAAGATTATCGATCTTAAAATATCATATATATATATATATATATATATATATATATATATATAAATATGTATGTATGTATACATTTGTATATATATATATATGTATATATATATATAAATTATTTATTTCAAGACTGTACACAACATATTGCAGAGAATTACCATGATTCCATTGACATGGATAGACTTTTACTGTTTAGAAAAAGACGTTATAATCTATCCCAAATCTTCGGCGAGACACGAAATTAAAGACAGTTCGAACGATGTTTCGTATTTTATTTATTTCGATTATTTTATTTCGATTCATGTTTTTGTTCCTTCCAGCTTAAAACCTTTATAAACATACTACTACTATTCCCAGTAATGCTTCAAGCAAACTACAATTCTCTATTATATATATATATATATATATATATATATATATATATATATATATATATATATATATATATATATATATATATATATAGTCAAGGGAAGCTGTTGACGCCTAACATGGAAAGTAATGTGTTAGTTTTCTTTATTTTGATCTATTTCTTTATATATCCATATACATTATGTTATTTAACAACTATACATTGGCGGATCGGGATTTCATTCTTACTAACAAACAGTTGCGAGGGTCCAATCCGTCTTTATGTTCCCGCCATATCACCAGCTGAAAACAGGAATAAATTCTATTCATATGAGCTCTTGTATAACCTGCGATCGAGCACTTCATGAATTCTTTTTCAGCAAATTGTGTAACTGTTTAAAAAACATAATTATGCAAATTAGGTAAACAAAAGAGTGTGTTTGCGACTTTGCTTGACTATATTTAAATTAGAGTAACCCGTTTTGATTGTAATATTGAATGTATAAATAAATAAAATAGTTTGCATTTATTCATTTAGATAAACAGTTAAAGTTTTGTTGCAGTTTCACGTTGAATGGAAAACTAAGTTTCATATCAAATTATAAAGAGCTTCAATCATTATTATTTCCGACTTGACATACACGTATTTAAGAATAAAGAATAACAAAACTTAACGCGTGGCAGACAATAATTTATTTCGACCATCATTGGTTTTTTTTACAGGACTGGAAAAAATTAGACAGATACAAGTAAAAAGATGGCGGCAGATAATCATATAGATAGAAAAGGATCGAAATAATAAAGGTAAAGGGTGCTTTGGGTTATTTCATGAGATTTAAAGCAAAAAATGAGAGTAGCAATAGAAGCAAAATGTGCTCAAGTACCGGAGTAAATTTTGCCGGGCGTTTGTTGATCCATTTCTTCACGATATGAAATGGGTATTCAGCAGAACGGGTTGTGGGTTGAGTTAGGCTAAATTTTATGAACATTCTGAAACTACTTCGCGTTTACGTTTATTAAAGGTTAATTTTAAATGTTTTGGGGTAATTTTATTGTCAGTAGTTTTACATGTGTATTCTTCGATCGATCTTGTTTGTCAAAATCAGCAAATTGAATGCTTTATAACGATTCAAAAGAAGGTATGAATTATTTCAGGATAACCAGAGTTAATTGAATTATCCCCCTTTGTAGATTGGTTGTTTGGAGTTTCTAAAGCTAGATGGCTCTGGCAATTAATTTACATAGTATATAGTTAATTTTCATTAGTATATAAACTCTACTTTTTGATTGAAGAGTTCTATTGATTATATGAGCTGAAACAGGAAAGACTGACGCCCTGTATTTACTATTTTCACCTTTCATTTCCTGTCCTTAGCATTTAAAAAATAAGGATAGTAAAGGCTAGCAGAGCTGTCTCCTCCTCCTCCTCCTCCTCCTCCCCACAATGAAATAAAGGTGAATGCTACTTGGTTCATTTCAGAATGTTCATTAAATTTAAAGTTGGAAACCTGAAAAGATTGCAGAAAAATGAGAGTAGCTATTGGACAGAAGTTGCTCCCGTACCGGAGTCAATGTTGCAGGATGTTTGTAGGTTCATTTCTTCACGATATGAAAAGTGTATTGAGCAGAACGGATTGGGGTTAGGGTTAGGGTTAGGGTTAGTATGTTTAAATGTGTATTCTTTCACTATGTTTTGAAAGTATAACGATATATTATATATTATTTTTGGACACTATATATATATATATATATATATATATATATATATATATATATAGTAATTACGGTAAAGTAAAAAAAATCCACAGAATTTCAACCGGGCTTATAAAATAGTCCTAAATAGTAAATAGAGCTATTCATATAATTATTTTCATTTATACGGACATGTAAAAAAGTCGGTACACTGGCATGTCGGTATTATTGATCAATAGTTATTAGAAACTAAGATCTCATCAGGCAGAAAACATCTTATCTTTCACGCAGATGTTCATATTGGGAAATAATAAGAAAGGAAAAGGAAACGGGAGGCCGCATGGTCAAATTTAAAACAATTGAACAAAAACGTGTGTAAGCTTAGGAGAAGAGTTAAAAGATTTAAAGTGTAATCTATTTATAACATATTTTCAAGGTCTCAGATCGTAAGTTTAGATGAGGAAAGAAGGGATTTGCTAGGTGCCAAGTTGTAAGTTAGCAGGTAGGAGTGGGTGGTTTCTATGCCGAGTATAAACGTTCGAATGAAATGTGGGGGGGAGGATAAAGTGGGTCGACATACATGAAAGAGAAGGAGTAGAATTTGTAGTCTGGTGTTTTTTTAAATAGATATTGATCAGATCATAGGAAAATGACAATACATATATTCATGTGTTTATATATATATATATATATATATATATATATATATATATATATATTTATATATATATATATCTGTGTATATACATATATATATATATTTATATAAATATGCATATGTGTATATACATATATATAATATATATATATATTTATATAAATATGCATATGTGTATATACATATATATATATATATATATATATATATATATATATATATATGTATACAAACATATATATATATATATATTTATATTTATATATATATATATATTTATATATATTTATATTTATATATGTATATGCACTCCCTAGATGTTAAGATTTACAAAATAAATCAATTGCCTAGAATAAGAATAGTGATAACAGTAATAATAAAAATAGAATAATAATAAGAAATGAATAATAATATAAATAAAAATTAATAATAATAAAATGAAAAATAAATAATAATAAAATAAAAAATAAATAATAATATAGATAAAAAATAAATAATAATATACTAAAAAAATTAATAATAATGAAATGAAAAATAAATAATAATATAAATAACAATAAATAATAATATAAATAAAAAATAAATAATAATAAAATGAAAAATAAATAATGATATAAATGAAAAATAAATAATAATATCAATAAAAAATAAATAATAATATAATAAAAAATAGATAATAATATAAATAAAAAATAAATAATAATATAAATAATAAAAAATAATAATAAAATAAAAAAATAAATAATAATATGAATGAAAAATAAATAATAATATAAATAAAAAATAAATAATAAAATGAAAAATAAATAATAATAAAAATTAAAAATAAATAATAATATAAATAAAAAATGAATTATAATAAACTAAAAAATAAATAATAATATAAATAAAAAATAAATAATAATAAATAAGAAAAATAAATAATAATATAAATAAAAAATAAATAATAATAAAATGAAAAATAAATAATGATATGAATGAAAAATAAATAATAATATCAATAAAAAATAAATAATAATATAATAAAAAATAAATAATAATATACATAAAAAAATAAATAATAATAAAATGAAAAATAAATAATAATATGAATGAAAAATAAATAATAATATAAATAAAAAATAAATAATAAAATGAAAAATAAATAATAATAAAAATTAAGAATTAATAATAATATATATAAAAAATAAATTATAATAAAATAAAAAATAAATAATAATATTAATAAAAAATAAATAATAATAAATTGAAAAATAAATAATAATTTAAATAAAAATAAATAATAATAAAATAAAAAATAAATAATGATATGAATGAAAAATAAATAATAATATCAATAAAAAATAAATAATAATATAATAAAAAATAAATAATAATATATATAAAAAATAAATAATAATATAAATAAAAAAATAAATAATAATAAAAGTAAAAATAAATAATAATATGAATGAAAAATTAATAATAATATAAATAAAAAATAAATAATAAAATGAAAAATAAATAATAATAAAAATTAAAAATGAATAATAATATAAATAAAAAATAAATAATAATAAAATAAAAAATAAATAATAATATAAATAAAAAATAAATAATAATAAATTGAAAAATAAATAATAATATGAATAAAACATGAATGATAATAAAATAAAAATTAAATTATAATAAAAATTAAAAATAAATAATAATAATAAAATCAAAAATAAATAATAATATGAATAAAAATAAATTATAATATGAATAAAAAAATAAATAATAATGTAAATAAAAAATAAATAATAATATAAATAAAAAATAAATAATAAAATGAAAAATAAATAATAATAAAAATTAAAAATAAATAATAATATAAATAAAAAATAACTAATAATAAAATAAAAAATAAATAATAATATAAATAAAAAATAAATAATAATAAAAAATAAAAAATAAAATGTAATAGAAAATGATAATAACTAAGAACAAAAGGAATTATCTTCTCGTATTAATAATGAAGATGGGAAACTTTTAAGAAGAATGAAGTGCGAGGCGATTTTTTTTTCTCGAAGGATCTACAAACAACGATTCAAAGGAATTCAGAAACCAAGGAACTGCTTCCCGTGTTGAACTTGACGGATATTGCACACACACACATATATATATATATATATATATATATATATATATATATATATATATATATATATATATATATATATATATATATATATATGCCAGCCATTCAAAATAATTATGTTGTTTATAAATTCATGTGTCAGTGTGGAGCTGACTACGCTGGCAAGACATCCGAAAGATTAGAATTTAGAATATCCCAACACATACCACGTGATATTCGCTTACACAAGGTTTCGAAATCATCCGGGAGCTTTCAGGCACAGAAATCAGCCATCGGTAATCACCTCGTTAGTACAAATAGGTGTTCTGACAACTATTCCGATGGGTGGTTTTCTGTTTTACACAGTGCCAGGTCAAACTACGATCTCAATATTATTGAGGGGTAAGTTATTAACAATTCTCGACCTAGCCTGTGTAGACAAAAGATTTTGAAGCATCAGTTGGAGATATTTTATGATTCAAAGCCACCATAACGTTGAGAGTTACTTTTTTCCCCTCTCTCAATCGTTTTCTCCAACTGAAACAATTTTTCCCCTCATATCTGATTCGATTTTCTTAGTTTTTAATTTATCATTCTGACGTTTCCTCTTAGAGGGTCAGACGGTAAGGCCTTAAGAAAAATTTTAGCAATTTTCTTTTGTTATCCACCCGCCCGTTTCATTCATTATAAACAAAAAAATGTTTCCTCTAAAATTTATCCTACGATTTTGTTGTACGCGAAATTTACTTACATATATATATATATATATATATATATATATATATATATATATATATATATATGATGGACTCTCCCGTCGATTTCGACGTATGAGTGCCCCGCCAGGGGCTGCCGGCGCGTGAATTTGTAATTGAAAGGGTTGCGCAATCCCCAACAACCGCTCTCCTGAGTCGGCATTGCTTGACTCCAATGGCAAGTAGTAATACAAGACGACTGGAAACAATGCCGAGATAAGCAGAGAGCACATACAGCACCTGGTATTCATAAATTCACCCATTTAGTACTGGCCAGGCTCGACGCCGCTTAACTATATATATATATATATATATATATATATATATATATATATATATATATATATATATATATATATATATTGGGGGACTTATTTAGATAGAAACATAGATAGATAAGTTCCTTATTGTTGATGTTTTGTGGTAATTATGCATTAAATGCCTGCACCATTTAAAAGAATCCATTATTGGATTGACAAATGAAAATGTTTCAGCTGAAACAACCGATAGAAATAACAAAACTATAATGTCAAAAAATATCTGTGAATTAATCTCAAAGAAGAATACTAAAAATTAATCATAAGTTGTTAAAACAAGTAAATGGGATAGTGTTGACATTTCGAAACGTGAAAGCTTTTTTTGCGTAGATTTTTAATACCCTTCACACAAAAGAATGATGTCTGCTTCCATCGTTGGAATTTCACGGGAAACCCTCTTTCCGATAAACTCCGGCGACATTTTGTAAAGCGATAAATATGCAACTCGATTTTGACTACAATTTTATTGTGGCAACCATGTCATAGGAACATGGTGGCGATGCGGTTTCTTTTATTTGGATTAGTTTTAGATGCGTCTACGTATCTCTACAAGTGGATTGGTCTGCCTGTTCGTTTGTTACGCATCAGTTCCAAATAGCGTTTTCAAGGCGGCATTTTTAGTGTGGTACATAGTTGCAATGCATATGAACGACAGGCCATCAATGGGAGAAATATTTATCTAAGATAAGACAGACTACCAAGAGATGGGCTGACTTTTGAAATAGTAATGTCTCTTTGGATACGAGGGGCCATGCTGTGATTATGAGCCACTTCAGATTTTCCTAAAGTAATGTTCATACTAGATGATGAACTTTATTGTCAGTTAGTTTTTTATGTCCATGGATTAACAGCTGATAATCTCGAGTAGTTTTGCAGTGTGGTCCAAGCGATATTTATATTTATTCCATATAGCGATGAAGAGGAGGTCAGTAATGTTTCTCTTGTTCTCATAAACAGATGCGTCCTTGGGCTCTAATCTAATAGATTGTGTTCGGTTGGAAGATATGTTTTTCTTCATTTGTAGGCCTGTTGTTCAGTAGAAGGAAGCAAATATCATTGTAACGTCTCTCAAAATAAAACATTGTAACTTATTTTAAACTGAAGTTGTGGTTTTGTTTGAAGGGAGAATCCTTTTGTTATAGCAATGACCGTATGAATTGACACTGCGACGTGTGGATCTCCGAGACATATGGTCCTTTTTGTCCTAAGCTTATAGACTGTTTGTGTTCGGTTAGACTTATGTTCTGATTCAATCGGACTCTGAGCTCTTATTGCAAGTCTGTGTTCAGTGTGGAAGTATCATTCTAACTTTTTCTAGGGTTAGGGACTGTTGGTGTTCAGTTAGACTTATGTTTTGATTTGGTTTGGCTCAGAATTCTCATTGCAAGTCTGTCGTTCAGTGGGGAAGTATTGTAATCTCTAAAAATAAAATATCATTACTTGTTTTAAACTTGAATTGTGGGTTTGTTTGGACGGAGAATCCTTTTGTTAAAAAAGTGACAGACAGAGACCACATGGTTGATATTGCGACCGATGTCAGAATCGAGCATAGAATTCAGACGGAGACAACAAGTGGACGATCACGGCCTGTGCAGTGAACGCACACAGACTCAACGTGCAGATTGGTGAGAATATACATTCATGCTTATACAGGGTAATCCCCTCCCCGCCCTCCAAAAAACCAAATAAAATCCACTAATTGAATTATGAATAACATTTACAATTTTTCCGGCAGATTAACTATATTCTGTTTTAATAAAAAAGATATACCGCGTGGAACAACGACGGTCATAGGCGAATTTGTTGTGTTGCATCTTTGTTAGCATCCTTTTTCACCAGATCTTCATAACATAGGATACATAGTTACCAACCTCATGAGTGGCATAGCAATGTTGGCCGACGGAAAAGTTATGCCCCATTCTAAAGTGGTAATAGAACTAGTTCTCTTGGATATCACCGAGAGGATAGAAGTAGGTAACCCTGAGGTGTTTCCTCAGGCTGTAATAATTTATACATAGGTGAAAAGAAGAAGAAAAAGAAAAAGAAGAGAAGGAGGAGGAGGAGAAGGAAGAAGAAGAAGAAGAAGAAGAAGAAGAAGAAGAAGAAGAAGAAGAAGAAGAAGAAGAAGAAGAAGAAGAAGAAGAAGAAGAAGAACAAGAAGAAGAAGAAGAAGAAGAACAAGAAGAAGAAGAAGAAGAAGAAGAAGAAGAAGAAGAGGAAGGGGAGGAGGAAGAAGAAGAAAAGAAGAAGAAGAAAAAGAAAAAGAAGAGGAGGAGGAGGAAGAAGAAGAAGAAGAAGAATAACAACAACAACAACAGCAAGAACAAAATGAAGAAGAAGAAGAAGAAGAAGAAGAAGTAAACCAAGGTAATAAGTTTCGTCCACTGAAAATGTGAATGTGATTAATACAACACCAAAGCAAATTGACTGTTAAGATTCTGTTTGTGTATTCGCCATGTTGGTTTAAACTAGTTAAGAGTTCAAGGGAAGTAACTCTCAATCTTGTCACAACTACCCAAAAGCAACTGGAACGTTATTTGTGGGAAATTTAGATGGAGAAATAACGACACAAGCACTAAAAGATTGACTTGAGTTCTTTGGGGAGATTAAAGATATTGATTGATATTGTCTCCGCGTATGTATTTGTCAGACAAAACAAATTTTATAAAGTCACTCTGATAAATGGAGGCGGAACACATAGGAGATAATAAAATAAAACTTGAGTTCAACAAACGTATGCTGTCGATTTGTGTGTGGCTGGATAATCTGTTTAAATCCGTAACGGATAAGTTTCGATGTCAGAAAATTGACCGCTATGATAAGGTCGATCATATAGTGATCGATCGATGCTAGGAACGAACTTTGATTTATTTCACATAATACGGATACGGCTTAATATTTGGTTAATAAAATGAAGAAGAGAATTTGGAAGAAGAAGAAACGAGTGCAGATTGATTTTGCATCAGGTGTTCACCCCCACCCGACCCTAAAGTCTAGCCTTTCTTCGTCGTGGTAGTGTCAGAGCTATGTTCTTTGGAATTTCAGTTCCTGGCAAAGGCCACCCATGGTAGATAGATCTGGCACCTAGCGGTAATAGGGCCGAACCTCTACTAACATGGCACTCGACATCAAAATCTGTCTCTGCATGTCACAATGAACTGAAGGTTACAATACTGCTTCGACTTATGACCAACCGTAAGTTCGTTGTGTGTTGTTAATCTAACCTTCCTCGACTTCATATGTAACCGGTTAGCATTGCAACTCTTGGTGGTGGTGGTGGTGGTGGTGGTGGTGGTGGTGGTGGTGGTGGTGGTGGTGGTGGTGGTGGATGTGGTGGTGGTGGTGGTGGTAAAGACTTGCAGTTCTGCAGATCTAACGAATACCTGCGACAAAAGTAGAGAGCTTCATGCACACTAAACAATCCTTATGCACAATCTTCAAGAGTTTTGTGCACAAGTCCAACTTGCGTAACAACTAACCTTAACCCTAACTCTAATCCTTACTCTAACCCTAACCCTAATCCTTACCCTAACCCTAACCCTAACCCTATCCCTACAAATTAGGCCGCTCACCATGTTGTATCTTTCCCATCCGCTCTTAGTGAGCGATCTGATAAAAGCAAAAGTTGTCTCTACAGGCAAAATAGGGAAGCCAATTTTAAACGATGTTATGATCTTCCTTAAACCCCGCCCGCTTACAAAGAAAACAGTGTAATGTATTATAGTGGTACTATAACACCAGTTTTCTCGTCTGCGCTGGATGGACTGAGTATTGACCTCGATCCCATCACGGGAAGATGTGACACAAGGTTGGAATGTGAATATAGAAAGGCCAGCATCACACTCTGTCTCATAAAATAAAATGCACGAGAAGCCCCGCCGGCATTCCCCAGACGATTAGCAATAAACTCCTCATAATCATCATGGCCGTCACTCGAATCAAGTCACCCATTTTCAGGGTCTTCATTCGTGGGTTCTCATATGAGAAAACAGTCCCATTCAAGATCCACATATTCTATTAAAACCCATTATTGTTTGGCAATTGTGCGCGTGGCTGATTTGCGCAGCGCAATATTCTTGCTGCTCTCAGTTCTTCAGCGTGATGGCGCCGTTCACTTTCAAATCTTTCCACACACTCTTTTATTCCATTCCTCCACTCCGTTCTCCCGAGTGCACTCGATTTCCATGCCGTGTGATCAATTCCACACTTCTTCATATCCGCCTTCAAATAATCCTTGTACCGCTTTGTCTGTCTTCCAACCCTTCATTTAATTTAATTCAGAATAAAATATTTTCTTAGGATAGGACTTGTTGCTTATCCTTACAACGTTACTAGGTCATCTTAAACGATTTTTAAAAAGATTACTGGTCAATTGTTTTGTTTTTTAAATGTGACCATAAAGAAGAACACTAACCATCAAGAAAAAGAATGAGGAGCTTTGCATGTCGTGTATGCAGATTTAAAAATGGCTTCTCATCATAGGTGCAGGTGTTTATGGTGGTCTGATTTGCATATGTGGATATCAGATGATATAAATGAAGAGGACAGCTGGGAAGGAAAGAGAAGTGATTTGAATTGGAGAGATAAAGGCAGAGAGAAAGTGGGTTGCACGAAATTCGGTTGCAAATTGGGTTAATGTCAAACCTTTTGGAGAGAAAGGCAGAGAGAAAGTGGGTTGCACGAAATTCGGTTGTAAATTGGGTTGCAGTCAAACCTTTTGGAGAGAAAGGCAGAGAGAAAGTGGGTTGCACGAAATTCGGTTGTAAATTGGGTTACAGTCAAACCTTTTGGAGAGAAAGGCAGAGAGAAAGTGGGTTGCACGAAATTCGGTTGTAAATTGGGTTACAGTCAAACCTTTTGGAGAGAAAGGCAGAGAGAAAGTGGGTTGCACGAAATTCGGTTGTAAATTGGGTTAATGTCAAACCTTTTGGAGAGAAAGGCAGAGAGAAAGTGGGTTGCACGAAATTCGGTTGCAAATTGGGTTAATGTCAAACCTTTTGGAGAGAAAGGCAGAGAGAAAGTGGGTTGCACGAAATTCGGTTGTAAATTGGGTTGCAGTCAAACCTTTTGGAGAGAAAGGCAGAGAGAAAGTGGGTTGCACGAAATTCGGTTGTAAATTGGGTTACAGTCAAACCTTTTGGAGAGAAAGGCAGAGAGAAAGTGGGTTGCACGAAATTCGGTTGTAAATTGGGTTACAGTCAAACCTTTTGGAGAGAAAGGCAGAGAGAAAGTGGGTTGCACGAAATTCGGTTGTAAATTGGGTTACAGTCAAACCTTTTGGAGAGAAAGGCAGAGAGAAAGTGGGTTGCACGAAATTCGATTGTAAATTGAATCACAGTCAAAACTTTTTTTTTAATTCTTTTATTTTTCTGGCACAGTTAGTTAGAAAGAAATATAAGAATCAAGCAATAAACTAACCCCTTTCCAAAAAGAGAAGGTAAAGCCTGGGATAGTTGACCTACTAAGACTGCCTAGAATAATACCTCAGCCCGACAGAGCAGGGCAGCTTGTGCCGCTGCGACCCATCTTGTCGAAATGATAATCAATGACTTATCCTTGACTGGGTTAAGTGCCAAAAACACTTGGGACGAGGTAGACAGACAACGCTCCAATTCAGTACGACAGGACACAAATGGGTAACCAACTTTGAAACCTTTTCAACCAGGCAAAGATTCTCTTAAAGAGGAAGGTATTTTCCTAACAATATTAATACCGAATAATTGTTTACAACCCAGGGAAAAAGACTTATTGGTAGATACAATAAGATAGTTCCCAACCTTAAAGCGCAAAAGATTCATATGCGCAGGAATTAAGAGAACTAGCAACGATGTGTTCCCTCTGATTGCATGTATTTGCTAGTATATATGACGAACGAACATGTACAAAACTGCCTCCCAAAAGTAAAAGGTAAAGCCTGGGAGGATAGTATCATTATGAACGAACATATACTATACTACGCCGCAATGAGGAGGTAATGTATGGCATCGTGACAACAGAACAGATACTACACTACCACCCAAAAACGAGAAGGTAATCCCTGGGAGGATTGTATCGTGGCAACAGACTATATACTACATTAATCCTCCCCCATTAATTGAGTATTTAAAGATAGTACTTGTATAGTGTCGGCTTCAGATATAGAAGTAATCGTGTAGTTTTCGGCTTCAAGCAGGCAGATAGCAAATTTTCTTTTTTGATGAGGAGGTGTAACGTGGTCCTCGAATTATTTTTGACATTTCTTTTTCTTTTTATTTCTATTTACGTTAATAATCTTTTGTAGAGGAAATAATTTCTCTGAAAATACTTATACCGAAGAAATTTTAGTCGGTGAATATTTTAAGGAAGTTTTCCACCTTAGACCGACGAAGATTAATATGATCAAGAATTAAGAGAATTGCATTAAACCACCAATGCTTTTGTTACATAGCGAAAGCCATGTGTTGAATAGAGGAATGATTAACGGATGTGTGAGGGTCAGAATTTAACCTTTAGTTAACGGAAGTCGACAAAATCACATGAATTCAGCTCTTTTCGACTGACAAATTCAGCAGGCGGATGCCAAAAAACTGTGAGTGTGGGGGTGGTCGCGCACAATGTAGCTAGAGGTAACGAGACAAATTGTATATCTGTCTATCCATCTGTCTATCTATTTCTTTCTCTCTCTTTCTCTCTCTCTTTCTCTCTCTTTCTCTGTCTCTCTGTCTCACTTGTAACTGTTTCTACATGTCTGTATTAATAAATATCAAATAAAAACTAAACATCGGCGTCTGAGTGATTGTATGCACAGACGATCAATGACCTGAGTTCACGACGACGACACGGCATGTGAAAATATAACACAGGTTTGCATAAGAGTTGTGAACAATTTGACAATGATAAATTTATTGTGTTTGTTTCATTTTTTTTACTTTTTAACGTCTCTGTTCTCACTTGCACATTCTTCATATATACAGGTTGTGAATATGCTGCACTCATAGATTGCCATCTTCAACATATATATAGTAATCGTATTGTTGTTGTTTCCTAGATCTTAGTCCAATTATAATCCAATGAAACTCCGGTGTTTATACAATAGTGCTCAATAACAAGTAGAGCTGCATTTTAGTATAAATTCTTTTATTTATACAAATATTTTGGCTACATATATGCATACATTAAAAACTAAATATCGGCGCCCAAATGATTGTATGCACAAGTGATCAAGAACCCGACGGCTCCCAACGACGACGACGACGGGTGTGTAATTTCTTATAAACGCCAAGGAGAACTGAAACTGGTACATTTTCACGGGAGTCAGAAACAATTAGGCTAGTATAATTGTTGTAAAATGGGTAATTATTCAAAATTAGGAGACAAAGAAAATACGATAAAAGTTTTGAATAATCTGATTAATCTTTGATTGATTATAAACAAGGGCTGATTATATTACACATAATAGGACAGAAATCGAAGCATTGCCAATTTTCGTTTTATTGACAAATTAGAAAAAACAAAAAAATACCTTTATATGCGGATACATTATATGAGTCAAGCATGAATTTACTTACAATCGTTTCACCTGCCGAAGATTATTCAGTTCAGAACAATTATAATACTTAATCTTGTATATATATATATATATATATATATAGAGAGAGAGAGAGAGAGAGAGAGAGAGAGAAAGAGAGAGAGAGAGATAGAGAGATAGAAATGATAATAAACCAAACGTAAAGTTACATACTTTACTAGTTTATTATATTTTAATATTACAACTAAGAATAGTTAATAAGAAAGTCCTTTAACCCATGTTTTTCAAAGAAATAAATCCTATCATCAGAGAGAAAAACAATGAATTATTAAACATTCGTTAACATTATTAATTTGAAAAAATTACAACTTTTTATGAGTTTTGGAGGAAACAAAATAAATTCATAAATAAATGTGCCGAAAATCTTCGTAATAATGAATCCCCTAATACATTATGAGGCGTTTCTAAATTAATAATCTTAACCAATGTTTCATAATTCATTGTTTTTCCTCTTGATAATAGAATGCATTTCTTTGCAAAACATGGGTTAAAGGACTTTCTTATTGACTATTCATTGTTATAATATTTAAATATAGTAAATTTGAAAAGAATGTGACTTTAGATTTAGTTTATTATCATTTTCTCTCTCTCCCTCTCCCTCCGCATATATATATATATATATATATATATATATATATATATATATATATATATAGTCATCCACATAACTACCGTTTCGCTGTATAACAGCTCTTCAGTGCGGCTAGACCGGGATTGAAACTCAACCGTCGAGCTGACAGTCGGCGCCCCTATACCTGCGTTATCATACGACACTGACTGAATGTAAGTGATATCTCAATGTAAACATTGGCAAGTACCGAGAGCTCGAATTAGTTTTACCTAATGAGCTATGCCTTAAAGCTAATGGCACGGAACTCATAAACTATTGTAACTTTTCATTTCGTTTATCATCATTCTCTTTTCTATAATAATGCTCTATCTCTTATATTGATCATACTTCTATCGCACTAGGAATTAATAGCAAATAATTATCATATAACACTTTATATATATATATATATATATATATATATATATATATATATATATATATATAATCCAGTTAAAACATCCACAGGGTTTATAAAAAGTGCTCAATATCAAATACGATCAATCGATACGTAAGTAGAGCTAGGTAGTAAGCTATGAAAATATATTCATGGCCTTTGTTTGTATATATATATATATATATATATATATATATATATATATATATATATAAGTATTTCATGTATTCACATAAAATTTTAGGAGATATATTTTTTTATGTATCAATTTTCAGTATTTACTTCAACAGCGCTCGATACGTAAGTAGAGCTAGGTAGTAAGCTATGAAAATATATTTATGGCAATTAAGCTACACAGAGGCTCCCGCGTTTCATTCCCAGGGGAAACTTCAGGCTAAAGCGCGGGTGCCTCTGTGTAGCTTAATTGCCATAAATATATTTTCATATCTGTATAGTTTGTTTATCAAGAAAATGTATGCTATCAGAATGGAAAGAAACAATCTGTTGTCTTAAAATGCTTTATGAACACGAATTATTAAAAAAATATTATTATATTTTGAGTTGTGGTCGTGCATATTCTATTGGGCTATAACTTAAAAGCAATTTATGAATATATATATATATATATATATATATATATATATATATATATATATATATATATATATGAAAAATGAAAAAAGGAAAACCAAAAATATGTTGTATGTGTTCCTCATTTCGTCTTTATTTCAGGACTTCCTCAGGATGATTGGTCTGAAGAAAATAACACACGAAGTACAAATAATGTTTTTAAGACGAAATGATGAATACATAAATAATATTTTTGGTTTTTCATTTCTTCATTTTTTATTAGGATAGAATATTAGTTTTAGTTTATATATATATATATATATATATATATATATATATATATAGAGAGAGAGAGAGAGAGAGAGAGAGAGACAATCATTTTACTTTTTTTTTTCCAATTTTTTTTACTATTTTGTTTTTGCTGGGGATGGGGAATACTACTGGATGCAATACATTCAATCGCTATTTCAGAGAATCTGGCCGACTGATCTTTTAACCGCGTCAATTTCTTCTATCTTTCTTGCACTTGATTCACTGGGTATATTCGCCAGGTAGTTTTTTTTTAATTCTTTTCATGAGCCTGGTTTATCCTATGATTACTGGAATGATGGAGAACTTCCTCAGATTCCAGATTTTCATGAAGTACGTAAGACTTTGCTATTTATTTATCTCCTCCCTTTTCAGCTCTGTTTTAGTCAGTATGATTAGGGACACTGCCTTCAACTAGTTAAAATATGTGTGAGTGTGTGTGGGTAGGCGTGTATGTGTGTGCTGTGTGTGTACGTGTGTGTGTGCGTGTGTAAATGTGTGTGTTTGTTTATGTGTGTATGTGCGTGCGTGTACGTGTGTATGTATGTGTATGTGTGTGTTTGTTTATGTGTGTATGTGTGTATGTGATTGTGCGTGTGTTTGTGTTTATGCGTGCATGTATGTGTGCTTGTGTGTGTGCTTGTGTGTGTGCGTGTGCGCAGTTGTATATCTGTTTCCAAATTTGACAAAATTGTTTTCAATTTTACTTTTTAAATTCAAATCCTCGTCTTCGTAACAAAATCAACCCTGAATATAAGGATGTCTCTTAATGAACGTTTCCTGTGGGACCCGGTGCACCTGCGAAATTCCCTTCTCGACATTTATACCATGCGCTTCTTTTTCTCTTCCTCTCTCTCTCTCTCTCTCTCTCTCTCTCTCTCTCTCTCTCTCTCTCTTCCCCATTCGAGCCTCAGGTCTTTGATAAATTGTAAAAACAGGAATCTCTTCCATATTTCCGAAAAGAACCAAAAAAAGATTCAGAATTCCGCACGAATAAAACTACGAAATCCAATCAACTGTTTTTTTTTCCCTTCTTTTTTTTAGTCTCTTTCTCTTAATGGCTTCCGCGCAGACGCATTAAAAAAAACTCCAACGGTTCGTCGGCAACTGTTCATCATGATGTAAATGTCATTTCTGTTGCGACTTCCGGTTGTTATTTCTCTATCTGTCACGTTTTATCACCCCCACCCCCATCCTTCGTCTTGAATTAACGGATGCTTTTAACAAACGAGAAATTGTTAGAAATTAATCTATATTATAATTTAACCCTTTTGATCTGTCGGTTATTTATAGGCTCCCAAACTACTCGACAGGTCGCCCTGTCGGCAGGGTCACGAATTTGCCGACTCATGCAGAGAGATAACCACCGTCACCACTATCTTAAAAACAGAGTGACGTGGGTGGCGACCCGTGATGTCTCAAGACGGGATCTTGGTGATTGAGCAGTCCGTTGTCTGGTGACTTGCAAGAATCCATTTCGGCCCTTAATTCGGCTAGACGGGAGGTCAGAGAGGCCCGATTCGATCAATTGGCCGGTCACGTCATGCACTAGTATCTATGAATTCATCCCCAACCGTATTATTCAATCTGATACTTCAAAAAATAAAAACCTTATTTCTCTTTGTTATTTCTCACCAAACAGATACTAGAATACGGTAGCTGAGTGTCAATCGTGTTGAGTACAAAAACGATTAGAAATGCAAAGGAGTAATGTCTTTGAAAAATGTCTTCAAAGAGTAATGTCTTCAAAGAGTAATGTTGTCTGGGAGAAGATTTTCTGGAAGAAATGTTTTCTTGGGGCGTTTTTTAGCGTAATGCTCCTACACTATCAGTAAAATTTGCTTCTAAGAGTAATGTTTTCTGATATGGATATTTTTTAAGATTAATATTCCCATTATCTGTGAAAGTTTCTACTACGAGTAATGTTTTCAAAGAGCAATGCCTTCTGAGAGCAATGTATTCTGGGATTAGTATTTTTAGAGTAATGATGGTACCATCTCTCTCTAATATTTTTCTTCGACGAGTAATGTTTTCTAGGAGAAATGTTTTCTAAGAGTAATGTATCCTGAGAGCAATGTATTCTGAGAGCAATGTATTCTAGGAGCAATGTATTCTAGGTATATAAATAATTATCCTACCTATAGAATTACATTTGACAACTTTATTCGCCATTAAATGACGCATAGATGGTTGATATGCCGTAAAACAAACCAAACCAAACCAAACCAAACAAAATAAAAATCAAAGGAATTCCACCAAATGTGGAATTAAGCATTCTCATTGTGTCATAGATAGTAAAACTGTTACTACTACTACTTCTAATACTCCTAATACTACTACTACTATTACTGTGGCACAATGAGGACTAAACCTTCAATCCTCAATCTCCTCTCACCACTTTGATATGACTGACTATCTTCCACTCTACCGTAAAGACTCTGAAAAACATATGCACGGGCTAGGAGTTTATGTTCGGAACATCCTTCTCCTGACTAGAGAACATAGGTTAGAATCGGATGACTAAGACTACATGTGCTTTAGATTGACTTTACATCACAGCGTTAGTTACTTATATTTCTTATACCATTCCCCTTCGACCCAGGACTGTCCCCTGTAAACTCTGTCTCTGAAAGCATAGATAGAGCACTCTCACTTGACTCGAATGCCCAGATACATGTATTTGGGGATTTTAATGCAAACCACTGTGACTGATTGGGATTCTCCAGCTTTACTGACACAGCCGGTAACTCTACGTATAATTTCTCCTTAGCTCTCTCTCTCTCTCTCTCTCTCTCTCTCTCTCTCTCTCTCTCTCTCTCTCTCTCTCTCTCTCTCTCTCTCTCAGACTGTCGATTTCTCGCCCCGCATCCCCGATCGAGCAGACCAGCAAACCTCACTTCTAGACCTATCCTTGACCTCAATGCCCGAGGCTTGTGTGACGAAAGCTCATAGCCCACTCGGAAATGCTGATCACATTGTACTAATGATTCATATCACCCTAAAAAGTCGTCCAAAAGTTTATGAGCCGTTTCTCAAAATAATGAGATACTACGAGCAAGCTGATTTTGAGTCCATCAGAGATCACATCAGCGACGCCCCATGGAGGGAAACCTTCCCACTCCCTGCTGACCAGTATGCAAATGAATTAACTGAATGGGTCAAAGCAAGCATTGAAGCCTATGTCCCAATGCGAATTTTTTTTTAGCAAGCCCCACTCTCCTTAATGGTTCACCTCGGAATGTGCAGCTGCCATTGCTGAGAGGCAGCAAGCATTCCGTAAATTCGGCCGCCATAAATCAGCTACAAATAGACACAAATTTACAGAATCAAGAAATAATTGTATGGCCATGATAGGCGAAGCAAAGAGAAGGTATAATGAGTTACCAAAAAACGCATTCAGTCACAGAAACTAGGTACTCGCGGCTCCTAGAAAATCTACAATACTGTAAGGTTTGTATCCACGGGGTAAAAATTTGGAGAATCTTCACTGTGTGGATATAATAGTGCTCAATAATAAATATAGCTATTTCTTCATAACTAACAGACCCGGGCCCCGGCATTACTCAGATGAAATAGAAAAGAATGATTTAACTTTTATAAACAACTTAAGCCTAAGTCCGTGGTGCAGAAAAAACAACCTGTGCATGCATACAATTGTATCCACAAGTTTCATAAAACAAATTCGTATCACAAAGTCACCGTTTCACTGTAAGTAATTTACGTGATTAAAATATGGTTTATCTATAAATAATGCATTACAAACTGTTAACGCAAATAGGTAACAAATTTGACCATTATCACAAGTGTGTTTGCTTTAGAACAATTTATGTTGGTAATGCTAATTTGTTTCATGGAAGTTGTTGATAAAATTGTAATCATGCAGAGGTTGATTGTTTGCCACACGGACTTAGGCTCAGGTTGTTGTTGTTTTTTTTCGATAAAATTGTAATCATGCAGAGTTTTTTTGCCACATGAACTTTGGATTGGGTTATTGTTTGCAACACGGACATCATGCAGGAGGTAACAAATATACTAAAAAGTAAGCAGGTCTATTGAATATGCAACTGGAAATAATAATTGTAACCCCCCCCCCTTAAAAAGATCGAAGGGAGAAAGTAACTTTTTTCCTGTATAAATATTGAAATCATTTTTTGAACGAAAGTTTTCCATATTTATTCCAGCCCTGTTGGAGCACATAACTTCATTTGAAGCAAACACATGTATAAAACAAACAAAAAGCAGCTTGATACATAGTATATTGTCAGAAACATGTGTGATATATTTAGAGGATGAATATCTCACAGAAAGTATATATATATATATATATATATATATATATATATATATATATATATATATATATATATATATATATATATATATAAAGAATTAATATAAAAATATATAAATGTTGATATCTTTTCTCTATTTCTTATTTGTTGACATATGGGAATACAAAGTCTCTTTTAAAAAATCTTTTTTCTAAAAGAACAGAATTTTCGGCGGTTCCTTCGGCCTTCTTCAGTGTATAGTGGCAGAATCTACAGGTATAAAATATCTACGGATATAAACAAAAAGACAAACTAATTAGAACAAAAAGAGATTCACACAGAGATATGATTTGATTCAATATATTTCGTCCGTGTGTTGGACTTTATCAAGAATATAAGTATTGATAAATATTTCGAATTAAATGTAATACTATTTGTATGTAGAAGAAATGTAGGCATTAGTTCGTGAAACACGCATTACGAACGTGTGTAGGTGTTTAGCGAAAATGTGTAGCATATTAAGTTTTTGGTGTGAAGTCAATAAAAACGATTTCACTTTATATATAAGATTTTAAAAAAGTTTTATTCATACAAACATAGAATGGCTACACATTTCGGAATATGTTTCAGTTGTAGCTATAATAAGGTTAACATCTTCATATTGTAGAATGAAACAAAATTCCATTTTTCTGTGGATCACTAAAGTAAGCCTTTTAATTTATTTCGGTTGTTTATGGAAGAGTCAACTCAAGATAGATTGTAATTCAATAGGCTACTCATTTAATTCAAGATTTAAGATCAAAGTGTAGTATCTGTTCCGATGGATACTGCACCCCATAGACTGGTATTGTCTTGGCCTTCGGGGCTTGATTTACGCCGGTCTATGGGTCTGTCCTGTTCTAGGAGGTCCACCCTCCCAGGCTTCGCCTCCCCTCTTTGGGGAGGAGTAAGTTTATTGCTTACTGCCTGAGGCACCCCTACTGGGGCATGCCGACGGGGCTGCCCAGGCAATTTTTAAACCCCACTTTCCCGACCCGACCTTGGGTAATATCTTACTTGTGGGAGTAAGATAAAAACTGGCCTTGTGCCTAACTCCTGGAGAGGAGTAAATCAATACTCATTTAATTCACATTTTACTAAGAAAGCCAAAGAAAACCGAAGAATACGACTGTCAGATTGTTGATTTAAATTCAACAAATATTAATATTCGTATTTATAGCTAATTTTACTATTAGTATTTATAGCTCATTTTACTATTACTATTTATAGCTCCTTTTTACTATTACTATTTCTAGCTCCTTTTTACTATTACTATTTCTAGCTCCTTTTTACTATTATTATTTATAGCTCAATTTTACTATAAGTAATTATAGCTTCTATTTATTATTTTATCTATTGCTTCGTTTTACTATTAGTAATTATAGCTTCTATTTATTATTTTATCTATTGTTCGTTTTACTGTTAGTAATTATAGCTTCTATTTATTATTTTATCTATTGTTCGTTCTACTATTAGTAATTATAGCTTCTATTTATTATTTTATCTATTGCTTCGTTTTACTATTAGTAATTATAGCTTCTATTTATTATTTTATCTATTGCTTCGTTTTACTATTAGTAATTAGAGCTTCTATTTATTATTTTATCTAATGCTTCGTTTTACTATTAGTAATTAGAGCTTCTATTTATTATTTTATCTATTGCTTCGTTTTACTATTAGTAATTAGAGCTTCTATTTATTATTTTATCTATTGTTCATTTTACTATTAGAAATTATAGCTTCTATTTATTATTTTATATATTACTTTGTTTTACTATTAGTAATTATAGCTTCTATTTATTATTTTATCTATTGTTCGTTCTACTATTTGTAATTATAGCTTCTATTTATTGTTTTATCTATTACTTTGTTTTACTATTAGAAATTATAGCTTCTATTTATTATTTTATGTATTACTTTGTTTTACTATTAGTAATTATAGCTCCTTGTTACTATTAGTATGTGTTGCTTATTCTTACTATTAGTATTCTTATCTCCTATTTACTATTAGTATATATAGCCTCTTTTTACTATTACTATTTATAGATCCTTTTGACTATATTATTTATAGCTCTTTTTAACTATTAATATTTATAGTTCGTTTTTACTATATTATTTGTAGCTCCTTTTTACTATAAGTATTCCTAGCCCCTTTTTACTATCAGTATTTATTGTTCATTTGTACTATTAGTATTTATTGCTCCTTAAAAAAGTATAATAATTTAAGTTTTAGGAGAGATATATTTGTTAATAGCATTAAGCTATTTTGCCGAAAATTGCTGCAATTCTATCCGAACGCCAAAGAATTCGTCGATCGTATCACGCAATAAAGAACAACTAAATATGAAAGATCATTCTAGCGCTCTATTAGGTATCTCACTCTAGACGCAATCCTCTACCTGTGTAAGCCAAATACGTCCTAAGATGAAGTACTGTTGCCACATCTGGGGAGGTGCTGCTCAGGGCAGATTTCCTGCCTTGACAGAGTACAAAACTGACTTCGAAATCTAGTGGGCAATGTCCTTTTTTCCTTCCTTCTACCTCTTTCAAACAGAATAAACGTTGTTAGTTGTTCTCTACTTCATCGTCATTTTCATCGCAAATGCTTGAATGAGCTTCAATCTATGGCCACTCTTTGTAAAATATTCACAACAAAAATTCGTCTAGCTACAACCACAGTCAAAAATATTTCTCTTTCTCTTCGTCTGTGCCTAAAACTAAACGAAACGTCCATGAGCAAAGTTATGTTCCTAGAACTACTCATCTGGTGAACACAATACCGCGGGACTGTTGCTCAACTGACTACAACGTAGTCGTTTTCATGTCCAATGTAAACAAGTTCTTGTTAAGCCGTCCTCCTAAATAATCACATTCTGCCAAACTTCCACCATCATTACCAATCATCCAGGTGTTGTCTCATCGTGCACCTGGCACTCATTAACCTTTATCCTCGAGTGGCTTTTGGGCCTTGATAAGTGGTGATCTTATAGTAAAAAAAAACATCGTTTTCATAAATGAAGTTTGTCCTAATTTAAAATAAAAATAGAATCGCGTTTGTTTTTCTCAAAAGACCTTCATCCCACCTGGTCTAAAACGTATCTAACCCTAACCCTAACCCTAACCCTAACCCTAACCTTCACCCCACCTGGTCTAAAACTTACCTTGCCGCTCCTCGTTTCCTTTTTTTTATTCTTTTTTCACATATTCAAGAAAAAGACTCCTAAGTTGTTCATTTCACCAATCACGTTGAAACATACATCCTGACACCTGCCTTTTTTATTTTTTATTTTTTGCTTATTTTTTTTTTATTCTTTCACACTTTTAGCGACCATAAGAAAGAAAAAAAAACGTGTGCGTTTCGGAACACGATCGGTCGTACCTGTCACCTGTCGATCAGGTTGTACGTCTTTATTCACACAAAGAAAACAATCTTCCTCGGTGACGTAACCAATTCTGGCTGATTACACGTAAATAATTAGCTTTCATCTGACAAGGTGTTAAATATTACAATTTACAAGACGAACTGGATTGGAAAATTGGTCAATTAGTTTGTCTCGGAAAGGTGAAAGAAAACCAGGGATAATTAGCCAACGGAGGAGGGAGCGCTTTCTTAACATACGTCCATTCAATTTATGCGTTTAGTGATGAAAATGATATTTCAAACTTATTCTTGACAAACTAACGAAAATGTTATTTAATACTTAAGCGTGACAGACTAAAAGAATGCAATTTGAAACTTATTAACGACAGACTAACGAGAATGCTATTTTAAAAGTAATCGTGACAGACTTACAAAATTACTGTTTAATACATAAACGGGACAGACTAATAAAATGCTATTAAAAACTTATTCATGACAGACTTACGAAAATTCTATTTAAAATTTCAGCCTGACAGATTAACAAAAATGCTATTTCAAACATAAGCGTGACAAAAAATGATATTGAATATATAAACGTGACAGAATAACGAAAATAATATCAAACATTAAGCGTAAGAGACATACGACATTTCTATTTCAAATTTCAGCGTGACAGACTAACGAAAATACTATTTAAAAATAAAGCGTGAAAGACATACGAAATTTCTATTTCAAATCTAAGCATGACAGACTAACGAAATTTCTGTTTCTAATTTAAGCGTGAGAGACTAACGAAATTACTATTTCAAATTTAAGCGTGACAGACATACGAAATTTCTCTTTAAAATGTAAGCGTGATAGACATACGAAATTTCTATTTCAAATTTAAGCGTGAGAGACTAACAAAATTTCGATTTAAAATTAAAGCGGAGAATCTAATGAATTTTTTATTTCGAATTTAAGCGTGACAGACTAACAAAATTACTATTTAAAATTTAAGCGTGACAGACATACGAAATTTATTTTTCAAATTTATGCGTGAGAGACTAACGAAATTTCTATTTAAAATTAAAGCATGACAGACTAACGGAATTTTAATTTTAAATTTACACCTGAGAGCCTAACAAAATGTCTATTTCAAATTTAAGCGTGATAGACATACGAAATTTCTATTTAAAATTTAAGCATGACAGACTAACGAAATTACTGTTTAAAATTTAAGCGTGGGAGATTAACGAATTTTTTATTTTAAATTTAAGCGTGAGAGACTAACAAAATGTTTATTTTGAATTTGATCGTGACAGACATCAGAAATTTCTATTTCAAGTTAAAGCGTGAAAGAGATACGAAATTTATAATTCAAATGTTAGCATGACAGACTAATGAAAATTCTATTTCAAGTTTAAGCGTGACAGACATTCGAAATTTCTATTTTAAATTAAAGCGTGACATTTATTCAAATTTGACATTTATTTCAAATTTAAGCGTGAGAGACTAAATAAATGTTTATTTCAAATTTAAGCGTGAGAGACTAACGAAATTTTTATTTCAAATTAATGCGTGACAGACTAACGAAATTTTTATTTCAGATTTAAGCGTGAATGATATCCGAGATTTCGATTTCAAATTTAAGCGTAAAAGACTATCGAAATTTCTATTTCAAATTTAAGCGTGAGAGACTAACAACATTTTAATTTCTAATTTAAGCGTGACAGACTAACAAAATTTATATTTGAAATTGAAGCGTGACAGACTAACGAACATTCTATTTCAAATAGTAGCGTCACAGACATACGAATTTTTTTTATTTCAAAGCGTAAGACACATGAACATATGAACATTAGATATATATAGAGAAATTGACAGAAAGAGAGACATAAACCAGAGAAGAAGAAGAAGAAGAAGAAGAAGAAGAAGAAGAAGAAGAAGAAGCTTTATTTTATCAAGAGGTAAATATAGATTTTATATTTAAAGAAAGTAGGCCGATCTTATCCATCGTATTCTTCCACCACCACTTTTAGAAAATTAAAAAAAATAACAATGCGATGTCTATTAAGGAAAAGCACACACATATATAAATACACATGCTTACACACAAAAAAAACACTA